>JAYKQN010000001.1:18752500-19212500 GCA_036785175.1 Eupleurogrammus muticus
GCGTGTTGCTCAGTGCTGCGAGGTGCTGCGTGTGTGTGTGTGTGTGTGTGTGTGTGTGTGGCAGGCAGATGATTGCTTGCTGCCAGCTCTCGTTTCCCGGACGCCGATTGCGTTTCTTTGCGGCAGCAGGAAAAAAAATGAGACGCCAGAAATAGCCCCCCTTCACACAGGCCCACTCACTATCACCGCTGCGCTGCTCAGAGAAACTCACACACACACACACACACACACACGCACACTCACAGCGTTTCCTCCCCACCTGACAACCTCGATGCATATGACCTAGGTTCTCCTGGACGTACACACCTCTCCACACACGTGCGGCGGGGATATGTGTGTTTATGTAGGTCCGCGTGTGTCAGACCTCCTGTGTGCGTGTGCTCCCTGCGTCTCTAAGGAGGTTGTGCGGGGACTCCTGATTTATTTCACCTTTAATGGGAAGTGAAATGAATGTGAGCAGCAGCTGGTCTGGTCCTTGGAGATACAGCGGCGGGCTAACCCAGAAAACAGGCAGCGTCGCTCTAAAACGGTCCTTACTCTGACAAGTGCCAGAACAAGCCACTGTACGCTCCACTAGCCGCACCGTTGGTTTTATTTTGAGCCGCTGTTTAGATATTTAGTTGACACCGGTACCCGGAACAACGCACAGGTTCGGTTTCAAACCCGCGGCCCGACCCATCCCGTGGTTCCTTACCCTGTCACAACTTTTTTCCGACAGTAGTTGGAAGATAAGTGGAGACAGATTAATAGCATATACACCTCACAACCTTGTGCTGCAAAAGAGGATAAGAGAGGATTATAACCAGATTTGTAGAGGAATCTCCATAATCATCTTCTGTGCTGTTCACCTGCGGATCTCACTGGGTTTTTCAGAGAATTAACAACAAAAAGACCTTGTAACATCTGCAGAGTCTCAGTGTGACCAAGTCCACAGGCCTCTGACCTGTTATTTAAAGGTGCACCAACTTTTCGGGCACAAATCTGAAGATTTACTGAAAATCTCTCAAATGCTGGAGAAAATACATCTTTACACATTGGTTTAGAAAAATGGACAAACTATGGCTCAGTGAACCCAACGTAATCTCCTATGTCTTGTGTGGATAAATGAGCTAAACATAAATGCTGTTGGAAACTAGTTAAAAAAAAAAGAACCTTATACTTTAAAAACATGCTGCACAACTCACGAAATAATGGCTGCAGCCTTCCTCGAGTTCCCTGTTGCCGGGAGCATCACGCTGTGGTATTGTTGTAAAATGTGTGCGTGTTACCACCTCTGGATGACCAGCAGTGGCAGGAAAAGTCTTGTCTTCTGCGTCTTTGAAGTGAAATATTCTCTTAAATGGAGTGTTTCTCGTTGGCAAGCACCGTTTTTGTTGTGGTGGATGCCGGTGATTTGTTGACAACAGTGAGTGGAACGTAGTAGCTGTAGTAGTTGACGAACTCGGCTTCTGTTGCTGGGGCAACGGGGCCCGGTGGCACCAGAACTGCTGAAGTATTGTGAGGATCCTAACAGTGATTCTAGCTGGGCGTTGCTGTCATTATAGGCTCTCCTCATACACGTCTCTGAAAGGATTCTTAACTATTGAATAAACTTTACTTTTTTGTGATTTGCTGTTTATTGTTCAGTAAACTTTGAATGGAATGTACTTACAGTATATTGCCCTTTCTCTGGCGTGGTGGAGCAAAAAAGCCTCTCATTCACACAGACACACACACGCACACACACACACACACACACACACACACACACACATACAGATGCTCAAGCCAAGCAATTTGGGCTTCAGTGTGTTGCTCAAGGACACAGGGGAGACGGGAGGAGCCAGAGACCAAACCACCAACGCTGCCATTAATGAACAACCCACTAGGGCTTCAATAAGGTTGAATGCTGGGAATTGAGAAGCGGGGATTTCCCTGGAAACAATTATCACGCCGAATGCAAGGAGGCAACAAAGGCCGAGTCTGTGACGTGTGAGATGGATGAGTTTTACCAATAATGTCGTTTACAAGTCACCAAGTGCAATCCAGACTTTTTCAAGAACTCTGTACTGGTGCTGTGTTTCTTGTCCAGCGTCTCCTTTGAGTTCAGTCAATACACGGCAGCAGGATAAATACAGTACGTGCGTCTCCAAATTTAGAGATGTGCCGTGCATCGTTAATGCACGTGACACAGCAGTGACAACCTCATTAATTATTTAAATCTTCCAACTCAGCAACAGGATAAGTCGGGATCCAGTGGCGTTCATCCTCGGGACGAGTCCTTGGCTCCATCAGAGATGATGGAGCATTTTTATTTTCAGCAGAACATCTAGGATGATCAGCATGTCAGACTTGGTCTACTTTTAACCTGGAAGCTTTCATGGATCCTCATCCTCCACATCCAACACAATTCATTATATTTCTGTTATTCCATTTGACGTCATTTTCAACTTTTCCTGTTCCTGTAAATGTATTGTTTCCATCTGCACACATCATCTACTGCAGCCTGTCCGTCCTGGAAGAGGGATCCCTCCTTTACTCTTTCTGAGGGTTTTTCAGTTTTTTTTCCCGTTAAAGGGGTTTTCTAGGGTGTTTAGACCTTGTACGATGTGAGGGTCTAAGGACAGGGGATGTTGTGTTGCTTTTTTACAAACTGTAAAGCCCATTGGGGTAAATCTGTGATTTGTTATTCTGAGCTATACAAATAAAATTGAATTGAATTAAATTTAAAAAAGGATTTTAAATTTAATCCCTTTAAATCGCATCCCTAATCATATTGTTCACATATTTTGCTGTATTTGCCCACAAAAACAGTTTTGTAATTTTATAAAAAAAAATTCAATCATATTTTATTCCACTTTTCAAAAAATGTTGTCAAACGAAAGTTCAATATTCTCAATATGGTGTTTCAGGTGAACTTAAGAGTGAAATGCTATTCTACTTGAATAATTATTTATTATGGAAGTGAATTAATAATATATAATTGCTTTCCCTTATTTCTACAGTTAAATTTAAATTTTGTCTGTGGCAATAAATCCTGGAAATCTTGGAAGCAGGGTGATATTTTCCCAATCATTACTAACCACAGCTCTGTCCTCTAATTCAAATTCTGGTTAAATTTCGTCCTTTATTGTAGTTGGCGGTTATCCCTGTAGCCTCTCCAGTGATGTCACATTATTGGCAACGTGGTTGTTAGGTGAATAATGGGAAAATGGCTCAGATTAGCCCGGCAGCAGCCATACCAAAGATTCCCTCAGTCTGACGGCCGTTTGGGAACGAGTCACTGGAACGTCTTGCGTAACTGCATCTAACCACAACACAACAGCGGTTCCTCAAATGGCAGGGTTCATGTCTTCCTCCCCTGCAGGACGCAATAGGCTCGGGGATGACTTTCCCGACCTGAGGTCAACCACCGCGGCCACTTAGTTCTCTCTGCACACCCAAACGCAGCAGCACGGCACGCGTAAAACTCTGTGAGCAGTGTACGGTTTGATTCTCCCGCTAATAGATCAATAAAAGACATTAGTGGCGGGCAAACCCGGCGAGCAGCACTAATACAGGGTTAATCCAGGGTTAATGGCTGAGGAGCATCATTCTCAGAGGCAGCCATTAGTTCGCCGCCATACCACACAATATCACGTTGGAACCATGCTCCAGGCTCCCGGGGAGATAGGCAGCGAGAGAGGAATTGAGAAGAAAAGGATAGAGGATCACCCTCATGAGTCAAGATGAAAATAAGATATCCAGGCAGATGAAACCAAATGCAAAGAAATGGGAGGGATATTGGAGAAGGGGAGGAAGCGGTATGTCGGAAAACGTGCGTGGAATAGAAAAGGGGGAGAAGATGGGGATGGTGAAATTGTGGTCAGGAGAAGCAGGAAACAGATGAGAGAAAGAGGAGGGCAGGAGAGGAAGGGAGTTGAGCGCTACACTTCTCCCTGTCCTTGTAAAGTGCTGCGTGCTGTCGAAGCGGCAGCCAAGAATGTGTCAGCCCAGCCGTCTCACGCTGCCTAATGGGCTCTTAAACGCTGATATAAAGCTCACTCGCTCTTTCGCCCTCCCCCTTTCCTCTCCCCCTCTCCCTCTTTTTCTGCCTCTGACGCTCGCTCTCATTACCTCTCGTTCTCACCCTGTCCCTCAATCTGTCACTCACTTGTCCTCTCTTTCTCTCTTTCTGTTGCTCTGTCAACTCTTTGCCTTTCCCCTGTTTTTTTCCCCTGGATCTGACTCTCTTATTCCCGTGGCTTTTCCAATTACTCTATTCGCACCTTTGAAGTTTTCTCGCAGGTTGTGTCTTTTATTTACAACTTGTTTTTAATGGATGAGCCCAACACGTCTGTCTGATTCTTGTCTTTCCACCAGGCTCCATAATGCCTTCTACCCGAAGGACCCATCCTTCCCGCTGACCCTGCTGCACGTCCTGTCGGCGCCGCTGCACGGCTTGGCCAACGCCTTCGTCTTTGGTCTGGACAGGGACTGGTGGAGCCTCCTGAGCCCCACTGGCATGCAGGTACTGAATATCACCTGCACACGCACCTCTGTCCCCTTTCAGACATGCACGTCATTACCAAAAAACAAGATGCTACTTTTACACATCCCATGTTTGAACAAGCCTCCGAGATACTTTTCAGTAAAAGTCGTGACAGCAAATTGGACAGACCTGATAAAATATCACTTAACACTTCACATCATGGAGACACTTCTCCTTATTGAAATTCTGCAACAGAAATAACATATTGAATAATTCCAGTATCATCCCCATCCTCTACTCCCAAGACAAACCAGGGCTACCACCACACCACCATGTTTCTGTCTGTTTACCCGTCCACACAAGAGTTCCCGGGATTAATGTAATTAATGCTTTGTGTCACGGTTTTACACCCACCTCTTCAAGTTATATACTCTCACAGTCCTATATTTGAGTTAGTTTACTATGTGAGTGAGAAAAGGCCTCCAGACTCTTTGAATGGAGGCTTACTGTTGAAGATGTACTTATGTTAAAGTTTCTTCATGTGTTGTTTTGTTATCTGCTTTTACGTTTTGGATCAGATGCCAGCTTGAACATGTAGCTTTATTCAAGAAGTTAAAATTTTATGTAAATGAGTGAATGAGGGGAAAAAAAAGTAGGGAAATACTGCTGTTGTAATCAATGTGTGTTGAAATATTCTGCCGCAGCAGCTTTCATGAGCTGGCAAATCAGAAGACAGAGAGCTAAACAGGGGGCGGAGTCTGAGAGGCTGCATAAAGAGACAGTGTAAGACAAACACGTTTTTCAAACTATGTCATACAAATATATTACAATACAGCCCCAGGATATAAATATACTTTTGTAAATGTGCATAATATGTCCCCTTTGATCGATTTCGAACCAAAAAACTAATGAGGTTTGACTTTTTGTGAAAAAACAGCTAGCCAAGACAGGAAGACTTCATATTTGCCAGCCATCATTTACCTGACATTTTCATTGATTTCTTCCGGAATATTATTATAATCATTCTGAGAAAAAATGTCATTATAACGTCATTATTATACACACATTATCTGTATTATACAATGTAAACCTTTTGTCATTATATTTCAACAATTCTTCCATTAAATCCATTTTAATGATAAACCTCAACTCTCAGGTTTATCAAATCGCATATTGACTGACTTTTATAACGAATCCGAGTAGATTTGTACATTTTAAAGCTACGACAAATGTTCTCTGACCACTAGAGGGCAGGATGACCTGCAGGTCTCAAGTTGTTAATACTAACAAGTTAGCACACAGTTGCCTCCTCGCACCTCCAGCAGAAGCAAAGCAACTGGCCCGCAGTTGAATGCAAATCCAGTATTGACTCCGCTAAAGCAAAAGAAGGCCATCCGGCACTCCAGATATAGGAGAATGAGGACAAAGAAGGAAATAATTAAAACGTCTTCATTGCAGCAGCTAAATCATTAAAACAGCCACCACGCTGACCACTGACAGTCTTCATCTGGGTTTCAGTATTCGCTACTGAGCTCTGGTTTGATCTGCCGGGAAGCTGTGGAAAGAGCGGGATATGTCTTTGTGTTTGACGTTCTCCATCTTCACTTGTTTTTCTTCAGTTCTCTGCTGTTTGACGTTCTGCAGGTACGCCCGACGTGAGCCGGCGTTAGGTTTGCTGGAAGCAGTCGCTGACATTTCCGTCGGCCCCGTATAATCGGCACAAAGAGCGTCTTTGTGGCGCTGCACAGAGCCGTGTGTATTCCCGCTCCGTGTGTGTATTCCCGCTCTGTGTGTGTATTCCCGCTCTGTGTGTGCGCGGCGGCTGCGTGGTGTAAGCAGCGTGTCGGCAGAGCAGCTGCAGTCCTCCGTCAGCCTCCACAACATTTTGACAGCGCTCACAGCCCATTACACAATCAATGTTGTTATGCACGTTAAAGGGTAGAAAATAGATTGGAGGCCTAAAATGACACACGGGGTTGCAGTTGGGCATGTGAAGCACGAGAGCAGCCCGTTGTGCAGCTGGTGGAGACATCAGCTCCAGCCAGATTAGACGGACGGCTGGAAGGCGTCTGTTGTAGACATCCTCTCATTTTTGATGGATAGAACACGATCGTTATTGTTAGTTAATCCTCGGTTTATTTATTATTTAGGAAAAATCCACTTTTTTTAGTAAGTTTTTCCTTGTACAATGTGTAGGTCTTAGGACAGGGGATGTTGTGTTGCTGTTGTAAAAACTGGAAAACTCAGTGAGGCCAATCTGTAATTTTTGATTTGGGGCTAAACAACTAAAACTGACCTGACTTGACTAATGTGAATAATAATAATTTTTTACAATAAAAAGCTGAATATCTTGGTCTGGAGACATCTGGGCCTTTTGAAAATTGTAATGGCATCCATTAGTATTTTGTAGACCAGAATGAAGCTGATTAATTAATAATGAAAATAAATTAGTCAAGGTCGTTAAACATATTTCCAATGCACCTATACTTCATAATCACAAGGCTAGAGGTCTTGGTGATCCATAAATACTGTGCCATGTTGTTTAAAAAAAACATAGAGATTCACACAGTCCATATTCAGAAAATGGGCCTTAAAATGAGCCATCTTGATGTCGTTGAAGTTGTTGATGATTTCACAACTATACACTCACCACCTCCCATTCAAATCAAATGAGAGGAGAGGCTCATTAATATTAATTAGACAGAAACAACGCGACCTCTAGAGAAGCTGAGAATGTAAAACTATATATATATTTTTTTTTTCTTTAACCACAAATCAATTGTTAGAGATATCAAAACTTCAAATAAAAGCAAGAAAAAGTCAACAATATGAGGCCCTGAAGTTGACTGACTTTCTGATGCTACACACACACTATTAATTACCTCAGAATGTGTAATTAGACTTCTTAATTGTCCTCTGTTACAAGTGTTCACGTATCACACATACAGCAAAGTAATGCTGGCCCTTATATCGCATCCCCCTGATTTGTAGTAATGATACAAATAACAAGATTTTATTTCCAGCTTATTCGTGAATTCAGCTTGCGGGGAAACATAATGGAGGAGATAACCAGAGGGAAGATGTTTTTACGTTTGAACCACAAAACTCATCGGTTGCATTTCAATAAACACCACAATCAATACTGGTCTCCACAGATTTTGTATGTACAAACATTGACATTATCTGCGGATGTGAGACGGGGCTGATATTGAACTGTGAAGGGGGGGGGCAGATTCTGTACGGCCTTCGTTCACCAACACAGACATTCACACATATTGTCACCCACTCACTATCAGCAGCCGGGCTGATAACAGGTCATGAGCACGACGTGGAAGAGTGGAATGTGTGGTGTGACCTTCAACCCAAATGTCAATGTTTCACCGTGGTGAGTGGGGAGAGAGAGGCCGAGAGACGGAGAGAGTGAAAAAGGAATCTCAATGCGTTCGTAAATCAGAGCGAAAATGCGGTTTGTGTGTGTGTGTCAGAGGAGGAGAGAGAAGGTAGGAACGAGGACGAGGGAGAGAGAGAGAGAGAGAGAGAGACGCGGCATGTGTGTTTGTGACTAACAGCCAGTTGTTATTCATCTTGGCATGCGACTCCCAGCAGCCCCCTGACATCAGGTGTGAGATTGGCGGCGGAGAGGGGGCTGGGGGGGGGGGTGAATGTGGGGGAGTTGTAACAGCATCAAAACATTCCTTCCGCAACGCAACGAATCTGCGCTTTCATACCAGACACCACCTCCCCTCCCAACACTGCCTCCTCTGGCGCTTTAAGCGGGTTTTAGTCCGACCTCATCCTGTGTAAAACCAACGCAGCTTTATTCCTTCCCTTTTCTCTCTCTCTCTCTCTCCCTCGCTCGCTCTTTCTCTCTCTTTCTTGTGTCTGCTGTGCACTGCGTTTTCCTGCATTTAAAGGACGGAGGTTTGATTTTTCCACATCCGTCGTAATAGGCTTCTAACATTCCATGCGTGTAAAAGCTGCAACGTGCAGTTAATTAGTCGATCCACAGAAAATGAATCGCCAACTATTTTGATAATTAAATCATTGTTTTCAGTCATATCCAAAATGTTGTGATTCAAGCTTCTTTAATAGGAATGTTTTCCTCCATGATGATACTGGAATGAATAAATTTGGGTTGTGGATTGTTAGTTAAACCCAGGACAAAGCAGCATTTAACTGTAATCTGTGATAGACTTTTATCACCAATTCACATTGACATTGAATTATATAATTTATATATGCAGTATATATACATGGCCAATGTATAAAATGTATATACATGCAATGTCAGTCTCTGTGTATGTGAAAGAAAGAGCAAGAGAAATGAAATGGCAAAGAGAGTCGCAGCATGGAACTTGTAGTTTTTGGTGTTTTTTGACAGCAGGGGGGAAGAAAAATTAAATAAAAAGGTTGCAGCACACTGTGCTCGAGACATTTTCCTGCGCTCTGCGTCACGATCGCTGGAGAGTGACGGTCGCTTCCTTTTTTTTTTTTTTTTTTGGCTTTGTTGTTTGTCCAAGCCTGCTGCAATGAGAAATGGTAGGCCGAGCTCGCTCTGATTTAAAGAGCAATGTTAACACATTGTCGCCAACTGGACGTGATCAGCGGCAGATAGCAGAGTGAGCCCTGTCATGAGATGCAGGGGTTTTTTTTTGTCTGGGTTTTTGTGAGCAAACTAATCCCAGACCCCGGAACAGTGTTTTGGCAATGGGAGAAACAGCGTGCAGCAGAACTCCGGACAGACACACAGATTATCGTAGTACGATGATCGTTACTTGCAGCCGACATGCAGTTTTGCCATAATGAAAAAGGCGTTACTGTATCAGGAAAGGTAAACATCTAGGGGCATTTTGGAATTTCTCATAACTGGCCAAACAACGATTTTCTTAAATGGGTCAGTGACAAATCACGTTTGTTTTTTTAAATACAAAAATCATGATTTTGTGTGATTTTTGACACAAAATGTCAATTGCAAAAAAAATGATGAATTTCAAATATAAAACTATACTACTATTGATAGCATGTGTTTTTAATTTTTAAAAACGTTTTTAAAGCAGTATGAGCCACTGAGCCAACACGCATTGCAGCACTGTAACTTGATCTAATGTATTTAATTTACTGAAAGACCTGCACCTGAATGCATTTTGCAGACCTCTGAATCACTGACCACATCTCTGATTAGTTCACTGATTTAAATAGATTTGGTCGGTTGTTCGTGTCTGTTTCCCATCGTCTGAAAAAAATGTTGACAAATTAGAGCCTAGTAGGCAAGATTAAAAATGGGGATGTTATCTTTCTCCATGGCTGCCCACGTATCTAGCTACATTCATGAAATCTAGAAAGATTAATGGCGACATGCATGACTTAGATCACCGTAGCCGTGTAGAATGTTTTTTAAGTTGCCTTGCGAAAGATAAGTTAAATCTGCAAACATTTTTGTAACCTTGTGTTAAAATCGGCTTGTTCGCTGTTGATTGTTTAGGGCGAAACAAAATACCCCACTTCCATCAGGAAACCAGGTAAGAAGAACACAATGTCACGGTAAATAAATCAAACTAAGCAGCAGTTCAGTTTGATTATCGAGGTTGGCTGGGACGAATGCAGCAGCGGGGAGGGTGTTCTCCGCTGCTGGGACATTATGGTAAAAATAGCACAGCGTCGCTCTCCTATTCCCCATCAGACTGACATGGAGACACAGGGTAAACCCTCATCTGGGGTTGATCTGTGCCGGCCAACCGCGCCGACCCCGCTATGCAGCCCTCCTCCTGACCAGGGGGAGGGGGCGGGCCCGCCGCTTGGTTGGTTGGTCGCGTTGTGTCGTGAGGCAAGAAAGCCACTTCCACAAATAAACCCAGCTCCACACCTGGTTCATGCTCTCAGCCAAAAAATGCTGCTCTTCTAGCTTTGATTGAAGCTGATTATAGCACGTTACTTGTTGCTGCAGTGGGTCATGAAATGGTCCCACGAAAAACATAAATATTGATTATTAGTGATTGCCTGGAGCAGCTCCACAGCGTTCATTCTTCACTTTTATTTATGTCAGATGCAAAACCCGGGTCATCAGTAACATCTGCAGAAATGCTTTAGTGGACCCAGACTGGATCAGTGTCTGACATGTAGTGTCTGACCATGTCCTACACTCCTGTCTGCCTCAAGGAAACGTGAACCATCTTCTGTTTCTAAAGAGGAATATGAATACTGTAGTTCGTGGTGGTCAGTGAAATTGTATTAATTAAATGCAGTTAACTTTTTTTTACTCTCACACACGGTTCTCCATGCGTCATTTTGCCATGTGCCAAGTCACATGAATGTGGCACACAGTTCACTGAAATATGATCCTAGAACTTTCCGTTTGAGTCAGGAATTTGAATGTGATTTAAAAGATTCAAAACTGATTGAGATCCTCTGTTCTATTAGTCCAGCTGAATGTAAAACTTACAGTAAATAGCGTTCTCCGTTTACCGAACTGCTGCATGTACACAATCATTGAACTTAACCAGGTTAACTAACTTAACATGTGAATGTGACGTCCATTTTTCTGTGTAACCCACTTTCTTCCAGTAACCTGGTTTCCTACGTGCATGAGAAAGTGCTGGTGTCTGCTGCCTATCTCCTGCTTTATCTGGTCCTCCGTTGTTTTTTCGCTGTCTTCCGTAGCAGACTTTGACTCTCCTCCTCCTCCTCCTGCTCCTCCTCCTCTCTCGCTATCTCCGCGGTGTCTCTACCTTTCTGTCTGTACGCCTGCCTCGTCTGTTCCCCACTCTGCTACAGCATCTCTGGCATTTATCTCTCTTACATTATTTCTGCCTCTCTCCTTTGTGTTGCATCTGCCTCCCACCTGTGTACTCCCCCCTTCTCGCCTGCTCTCCACCTCTTTTCTCGCTCCCCGTTCCTGATATTGATCTGCATTCTAGCCATACAGCTGAACCGCCTGTGGCTCTGCAATGAGCTCACCTCTCGCTCGGTGTGCGTGTGTGTGTGTGTGTGTGTGTGTATGCAGGAAAAAAAAGCTGCTCCCAATCCCCATATGTCTTGGTATCATTCTAGTCTTATTCTACGTCCACACTAAGCTATTTATGAACGCTGTATGCGTCCCGACAGGTATTTTCAGGTAATTTCTGTCCACACTGACATGTTTACGCAAAACAATAGTAAACAGCTAAATCTCTTCCTCCTTGCCCCATTCCAGTTGAGTTAATAAAAGCATCACATATTAAAGAGTAGGACAGACAAAATCTGATTAAACATTCTGCGCAATCCTCTGTGATCACCTGTCCTGTGTAGTTTATTAGGCCAAATTCACGATTAGTTGTTCTCATTTATCTTATCTTTCAATTTCTGTTAGCAGACAACAAAATATGCATAATATAGAGGGAAAAAAGTGACAATCACTACTTTTCATATAGGCTTACAACACCTATATTGTGTGATTAGTTATTTAATTTTTTCTCTCTGATTCCATCCAATGACAGAATTTATGACTGTTTTGGTCATGGGTTTATTATACATATTATAAAGCATCTAAAAGCAGAAATGATCAGATGAGGGTCCATGGTCTTAATTTTTTTTCAAAAAGTTTTAAAATCCCTGAGTTAGAGATTTTTTAGTGATTGATCAGGGAGGTTTAGAGGCAATGACTGCTCTGCAGGCCCCAATCACTCATTGTTTTTTTAAATCCCGCAGAAAATAAAATGTGTCGGTCCACACTTAGGCTGCATTCAGTCCTGAAACAACCGGGCATTAAAACAATGCAAGTGGTTGCGTTGTTTAAAGTACCAATGGAGCAATGAAATACAATTGACCACAGTCCACGCACTGCCCCCTGTTCACATGTATAAAAGGCCTGCGTTGGTTTTACACAGGATGAAGTCGGACTAAAACCCGCTTAAGTGAGAATTTACACTGTGAACAGCCGTGACTTCAGGTACCAGTGAAACCATAAAACATGATGTGATTGAAGTCTTAAAGTGTTTAGCCTTAAACTCATATTGTCCATGCACGGCTCCGATTGTGCATTTTATTTCTCATGTCGGCTCTCTACTGGCGGATGACAAAGTAGTCGGTTAATTTCCTGAGCAAACACACAGTTTTTCTTATTTAAGTCCTAGTAGCTTGATGAAGTCTTATGTGAAAGCTGTGACCACAACAATCAGCTCTCCCTCCATTTAGTTTGAAGCACGGCGCTTTTACATTGTCGGATGTGGAATGAATAAAAAAAACAAAAAAAAAACAGAAACAGCTGTGCTTCCATTTTCCAAAAGACTCGAAACAAGCGTGATCAGCTGCCTCCAGGCTGTTATCTGCATAAAGTTGAAGGTTGCCAGGCCAAAACAGAGAGAAAAGGTTGCATTGTCAGATTCCGTTGACGTACTGCGAACATACTCCAGCAGAAACGTCATGTGTTAATTCCAATCTGTGTGTTTCTGTCTGTGTGTGTGTGTGCACTAGCTGGCTCTGCAGTCGCGGCTGTGCGACAGGACACGGATTGGAGAGTACCACCCCGGGGCGGTGCGCTACACACAAGCTGACCTGGCCGACCTCAGCGATGACGACGACGACGACACCAACGTGCTCTTCTACTCGCCTGACATGACCTTAAAAGACAGGGGGCCCTGAGAGAGCCGGGGAGAGACAAAAGAGCCGGAGGGAAGGAGCACGGCGGAGGCTCACAGCCAAGAGAAACGCAGCGGATTAGAAACTGAGAGGGAGGAGGACGAGGTAGGGAGGGAATGGAAAGGAAGATTGGGGGGACAGTCAGGCAGATAGAAGCCGGAGATGAGCTGTCAGGTTCCATTATTAATTCCCATCCTTTACTATTTAATATCCTAAAGACACACACACACACACGCACGCACGCTGAACAGAGCTGCAGCTCCCTGCAATCTTACCGAGAGAGAACAGCAAGAGAGCAGTGGTTCTAAAGACCCTCCTAATGTTAAAGGCATCTGCTGCATCCCAAAGGTCTTAAAAACAGTTTCCCTCTCCGTGCCGCCCTCTTGACTCCTGCATTCGGCAGCGTTTTCGGCGAACCATAAAAATGTTAAACCGTGCCCTGTCTGTCAGACGCCAAGCAACGCCGTCACCTGCCTGAACGCTGAGACGGAGCTGATACTGAATGCATTTCTTGCCGATAGGGCGGAGCGCGCAGTGGAAACACGTTTTCTTCTTATTAACAATGAAGCTGACCTCCTGCAGCGAAAAAAAGTCCCAAAGCACCAGTGTTGCTTTTCAAGGATTCTGTCCTTCCTCAGACAGTATTTGCTTTCTGTTTTACTCTCTGCATGTAACAGTTCTGCTGTTGCAGCGTCTGCACAAGTATTACTTGGAAGGTTTTTTTGTATTTTGTATGAATTATTACAACTGTTTGTTATACTGTATTTATAACAGATCAATGTACTGAATATATTTAATTGTACACTCTATTTTTGTACGTGCCTTGGACTGGAATGTGAAGAAAATGCTTCTCTGATGCTCTTACATCATTCATATTTACAGCATTATGAACAACTAAAACGACACATTATTTGTCAAACACCCCCCCCCCCCCCTTACACACACACACAGATACAACCCCCCCAAACACACACAGATACACCCCCCACACACAAAAAAGAGACGCACTTCTTTTTAAGGTGCCTGTCAAACCAGGTCAGGAAAGGTGACACAAACACAGCGGCGAGAGCAGAGCAGCAGCCTTTGATGTTCATCATCTCATGGCCCTTGTCAGGAGCGGTGAGGGGACATACTGAGGTGTGATTGGCAGGATAATAGAGTCACTTTATATTCGACCTCAGTCCATTTGGTTTTTCCCATATGTAGGTGGTTTCATCACTGTCGGCGCATGCTGCCGGCTGTCAGCCGCCTCTCTGACAAGTTGAACTAATGAACCGACACTTGACCCTTTTTACCCTTGAGTTGTTGAACTTTTCTACCAGGAACCAGTGACACCAGAGTGCAACTTTAGTTCGCAGAGCACCACCGCTGGTTCGCACAGCAACGCGCACGCTAACACTTTCCTGCACCGGGTCCTTGCCCCTTGTTTGCGACTGGTTTTACTTGACTGTGCACTCCATCAAATAAATGAGCAGGAGAGACATTTCATACCAAAGATGAGACTGGTGTGTTTATTTCATTTTCACATTGATGCAATCCCTTATCTCCTCAAGTTGCCACTGCCCTGCCTATCGTTACTTGTGTGCATGCGTGTGTGTGTGTGTGTGTGTGTGTGTGTGTGTGTGTGTGAGAGAGAGAGAATAAACGTTAAAGCTGCAGGGCAGAACTTCTGTCTCCTCCTTCTGGCTGTGAGAGTAATTACACAAACAAGCCCACACAGGCCTGCGTGTTGCGGTCTCTGCTATAAAACGGTGGATTAAAAGTTTAGATTCTTTAAATCATATTATCCACATTCCAGTTAGCATAGGTCCACCTGGAAGCAGCAGAAATCTCTGGTGAGCATGTTTTTCCCATAGAGCATACTCAGAATGCATTCATGCAGAAAGCAGGGAACATTGCCACAGACACAAGATTAAAATGCTGCAAAACGGAGAGATTTACCTGCTGCTCATGGTCTTCCTTGGCATTGTGGACATTCATTTATATGTAAAAGTTCTGCACTACAGCTTTCAATCATCTTAGCCCTGAGCTGCTTAAATAATGGATATTAATTATTGGTTGGCCCCTGCTGGCCCCTGCCTTGTCTCCAAATCTGGTTAACTGGATTTTGATTAATGAAATATGTGCGCCATGTCCTCCTAGAAAGCCTTGTGCTTCTCCGCGGTCGTCTTTTCCTCCACTTCCAGCCCCGCGCCACCTCTGTATAGAAAACCCGGGACATGAGCGAATCCCCGTGTCACGCAAGAAGAATTATTATTCCCCCCTCATATTGTCGCATGCTCCGTAATTGGATACAATTTAACACCCACGGCCCACGGGCATGTCGGCAGGCGCACACTGCCTACTATTAGCTCGCCTCGCCTCGTCACCCTATCGTTTGTCAGATCTGTTTGTGTGCTTCTGGTGCCTGGATGTGTGTGTGTGCGTGTCTGTGTGTGTGTGTGTGTGTTGAGGGGGGGGAGGGGGGCGAGAAATCGGAGCCATTGTTGGAGTCCGGCCATGACCTGGCCATGACGCACACAGAGAGGGAGAGGGAGGGAGGCGACAGCGGCAGCAGCAGCCCAGACGCTCAAAAACAAGGTGGAGCTCTGTCACCTCGGAGCGACAGGAGGAGGCCTGATGGGTGTTTGTCTCTGCGCTGCGTCCTCAGGGAGCCTCGCTGCTGTTTATTAGAGCCCAGCAGTGTTTACAGGCGGGTGTGTAAAAAAAAAAAAAAAAAAAAAAGGCTCAGCTTCCAGTAAATGGAAGGCTGGAGAAGGTTAATGGTGGAGATTACAGCTTGCATTGAATGATGTTTTAAAAGTGTAAATAATTGACTCCAAGTTGTAGTGTAGCCCTTTACATGAAATGTTTTAATTGTTTCGCTTTAGGCTATTGGTGTTGAACCGGTGCTGTATATTCCTGCATTCATGATTATAAAAATGTGTGGAAATAATCAATTGGAAGGCAAAGTCAGAAGAAGCCATGCAGACATAAAAGTGTAATTTAAGGCAGAAGCTGGAATATCAAGATATTTTGTTTGTTTAAATTGTAGATCTATTCAGCTTGTGAGTGGCAGTATGTGAGCCTTGTGTTATCTCTCATTTTTCTTATTGTCAATCCCCTTAAAAGGACCCAAACAGCACCCACCTGTCAACCTTCCCCTAAGCCCATTTAAAACACCCATCTCTAAAACCATATCCTACAAATAATTACATTTTCAAATAAGACCCATAAAGGGTCCGTAGAAACTGGACATTGTAGGGATTAGCTACTGTTCCTTCAACACAGAGTAAAAGTGCATTTGTTGGGTCCTACTTTCAGCTGTGGCAGCACGGTGATGATGAAAATAAGTTACAGTGCTCTGTTCATCATAATAAAGGAACCTGGTACAACAGTGTACTTCATGTGTATGTTTTATACTTTTTCTATAATAAGCTACGGTGCATCACCAGACTTATGTAAATACTTTACTCTTAATCATGTTTAAATTTTCTGCTTTATTTTAATTCCTGTTTTGGATGTTCTTTACTTTGCTGTGACAAATGACATAAAACATCAGGGAGGACCTATCACAACATGCCAATCATATGTGATGTTTTACTGGTGAAAAAAATATATAAACGTTCACTTAATGCTTACTTTATATAAATAACTCATATACTGACCTATATGAGAAGTCTTCTCATATCTGCATTCTATGGGCCAAGGCTGTAAAACCAAGCCAGGCCACCGCCTCCAGGAGCCTGAAAAGCCTTTCAGCTTGTTATTTGGATTTTGTTCCATTTGTAGGACAGTGTGTCAAAATCAAGTCAACTACAAGAGAGGCCCAATGGCACATGTTTTCAGTTAAACAGGAACACTCCAATAATCATTTAGTGTGCAAACTATCAAATCCACATTAACATAATTATATATGAAAATATACAGTATATTCATTGAGTCTTATATATAAAATTTCAGATAATCGTAATGTCAAATCAATGCTTGCATGACTCTTAATTGAAATCTGTTTTTACCACCAAAGGAAATGGAGGAATTCAGCACGATTTTCCGCCATGATCACGGAGCTTATTCCACTCTAATGGCCTCAAAAGAAGAGGAAGACAGATTGTGCAAAGATAGGTGTCGCTTCCTCTAAATCTGCACTCTCCTCCTGTGGCTGACCTTGAACGTCTGATCGTTTGCTCAGAGCCGAGCTGAACACAGATCCTCTGTGGTAAGGCAGCAGCGTTGTGAGATTAGAGCAGACCCCCCCCCCCCCCACACACACACACACACACACACACACACACAAAGAATCCAGGGCTAGGTCTTTAATCTATTTAATATTTGCTTGAAAACGTGGTAAAATGTTGACAATTAACAGGCTGAGTGAAAACATAGGTTTGGAGTCATGGGTCCAAACTCCCTCCGCAGAGCCGCAGACACCGGGACAAAAGCAGCGCAAATGTTCGCGCACAAACACCGAAGTTCCACGTGTCCACTACTGATTACCTGCTCACATCACGTCCCGTCAAGCCCTATAACCTAGTGTCTAAATTAGCGCCGACGCTATCACTTCTTCTGGTTATCAATTAGTCGATGCTCTAATTCGTTCATTTGTCAATTCAATTTCAGAAAACAGGGTAAAAATGGTAAAAATATGTAAATACTGGATCCATCCTCTATTTTATCGTTCGATTTGCCTATAGGCGACAGTCAAAAAGGTGTATTTATATGTATTTTTATGTATTAAAACACCCATCATGTGTGCGTAAAATCGGGGAATAAACCTTTAAAAAGCCCTAAATATGGTGTCCAAAACCCGCCTATGTTTGTATTTCTTCCGAAATGCGCGTCTTTCCGTATAATATAGGATGTACATAACAATACATGGAACGCGCCGGCGTCCTGTCTCCGGCAGCTCGAGCAGCGAGCGGAGCCTCCGGCGCCGCGATCCGGCCTCCAAGGGGTTAAATTAATCTCTCGCTCGCTCGCTCGCTCGCTCGCTTTTTTTTTCTCTCTCTCTCTCTCTCGAACGCACACACAGGCTGCCACCGCCCCAGATAACAGAGGGGCGCCTCTCCCCAGCCAGCCAGCCTCCGCTAATCGCGGTGGCAGGCGGGGGGGGAGGGGGGAGTGCGGGGCGGGCGGAGGGAGGGGGGCGGTGGAGCGCCGGCGGCCTCTCACAGCGCGCTGGGCTTTTTATTGACGCTGCCTGCCTGCGTGTGTGCGAGCGAGCGAGCGCGTGCGCGCCTGTGTGTGCGTGTCAGAGCGAGAGAGCTATAAAAGAGGTGTGTGTGTGTGTGCGTCTGTGTGTGTGTGTGTGTGTGTGTCTGTCTCTGTATGTGTGTCTGCGTGTGTGCGCTCCCAGCCAGCAGCGGAAAGCAGGGAGAGGCGGGGAACTGGGAGGGTGGGTGGCGAGGTTATGAGCGGAACTCGACAGAGGCCGACAGACGAGAGGGAGAAGGCGGGAGGAGGAGGGGGGGTCGGCGGGGGAGGGGGGAGGGGGGGTGCGCGGGGGTCTTCGGGTCTTTCTTGTGCTGCGCTGCGCCTGCACCGCTTCTTTTCCCCCCTCAGATAATCTCGTTTGAAGGTTTTAATATTTTTTTCTCTAAAAAAAAAAAAGGAAAAAAAGAAAAAAAAATAATTCCGTCGCGCTGTTTTTTTTTATGGGGCGGGGGGGGGCATGATGACCCGAGGTCGGAATAAGAATTGTTATTGATTGATCGCGTATTGGTTATTTTAGCGTCACAGCCCACTGATTGATTGCATCGATCAGTGTAGCAGCCTATTGATTAGAGCTTAATCTATAGGTCCGCGTCTCTCAGTGCTCCAATAATTGCTCTCCCCCCCTCCTCTCCTCTCCTCCTCTCCTCTGCCTCTCCCTCCGCCCCCCCCCCCCTCCCCCTCCCTCTCCCGCTCCCTCGCTCTCTCTGAGCGGTGTTTGGCTCGGAGCCACGCTCGCCCTGCCGCGCCAGGCTGTAATTATCCCCGGTGAGGCCGCGCTAAACGCAGCGTGGCGCGCCTGTGGGGAACCGGTTAGCCCTACAAAACCGGTGGGGGTGCAAGCACGTGCGCGCCCGCGCGCGTGTGTACGTGCGTGCGAGACACAGAGAGAGAGAAAGCGGTTGCTGTGTTGATATTTCAGTAGCCTGTATCAGAGCGTTTTTCAAGTCCTTGCATGAACCTTTTGGAGCCTCCGCAGAAAGAGAAACGGCAGATTAGGAAAGTGAAATCAGACAAAAAGATGACGACCTCTGCGGAGCCATAAACAGGCGGCGCGGCTGCAACTCAAGCGTGAACATATTAATGGGACATTATGAACAATCAGCCGCTTGATTCATGGATGTCCGTGGCGAGTTTTATGTGTTCACGTAGAAACCTATTGATTGTACATGTGTGCGTGTGCGTGTGTTTGTGACCGTGAGTTGCAGTAAGCGATCCATAACGATCTGCAGGTGGATTGTGCTGATTAGTACCGGCTGCTGCGGACGGAGCTGCGTGCAAAGAGCTTCCTGCAATCTGAGCCTGCCGACTGTGTGCGTGTGTGTGTGTGCGCTTGTGTGTGCGGGCGCGTGCGTGTGCACTGGCGGTCAGCCCTCTCTGGATGTGTGTCAGCTTAGCGCGGGCGCGTGTGTGTGTGTGTGTGTGTGGCTTCGTGTGTGAGCGTCTCTGCTTTGCGGACGGCGTGTGTGCTCCTGAAATGTGTGCCGACGGGGTGCGCGTGCGCGTGCATGCGTACTGGCGGTCAGCCTTCTCTGGATGTGTGTCAGTTCAGCGCACGTGTGTGTGTGTGGCTTCATGTGTGCCCGTCACATGTTCGAGGGCAGCATGTGTGCTCTTGAAATATGTACCGAAGGTGTGTGTGTGCGTGCGTGCGTGCGCGCGCCATGCATATGCGTGTATGTTTGTCAGTCCACCGCTCCAGTGTCTGATTGCAGCAGCAGATGGCTGGATCACCGTGACCTCCCAGAGTGCGGCTCCTTTCTACACCGGGGGGTGCACCCATATGTGTGTTCACACCGTTTTGACTTTTACAAGACACGCGCTCATAACGCACGAGTCCCAGACAAGACGCAGACGGACAGAGAGAGAGAGGAGACTGGATCACACGTTTAAGCATTTTTTTTTGTTTTTGCGTCGCCGTCAACCATGGAGAGCGGTTCAAAGGCACATGCTGTTCTCAGACTGGCTTTTCAAACCACAAAGTTCACACACGGTCGTAAAAGTGCAGCCATAAAAAGAGAGGCTGCCCTTGCTCTCCAGACCTGTTTTTGTCTCTCCGGTGTTTTCTGAATGTGTGTGTGTGTGTGTGTTCCTGTGCGTCAGAAACGTAGTTTGCCCCGCAGTACCTCAGCGCAATATTCATCCTAATCCAGTTTCCCGGTGAGTGATGGAGAGCTGTTTGCTTCCCTCTCTCTGGAGTCCCAGCAGCAGAGAGTTATGGGATGAGGAAAACCTCGTTGTGATTTCAAACGTCTTTCCAACAACCATCTGACCTTTCTGCTGTATTATTAGTGTGACGTCAGGTAGGTATATATATATATATATATATATATATATATATATATATATATATATATATATATATATATATATATATATATATATGGCAGAAACATGCATATATGGCAGAAACATGCAGGGGTCAGAGGTTAAATGTTCACTTGACACCATGTGAACTGCAAACATGGCTTGTTGTTTTAAACGTATGAGTGAAGCTGCCTTAAAGGTCAAATAATGTAGGAAGTTAGATTTGAATATCAATTTGATTATAAGAACATCTCAGTATATAAAAACTGTTCCACGTTCAAGACACATATAGCCCATGTTCAGAAAGTGTGGGCCATCAGGACTTCTCTGAAGTTGTGATGACAACTATCTGGCCTCCCCCCTCATTCATATCTATTGCCAATCATGGATTTAGCTAATTAATATTGAAGGGCCCATAACATACATATATTTTCTATACAAGGTACAAAAATTCAACTCAGTGTATTTTTACAGAGCTCTCTCAAATGCCTCACTGGAGCTCCTGAACACAGGCTGTTTTTGTCTGTTTTATAAATATTCATGAGCCTCTCTGGCTGATTTTTCACGTAGCAGCTGAGAGAAAAGTGGGTGTGACGGTGGGAGCAGGTGGGCCCAGCCGTGAACCTTTTCGGGCCAGGGAAGCTACTGTGTGACGTCACAATCTTGCGGAAGTATAAACAGCCAGGCTGTGTATATTCCTTAGTTTTTCTGAGTGTTGCACGTTTGCATGATATGGCAGCTTTAATGATACAGATTTCTGGGCTCTTCTGGGTACAAAATGGGGATTTGATTAATGATTTTATCCAAAGTGTGAATCCTGTGTGGCCAACATATTTTCAGTTCCTTGAGAGCAAAGAGCGACTGCATTTCTGCATGTGGAGGGAAGCACTTTTTGTGATGGCATCAACAAACCTGACCTAACTCGTGAAGGCTCCAGTCCACTTTGCTGCTGACTTTGTGTATTATATTAAAGCAGCTTCTCAGACTGTTTGTAGACAGATAAGAATCAGATCTGGTCCATAATATTTATACACACAATACAAACAAGGGTTTGGGTCATGTGCAGCAAGGGTTGGGGTTGCCAGGTTGAACCCAGTGGTTGAATCCATTGCTAATATAAAGATTGTGGTGCTCATATTGCTAAATAAAGATGGTGCCCTACTTATTGTGAAAGAAAACCAGAAGAAGAACCAAAATTACCCATTACCCTGCTTGACGGTATTTTTTTTTTTGTTTCATTCCTATTTTCGCATAAGGAAATGACTTCCGCAATTTCACAATAAAGCTTTTTTTGCTTGCTTGAGGTGGTTTTTCACTCTCTGACATAAAGGAATTATTTCAGCCTCCCCAGTTGGAACAAATTCCTGAAGATCTTTCCATTTTTCTAGTTGATGCTTTTGTTTCCAGACTTGCAACCTCTTTTTCTGCTCTCATTTGTAACAGCCTCTTCTGCCATCTTTGCTTTGCATGATTGCACCTAGTGTATTGGCTCCAAACCAGTTGATGGGAAATGCACCTAATCTTATTTATTTTTTTTTGCGAGATTTCAAAAGTTGCCATAAAATTTGTCTGACAGGTCAGTGGAAAGGCAACCACCAGTTCAACTGTTGACGGCAGACTGTTACCTCTTCGTTGCATATAAACCATTTGCATAAACAAACCATCCTAGAAAAAAAAGCGGATATGACTGTATGTGGTGGTAAGTTTTTCCATGGAGTTCATTACTGGGGATGGAGCTGCTCACGCAAAAACATTAGTAACACATCCACAGCACTGTCCCCATCCTGAAACCTCAACACAAAGTCAAACCAGCAGTTATGCAGCGGGACGCTTGCATTTCATATACCTGCTCTGCTTTGGCCCTATACCTAAAAACTATGATTCATCCCTTTGCCCACACCAAACTAGCATGTTTACTCCCCAAAAAGCAGCTTTCTAGCAACACCGCTCCAGCTTTAAATCTGAAAACAGAGCTTTTGAAAACCTATAACGCCTGCCTGGTTTCTGAGGCTCTCTGTGATCTCTAAAACTGCAGTTTGATTGACACGTCTCAGCACACACTTATTGATCACGTGTTTAGGTGTGGACAGAGATCTTTAGAAAAAAACACTGCATTGTGCATTTCAGATTGAAAAAAGCCAAGTTTGAATTTATTAAAGTTTGAGAATGGCTTTTATTTTCTTTTTTTTTCTTCCAAATTGCTGCTCACAGAAACTCAGACGTGTGATGCAGTTACTGCTGAGTAATTGTCCAGAGAGGAAAAAAAAGACAAGTTTTTATTCTGTTCCATGAATGCGACGCCCACCCTCCTTCCCTTTCTTCTCATCTCACAGATCCTTTGTGTCTACAAACTCTTGGACGTTTTCCCTCCAAGATGAGCCTTTTTCTTTTTAACGTTTGCACATGTGGGCTCCGTGAGCGTTGTGTTTGTTTGTGTATGGACGTCTGCTGAAGCTCCTTCTTTCAACAGCTGTGGCAAATGCAGACAGGCCTGCCATTGCCAAGTTCCCCTCTTTTCCTACTCATATTTTGCTTCTGTCTGTCTGTGTGCTGGCCTTTCTCTCTCTCTCTCCTGCTCTAGCTCTCTCTCTCTCTCCTACACACACACACACACACACACACAGACACGTCACACACATACACACGCAGGCACATGATGCACACACCTCAGGCTTGATATTCATAGCCTCCTCCTCCTTCACTTGACATGGGAGCCTTAACAGATGTGCCCCAGCCTTGAGCTGCCCCCCCCCCCCCCCCCCCCCACACACACACACACACACACCCCACACCCCTCTCTCTACGGCCGCCTGCCTCACAGGTTTTATCTTATCTAAAAAAAAAATGTAAACTGACATTTAATTGTGATTCTTACCCATAACCTTAATGTTGTAGGCAAAAAAACGTTGAGGGTTCTAAACAATTCAGATTAAATTCTGGAGCTAAAGTGTTAAAAAAGAAGTGATTTCTGGGTCACCAAACACTTCATTTATCGGTTATACACATAAAAACCGAACACACGTGATATATATAAAGCATCTCCGGGCGTTAATTAGCATTTTAAAATGGTTCAAATTGTCCTTTGTTACTTGAGTTTAAAATCATTTTTTTGTATTTTTTATTGTATCATCATTTTTATTATCGATATTATTATCATCACTTTTATTTCTGCCTTTTCCTTGCTGCTAAAACCTCGCCTATTCCTGTTTTCGAGTTTCAGCGGAGCTCGTGTGTGTGTGTGTGTGTCTGTCTCTTTCTCTGTGTATGTGTGTCTCCGCGTGTGTGTGTGTGTGCGTGCGTGCGCAGCCAGTGCCGTGCGTCGGAGGCTTATGGTAATTGTGGTCTCCCGACTGGCCTTCTGGGTAGAGTCTGCGCGAGTGGGAGTGGAGCGAGTCGCTCGGTCTCGGCAGCATTCATCCATTCTGTGCGGCACTCCCCGTACGGCTCCGTGCGTCCTCGGTGCGAACCGGGGCTCCGACCGGGCTGTTCTTTCACGCTTCTCAGGAAGGAAAAAAAAAAAAAAACGCGGGACGTGCGGCTTCGTCGGAGCGATCCTCAACAACCGTTCCGAGACGCGGATTCCGGTGTCGGGGAAGGACGCGGAGTGACGGAGAGCGGGAGAAAGGGGCTTTTTCCGAGGACGGCGTGCTCCGCTCAAACCCAACATGGCGCTGCTGCGAGGTACGGCCGAGCTGAATTAATTTCTCCGCGAGCCCGCAGACCTCGCCACCTGTATCCGTCGGGGGTTCCGGCCGCGCGGCGCCTCGTCTCCGACCTCAAAAGGACCCGGACCGGTTTCTCTCTGAAATTGTGGATTTCTCCTCTTTTTTTTTTCTTTTTCTCTTTTCTCATCCTGCCGTTTGTTTTTCCTCCGCGCAGAATCTTTTTTTTTTCTCGCTTTATGGAAACCCAAGTGACATTTGCAACAGCAAAAAAGTCCGCTTGAATTATAGAATGGATGATAGTTGCCACTAGACAATAGATCACAGACCCAGAGGTTTATATGTGAGATTGGTCTGTTTGATGACAAGTGGATAACCTGTTAAACACTTTTAGTAGTTGTTTTTTCCTCTTCGGACGGGATCGCCTGTCTCCGGCAGACAGGACCGTGCCCGGGCTGGTCTCCGTCTACGCACGGATCACTGCCCTTCTACTTAACTTGGCAAAACAGGGGAAAAGGCGAGAGTTGTGGTGCGGAGAGGACGACTGGAACTGACGCCAATTAACCAGGTGAGACAATCGCTGACAAAATGTCTTTTGTATGTATGTGTGTGTGTGTGTGTGTGTCTGTGTGTGTTTGGCGGTGTGAAATTCCCTGCTTGAGGATGGAAAACCCGCTGCGTGTGTGTGTGTGTGTGTGTGTGTGTGTGTGTGTGCGCGTGAGTGTTTTAAAATAGACCTCTAACCGCCACGATGCTTTTAAATGACCCAGTGTTCTCTGTGCCGTTTTAAATCAAAGTCTCGTCGGCTCGGATCCAAACGCCGGAGCCCGGTGCTGTGCGCAGAGGAACGGCCACTTCTAAGAATAGCGCATAGGGTGGTCTTTGTGTGTTTCGGCGGGGCAATGGCATGTGGTTGATAAATAACACACACACACACACACACACACACACACAATGGTCCGACCGTGATCTTGGCCTTTTACATAAATATATATATTTTTCAAAAGTGTCGTGTCCGCGGGGCGGAGGAGACGGAACGTCCAGAGATTAGCGGACTTGAAAGTGTCGCCGTCCCCCCGCTGATATTCAGGCTTTTCGCACTCTGTGGTGCGAAGAAGTGTCGGCTCTGTATGTGTGTGTGTGTGTGTGTGTGCGCCTGTGGGGCGAGGGTGGGAGTGTGCGCGTGTGCGTGCGCGCACACGGAGCTTCTGCGCTAAACAAGGTTACGGAATCCAGCCTCGCCCTGCCAAAGGGAAGCGAGCGGTGCTGCTCCGTTTATACACGGTTCAGTTCAGTTGGAGGGCATCCCCCGCGGGGCGCGTGTGCGAGGCTGCGACACCTGAGTGTGTGTGTGTGTGTGTGTGTGCGCGCGTGTGTGTGTGCTGGAGGAGGTGGGGGGCTTTGTTTGGACAGAGTGGACGTTGATCAGTCGTCTCATCGGTCCCAAAGGTAGAGTGTGGGGAAAGGTGCGTGCACGCGCGCGCGTGTGTGAGAGTGAGGCAGGCAGGCGGCGGACGGGACTGCACCGCTCACCTTCCTGTCTAGTTAATGGAAACCGCTCTGGCATCGTGCCGCCACACACACACACACACACACACACACACACAGGCAGACACGCAGACGCAAACACACACACACACACAGTCTCGCAGGTGTTCTCTGATATGACTTTGCGCTACAGCGTCTTTCACTCTCGCACGCAGCCACTCAGTTTGCGGTGCTGGGGAATATTCCTTTGCGCACGGAGGGTCCGCGTAGCACCAGTAGGACCCCCCCCCTCCTCTACCCCTCCGGCTGCAGCTCCGATACGGGATTTTCTCTGGTAGGAAAAAAAGCCCCCCCCCCCCCCCTCCCAAATTCTCTTCCATAATAGTACATCTCCGCCACGCTATAATTTTACCTCGGCTTTAACAGCCTGATGCACATTAACCTCAATCCGCCTTTGATCCGTTCAGCGCGTGTTTCTTTATCTAACTTCTGATAAAGATTGTTTTGTTTGCCTCTACTCTCATATTCCTCTCGCGCACAACTTTGGGCGGTAGCGATCTGCGTGAACCAGTTCTTACAAAGTTTCGCCTTTTTAATTGCGCCGACTGCTGCAAGGCGCGTTGGCTCCGGTCCAAACCGAACCCCCCCCCCCCCCCCCCCCCACCCACCCACCCACAGACTCTCCGAACGGGCTCGTCTGCGCTTCGCGAACAGCGAGGTAGCGTAAACGGAGCCACGTTTCATGAAAAAAAAAAAAAGAGGCTCTAGTCTGGAGCAGCACGCGTTCTCCGTCGCGGCGCGCACCGGGGGGAGTTTTCTCCCCCCCGCGCCGCCGCGCCTGTGTACCGCCGCCTGTTCTGCAGCCGCACAGGCACTAATTAGGCGACGCTCTCTTAGGACGATCGATGTGCCTCATATTGGCTGGATCCAGCTCATTGACGAGCTTAGTGAGGGAAGCGGCTAAAAGACCACTTCAGCTCCGCGCTGCAGCCAATCCGCGCGCGATGTACAGAACAGTGTCGCTCATTACGCGGTGAGTGAGCAGGCAGGCAGAAGCAGGACCTCGTGTCGGGACCTTTCTGTGAGGCTCAGCGCGGGGGATTAACGCGTGTGTGTGCGCGCGTGTGTGTGTGAGAGGGGGGGGGGGGGAACTTCAGGGTGCTTTGTTAGATAATAAAAGATTATCCTAATTGTATTTAAATCGCACGACAGCATCAACGGGATATAAGGCAAAGGTAAATGACACCTGGCATTCATTTACATTCCCATCTCAGTTTACGCGGACACATGCAGCAGTGGAATTAGGAAACGGGCACAGTGCTCATTAAGAGCCGCTGTTTACCAAATTCACTAATAACATGTTGTTAATGTCACTTGGAAATGGAGCCGTGTTCAACGTGCGTATTAATTTCCTGAAGGACACGATGCATAATTTAAAAATGGATATGTTCGTGACGCATTATGAACGGTCATACGTGTATAAGTAGGAAACCAAGGTTTCTGTTAAATTCCCCCCTTATCTGCCATCTTATCACATTTTGACGCAAAGATAACCTAAATTGTTCATGACTGGCTTTTCAACTTTGAAAGAGCCCCACAGTTTGTGTGTGCGTGTGTGTTGTAGGAGCGTGAAACAAATAGGCCTACTTCACATTTTGTGTGGGCCGAGTTTATTTATAGTGTTCCCCCGTCGGACTGTTTTGCGCATCATTTTTCCACTAAGCGCTTGTGAACCAGTGAAGTGTGCGCGCGGGGATGATCTGTTTTCCAGGTGTTGGAACACATGATGGGGGAGGGGTGGGGGGGGAGGAAAGGCCGCTTACATTTGACATGTTGATTTCTCTCCCTTCATGTGTGAGGACCTCGCACCTCATTCACAAACACAAGTGTTTTATTGCCCAAGTTGTCGGTTCACAGGTGAAAGAGCTTCATTAAAGACGGATCCTAATTGGAAATGAGCTGAAGTGCCACATACAGACGCGGGCACAATTCAATTAGGTTCTCAAATCAACTGAGGGAGCGTGTTACGGGAATCCACTGATAAATCATTTTTGTTGGTGGTTGTTGGGAGTTTGTGGCCGGAAAAGCAGCAGCAGCAGCAGCGCGGCTCTGCTGCGGATGTGACTGTGGGGCGGTTTGGGGGGGGGGGGCAGACCAAAATAACCCGCTGTTTGTCCGCTTTTCTATTCTGGAATCAATAAGGGCCATGCGGGGAATATTACACTCGGAGCACGTCGATACAATCATGGAACCGCTTTTCTACACCAGACTCTGAAACATGCGGGGAACGGAGTGCAATTTGTCAAAAGAAAGCACCGCGTTTTGTTTCACATCCAGCGGGAGTCGTGAGGTCTGTCTTATTGTCGTCGCGCGTGTTTTCCTTTTTTTTTCTCCTTCCTTTTTTTCCCTTTACTCACGCCTGGATATAAAACAACAGTCTGGTCGCTGCCGGCGCTGCGCTCGCTGCTGCTGCTGCTGCTGAGAGGCGAGGTGCGTGTGAACAAAAAGCGGAGGCACTGGAAGAGAGCCGAGGACAGATCGGTTTTCCAGGCGCTGCGCTGCTCCCGGAGGAGACGTCACGGTTTGATTGAAGCTATGCTCCGTGCTGGCCTCCCGGGACCTCGCGATGAAACAGGAGAGCTGACCCCCCCCTCCCCCTCCGCCCCCCGCTCCCCCCCCCCCCCCCCCTTCCATCTCCTCCCTCCCCCTCCCTTCCCCTCTTCTCCTCTCATCTCTGCGCGCACGGATCACTTCCCCGCAGAGATGTCTCGCCGGCGCAGGGAGCGAAGACCTGCAGGGGCAGCGCGGCCCGGGAGAACCAGACCAGACCGCTCATAAGTCTCTAATCCAGCAACAGTCTGGCGCATTACAACTATGTTCCTGCAGCCGATTACGCACAGATGTTCGCTTGGTACGAATCCAGTTAGGTTCCTCTCCTAGTGATGAAGTGTTTGTTAATCCCCTCCAAAAGCAACATTTGGAAATGTTTCTGCTGATAAATGTAGATGACAGTGACTCGGTGTGATAAGGAAACACGGCCCCGCGGTCCAACATCTCCGCTGATTGTGTTTAGTTCGCTGACCTCGCGCTGGCCCGTCGGAAGATTGATTTAGCAGCAGAATAATGATGACACACCTGGCTCCCCTCCCTCCGCGGAGCCTCTGCAGGCCCCGTCTTGATCAGGCCTCCTCGTTTTCAGATGTCGGTGCCTCCGGCGGATCTATCTGACGAAATCCTACAGACGCTTGGCAGCGCAGCGGGTGATGGCGATAGGAGTTTATTACACCGGCCGTCTTCAAAGCAGGAATGTTATCTGTCTGGATGGCACCATTTAGCTCATGATGGATATAAAGCTTCTGGCCTGGAGTTGGGGAACATTTTATTTTTGTTATTTCTATTTTTAGACGATCATTTCCTCGTGTGTCGCCATGAACATGCGTACGTGACTTTTTAAAAAACTTGAAACCTAATCTGTTTGAGGTGTGACGGCAGCGGCGTATTCATCCGGCACCTGTTTAAACTGGCGTCATTTAATCTAATCTGCGGCCTTTTACGCACCACCAATAATTAAGCCCTCTTCTTTAAACACACCATTCATCCTATATGGGGGGGGCGCAGTGATCGCCTATGCACGGGGGGGGGGGGAGGGGGCGGCTGTCCTTTAGCGTCACATGCTTTCATTTGGAACATCCAACACATGAAAGCATTTCCAATCAAAGTCAAGAAACCTCCGGTAAATGCGGGCCGACTCTTGCATGCGCATCCCCATTACAATCGGCTCCTTTGGTGGCATAAAGGGCTATTTAGTCCTCATTTGGCCCCGGATGAATAGAGCCAGTTCAGCAGCCGCCGCCCAGGCTCTAGTGACAGCACGGGGGGCCTCACAATGTCGCCGTTGTTGACGGCCGTGCTGTCGAGAGAAGGGGGGGAGGGGGAGGTGACTGAGCCGTGCACCGACTTGCATGCGGCTGTGCAGCGGCCCGGTAGGACGCAGGGGCCCCTTGTTTACAGCTCGGTCGCTAATAATGTGACAGCTGAGGAGACGCCGCTGGCGCCTTCAAGCTCCGCGCTCCGCCACCAGCGCCTCGCTCTGCTCTCCGCGCGTCTCCGGCGTTTACCCCCCCCCCCCCCCCCCCCCATCTCCCTCATCCCGGCAGCCTCTGCTCGGGATGTGTACTTAGACACCGCTCCAAACAGCGCAGATGTCAATTTTCCACAGACTCGAGATGATCAATTGGACATTTGGCACCGGTCTGCCTGATGATCAATGGCAATTAAAAATGGGCACGCGCTATCTTCCGCGCTGTCTTGTTTATGATACGCGGTGTTAACGCCTGTGAGAGCGCGGGCCTGAGGCTGTGTAGTTAATAGTCCGCGGGTCTGGTCCGCGCTTTCTCTCAGATTTGTTCCCGCTGGCTTCTATTTTATTCACCTACAGTGTGCGCAGAATTCCTTTCTCGCGCGCGCACACACACACACACACACACACAAACACACACATCCATTGCGACGCTGTGCGCATTTAATCCGCGTTTATCCCCACCCCACCCCCATGGCTGCGGAGATTATCCTGCGTCACACTGCATTTTTTTTCCAGAGCTGATCGGAGCTCTGCGCTTCGGAGCCTGGCGGAGCTCCAGGGACAAAGAGCGAGAGGGCGACTCCGCTGCCGCCGTAACACGCGGCAAAGACCCACATTCCTCACTCCCGTTTCACAGACCTGCGAACCGCGGCGGCACAGCCTGCGCGGCTCTTTTACTGTGGATCCGTGTTTCCAGTTGGTCATACTTGGTAAAGGAGTGAGGAACGCACACACACACAGACACACACACACACACACCAAGACCAGAGCGCAAGACAAACACAGCGCTGCCGGGGAACACAGAGGCCTCCGCCGGGGAGGAAATGATGAGCGGTGCCGGTGTTTGTTCCGGTGCACATATACCGGGGTCACGGAAAGTTCAAGTCACTGTCGTCAGAGACAGGAAATAAGGGAAAAGGGGGGAGATCTCTCTCTACCTCCTCCTCCCCCCCCTCCTTCCCTATCCTTCCTTCGCTCTCACTCGTTCATTGTTCGCTCCTCTCTCTCTCGTAAAGCGCACAATACCGAAATACAGAGCTATGTGAGGTTCCGTTAAAAAACACCCGGTGGTTTTCTGTTTAATGGCGCGAGTCGGGGCTCCGCTCCAGCGGTCTGGTTTATAAACGCAGCTCCGACCGCTGCCCCCCCCCCCCCCCCCACACACACACACACACACACACACGCACACACACACACACACGCTCCCCTCCCCCCGCGCCTGCCTGCCTGCTGCTGCCGGCCAGTGTGATGGATTGGACGGCCGTCGGGAGTTGTTTGTTGCGCAAACTATTCTTAGCAGAGCAACGGGGATGGGCGTCAGCACACCGCCTTTTCCTCTTTTCCAGTTTCTCCTCGTCCTTCCACTCAGACTGTGACACTTGGCCGTTTTTTTTCGCCTCAGGCTCCTACCCACAACACAGCACCCCCCCCCTCCCCCAAAAAGAGAGTTAAAAAATAAATGCATTTAACGCAGTTTTTATTGATCACTATTATAATACTTTCATAATGTAACGGATTTCAAGGGCTATGTTATTACATTATTAAAACACGGCACCCACAATGAAAAAGCCTCTTGAATAGCAATATTTTTAAGCCAGTTTTAAAAGGGACCTCGTCCTATAATAAAAGACACGTGGACTCATTATGTGAAAGGACTGTGGGCTTTATAATAAACGGATATATCACAAGCATTATGCGCCCGGTTAGTGTCCGGCGCAGAGCGTCTAAATAGCGGCCCACCGGCTATTGGAGCTGCGCAGTTAATCTTACTGTACGTACTTTGCTCACACCCGTAGGATTTTTAACGAGTTCTGATTAGGTCGTTCAGTCTCTACCTTTTTTAACAGGTAGACGGCCTATCACGAGATCAGTGTTTTTGAACGTAATAACGGGTTGTGTTGTCACAATGACCTCGAATAGTCAATTTCCGCTTTCATTGTATTCAAATTGTGGAAAATCTGCGATAGCGACGTACGATTTATCCTAAACACGGTTCACACATGTCCATGAAGGCGTCATGTCAAATATCTCTGCTTGTAATAAGAGGCTTATTCCCTTCATTATCGTGTGCGCGTGTGTGAAACACTCCAGGAGACGTGAGTGATGTGATTTCTCACATGTCGGTTTGATTTGCGTGCAGAAAACGCTCACACGTGGCTTTTTTTTTATGCGCAGATCCGAGCACCACAGCGGCGCGTGCGCGCGCACACACTTTCAGTTCTGTCATCTGCGGATGTTGTCGAGGCAGGACTGGTCCCGGAGAGCTGTGGCAGGGAGGTGGTCGCGCGGGGGAGGGGGAGGGGGGAGCCGTGGTGAGGGGCCCGCGGCAGGCTGATTAATGGGCCCCGGGTCACAGCAATAAAAGTGGCGCGGCAGCGAGGCTCAGAGGCGTTTCTCTGCGATGATAGAGGAGCCGAGTTTCTCTGCTGCTCTCAGCAACGCCGAGCACTGCAAGGCTTCACTTTTACTATTTAAAGGCACTTCCTTCTCCCTCTATCTCCCACCTCTTTTGGGATCTGGCTCCACTCTCAGGGCTGCCTTGCAAACATGTCCTAAAGCAATCTAATATTAATATTTCCTTATAAAACAAGATTTAAAATTGCCAGCGGGAACCATAATTTCATCTTTAACCCCCCTCCCCATTGTTGTTCAGTCGTTTGAGGATATGGAAACAGCCTCTTGGAAAAAAAAAACAGAACACTTGTATTAAGATGCCACTTGACTCACTAAGACTCGTTGTTCAATGATAATCTTAATTCGTACAAAAACATGTTATGAATACCAAATTAACCTCATTAGTCAGATTTTCTCACCTTTTGTATTGTGTGGTGAAATTGTGATAATCAATCTAATATTCTTTATTTTATACAGTTCTTAAAGTTTTTTATATTGACAAAATGTTAACAGTATATAAATTGGAAAATGCTATATATGTGCTATTGGAAAAATAAAATAATAAGTCAGTAAACATACTTTGTAGTATGTTTACTGACTTATTTTAGGGGCATTTTTAGGGGCACAACACAAACACACATAGATTCCTATATAATAGGAATATATAATATGAGTTAGCCATTTTCCTGAAGTTGTATCCGCTCCTGGATCTATATAAATAAAAGCTCATGATCAAACCAGCCTCACTTCATAAAATGCACAGATTTAATGTCAATAATGATAAAAGCTATTATATTTATATCTTAAAAGTTTGTACGAACAAATAATTGGAATATAATGTTTTTGTAACTTATTCCTTAACAGCTTCATTATGTACCATTATTTTCAAGCAATTCAAATTCAATTCATAGATCTCTCTTTAACATGCTATACTTTTGCATGCGTGCTTTGGTGTGAGTGTTTGTTGATCTGTGGCTCTATATTGGCGGGCGGTAAATGGTCTCCCACCGATGTGGTCTCTGATGTGTAATCTTCCCTTGCTCTGCTGGCTGAGGCAGCCGAAAGCAGGTCAGAGAGGGCACGGAAAAAGCGGTGTGTGGGGAACGTGACTGAATAGACGCAGTCCAACAATGTGCGTCTAGGCCACAGGGTGGGCAGGGTGGGGGTCAAGGAAGAAGCACTGGGAGGGGGGGTTCTGATGGGTGTTGACGGATGGTAGAGGAGGGGGAACCCACACAGTGCTTTCATCTCCAGTGACTATTTCAGTTGAGTCGTGTATGTGTGAGTGAGAGGAAGGGTGCGATCGCTATAGCCGGTACCATTACCTAACCCCCTCTCTTGCATCTCTCACATTTGTATGCCGCTTCTGTTTGCATATGTTGATATTTCATTCACTTTTGTGTGCCCTAGTTAATTTAAGTGTGTGTGATTTAATTTTTGGTTGGTCAGATTACAACAAACTGTGTTTGTGTGGTCGAGCCAGGACCACTGACTGCTTAATGTTTGCTCATCTCCACAGGGCAACATCTGTTCGTGATGTCGATGCTGAGACACAAACCAACCTGGAACTAAGACAAGGGAACCACATCACACAAAACATGGCAAGTCCCCTGCTTGTCCTCAGAATTATTTACACTAATTTTTCACATGAGTCATGACTATCTTGTTTGTTTCACTATGTGCATACATGCAACTAACCTAGAACAGATACCTTTAGTGCTCTGTTTACTAGTAATTGGTTTCACAATATCTGCTTTTTATTTTCCAAATTTCCTTTTAGGGATCTGATTTCTAAAATCATGATATTAATTATTCTCCCCTTTTTTCTGCAGGTGGATGCAAGGTTGACGCCCCTGGCAGCGATGGGGTTGGACCGGGGCACTCTGATGCATGATGGTCTTCGCCTCCACGGTGGTGTTATGTATCCAGGGATCAGAACACTGCCGGCAGAGAAGAGCCGGGAGACGCCTGGCCACCCTCTCAGTTATAACAGGGAAGGCCTCCCAGAGCTCATCTACAAACCTGATGGTCCTTTGGACAATCGTAAGCCCACTAATGGATACCTGGGCCTCTACAAGGGCATCCCTCCAAGTCTCCACAAGCCTGTGCTGATTCCTGGAGCTGAAGGTCTAGGATTGGAACGCAGAGTAGGACCTGGGGAGAAAGTATCCGAGCTGGGTTTGGCAAGTGCTGGTAGCAGCTACCTCCGCCTGCCGTGGCTGAACCCATACCCTGATGCAAGCATGTATGCCTTTATGGACTCATCAAAGTACGCAGCTCTAAACATGTATAAAGCCTCCTTGCTCAGCCAACCTAACCCCTATCTTCCACAACACCTGGCCTACCCATCTCTGTGTGCAGCCCAGGGGGGCAATCATAATCCTGCTGCAGCTGCCTCTGCTGCTGAGAGGCTGTACTATATGCCCCCCTATCCACCTCCTCCTATCTCTTCTCCTCTGGTGGCACCCCCAATGAGGATTCCTGCAGTTACAGTGGCCCCCACATCAATGGTACACTGCCAGGACAAGGGGCTTGGTGTTGCACCTCCGTTTGCACAGCAGCTTCACCAACCGTCTCCTCATCCTCAGCACCATCAGGCTGCTATAGACAGGGACCGATCCCCAAGCAGGACCAGTAGACCGAGCAGACCTCCCTCTAGGAATGGCTCTAGCAGCAACAACAACACCAGTAGTAGTGGCAGCAATAGTGGAAATAATAATAATAGTAGTCTACCTACTGATTCTTCACCTCATGCATCTTCCCGCCCCCCACAAGCCCCCCCACCTCCTGCTCTCATTGAAAATTCAATGGACTTACAACGGCCAGTCGCTAGGATAGGGCAACCTCCCACCTCTTCTACTTCTTCAATATCTGTTTCATCCTCTTCCACACAGTCTATTTCTCATCCTTACTCTATGGCAACAGAGCAGCCCTCTCCAGCCCGGCCTAGCCCCCACAAACCCAGGCAAAGAGATGAGCACAGAAATATTGGGACTGAGAGGAGACCCAGCCGGTCACCCTCCAAACCTAATTTTGATCGTCCAGCTCACCCACCCCAACCAACCAAAGACTCAGCAGAGAAGCCCTTGGATTTGTCTGGAAGACTGGAGTTTGTACTGCCACCAAATGGTTTCCCAATTAAGATGGACAATCTACCATCAGGAGCACGTTATGGACTCCCCCCTAGCCGGGAGCTACTTAAGGAAAACCTTTCCCTGTCTCCCACCCCCCACCCTCACTCTGTGGTCAGCAGCACTTCTTCAAAGGTCTCTGAGAGGTCAGAGATAATCAGCACTTTACACTCCTCCTGGGTAGTACCTAGCCGGTCTCCTTCCAATACACAGCACACACCAGGCTTGCCCCCCTCTCCAAGGCCTAACGCAGACCTAGGACATTCACAAGCCAAAGGCTCTTCACCCTCTGTCATCAAACACAAGGGTCTAGAAAGAGTACTGCCTCAACAACGTAGCTCATCTTGTCCAAGGATTGGGGAGTCCAACCATAATGTTCCCTCCACTCAACACTCTGGCTCTTCTCTAGTCAACTCCAGGGCTTTGTCTCCCAAACCCAATGGTGAGTGGGTCAAACATAGCCCTAACAAATCAGAACATCCATCCGTCGTGGGCCACCACAGAGAGGGAACGGAAAAGTCCTCCCAAACTACCAAGAGAAGTGAAACGACTCCAGAGGTGTCTTCATACAAGAGGCCCTGTTTAGAGAACGGTCACCCTACTGGCCACCTTTTTCTTCCACAAAATGACGCGTATCTGAATCACAGCTTGGCCTATGCCAATAGATACCTGCACTACCCCATCCCTGATGGCATGGCACTGCACTCCTTGCCAATCACAGGAAAAGGCCCTGTCTATCCTCACCCAGTATTGCTGGGCAGTAACAGCCTTTACCCAACCCACTTGGCAGCAAAACATCCTTTACCTTACCACAACCTCCCAGCGGGTCCAGGAGGGGAATACCTCACTTATAACTCACAGGAGATGGCTCATCCCCTGATGCAGCCTCACTCTGACAACAAGTTGCCAGAAAGGGGAGATGCTAGCTTAAAGGCCAGGGGACAGGATAATTCCTGGGGAGCTGTCGAAGAATCTGGAGGCCACAGAGATCAGAACAATGGGAAAGAGCCTGATAAGGAAGCAGGAGCACAAGGACAGGGTGGAAGTCAAATAAAAAAACCCTCTTCCTCCATAACATACAGAGAAAAGATTGTCTGCATTGACCTTGTACACTCTGACACAGATATTGAATCTACCCCAACAGTTCACAAACAACCCTCTGCTGAGCCCAGTAGTAAGGTTAACCAAAATGAATGTTGCCATAGTAACCAAAATCCAACAAAGAATGACTATGAGCCAAAACACCAACACCACCTTTCCCATCCTTATCCAGTCCATTCCGGACAGAGCCCAACCCTGAAGTCCAACCACACTGATAGACAGCCAGAAACTCCCTTTGGGAAACCGAAGGTTCTTTCAGACACAGGTTGTCCTGGGGTGACATCTAGCACATCCCCAACTTCTCCAGGGGATGTCTCCCAAGCTGAGGAGAGCCAGGAGGAGCAAAGCCTGAGCCCAGACCCTGGAGACCAAGACCAGAGCACCTTACGCTGTGCCCGTACATCTGGGGAGCGCAGTTCTGGTAAGGACAAGGGGGACAGGGCCCTTCACTTCACTCAGCATTACACAGATGCGTTGACGGATTCGAACTTGGACAAACTGTGTGTACGAGAGACTGAAAAGGAAGACAGTATTGTTGACCTAGGGGAGTCTCAAGGAGAAGGGGATGAGGACGACGATGACGGTAGCCCGGCTTCATCCAAAGGCTCTCGTAGATCCAGTCTTGCCAAGAGGATTGCTAATTCCTCAGGCTACGTTGGCGACCGCTTTAAATGTGTCACCACTGAGCTGTATGCTGACTCCAGCAAGCTGAGCCGTGAACAGAGAGCTCTGCAGGTAAGGCAATTAACACTTTAGTGTGTATATACAGTACAGGCTATGTTGTGCTCACGTGGGTAGTAAATTGGACAGAGGTCATTATGACCAACATTTCTTAAGTACAGACTTTTCAAACATATTGCCAGTTCTGACATCCACACAAGAATAAATCCCCAAAAGCCACCACTGTCTTTATTCCCTTGCTGCAATATTCAGAACTGCCTGTGGAACAAACCCTGCATGAAATTGGCATACTTCGCATATACAACACAATACAGAATAATATAATTGCAGTCATGCTGTCCTGGCCATAGGAGTGACCTACCCCTTAGTTTATCCTTGTCTTAGAGAACTGGTGCAAGGGCAGTTTGAGGCCCTCTATCAGGGAGGGCAGTTCAAAGGTTAACCAGGGCTGCCATCTCTGTATGTTGATTAGTGAGCAGTCATTGTAAAGGTTATTTCTGTGCGTGCGTGTTTGTGTGTCCGTACGTGCTTGTCCATGTGTGACTGCCTTGGGGCTAAAGCATGTGTTAGTGCTGAATGTGCTATAGAGCCAAATAATTTGAGAGCATGACTGGCAGCCTCACAGTTCACACTGCCTTTGAGTATGTTTAACCCTAAGGTGAGGGCAGTGGAGGGCTTGTAGTGTGCTTAAAAACAATGGCTGCCCTCTTTGAGGTTCCTTTTAGGCTGTCTGCATGTCCCCCTCCGCCAATCGCTATCCTCCCCCTAATGGCCTACGCTGCCCTGCCTGGTTTCTGTCCAAGGTCAAAATTCTCCTCATTGGCTAAAAGACCCTCTCCTAACTCGTGTCACACTGTGTATATTAACACACAATCACAGCAACGTCCCCCGACAATACACACACACACATTGTCCACTGACATTCTCTCACACACACGCGTGCACACACAGCTATTTATTTTTAAGCAGTTATACCTAATTCCTTATGCTCCGCATTCAGCATAAAAAACACAAACATACCTGATGCTTTGTTATCCACTGACTCAGAGGCAGATATGTTTACTAGATTGCATATGTCTGTCTATGTTGTGAAGGCATTCCTAGAAAACTGTGGTTTTGTCTTGTGTCATGCTTGTCAATGCACAGCTGCAATGCAAAGCTATCAAACGCTCTATTTCTGGACATGGAAAAATTAGATGCGGGAGTCTGTTTGGGAAAACAATAAATGATACGGCTAAAACTGAATTATCATGATCAATCATGCTTAGAATGAACATCTTGTTTTGATTCTGTTTCAAATTTGTCAGTTCAGAAATTATTTGATAGTTTTGATGCAGTGTTAATTGACCTGTTGAGTCATTTTAATTTGATTGTGTTATTTTGTGGGATTGTGGCTGCCTATTGTGTGTAAAGAAACATTGTGGAGAAGCATAACATAAATTCATTAAAAAAAAAGATGAAATGATGGACAGATATATTGAGCCCCCCCATTCTAATTGCTTAGATGGAAGTCATATCACGAGAGGGGAGTAATATAAGTCAACCTGCAGCTAACTGGGAGGTCAGTTCTTTACATTTCTTATCACATCTGCCTCTGATGGGCTCTGTCTCCTTTGTACTCTGTATCGCTGCACACTCCTTTTTCCCTACTCCCTTCTTTCTTCTTTTTCATCTCCTCTCTCCGCCTCAGGGCTTAGATGTATATGTTACCTAGCCATGTTTATGTTTCAGGAAAGGGAGATGCCAGGACTTAAGCCCCAGAACGCATGGACTCACAGTGGCTGCAGTAGTCTAACCTGTGTCTTGATGCCATGCTTGTTATTTACCTGTCTACCTTTTTTGTCCTGTGTGCGTTTGTGTGTGGGTTTAATTTCTTTGGCATTTTCTTTGATTTATTTAAAATGTATTTTTTAAAAATTTTTTCAAGACAATGTGATTTCTGATGCAATTTTTGCTTCTGTAGCTGTTGAGGCCAGATTGAGGCTTAGAGAGGTGTGTGTGCGGCGTAGGCAGATGATGAGTGGTTTTCATGGGGTTTCTCTGCATTTGTGTGTGTCTGTGTGTGTGCGCACAGCGGGCAATGATGCGGTTCTCGGAGCTCGAGCTGAAGGAGAAGGAGGGCGGCGGTGTGTGTGTGTCTGCCCCGGCAGCAGGACGGGAGCTGGCAGACGGCCAGTGCAGAGAGCGAGTGCTGGAACACTGCCAACACACCACCCGGCAGGGAGAGAGGGAGGGTGAGTAACCCAGCACCACACACACACACACACACACACACACTCTCTCATAGTGCACGTTGCACACGCAAGCACACACACACATAGCTACTCTGCAAATGAACACTCAGAAAGGGACACACAAACAATAGGTGCGCGTACACACTCGCATGCACTTGCAGCAAATGCTGAGGCAAGGCCGGGTCACTCTAAAAAAAGACACATACGCACACACACACACACACACTTCCACAAGCAAGGGAGCGCAGGCGAATGAACGAGAGACGGAGAGGGGGAGTTTTATTTTCAAGAAGCCTTTTGTGCTTATCTGCGCGGAGAGACGATCGAGAGGGAGGGCAAGAGGAGGAGGGGCAGAGATTGCGTGAGTGCGCAAGTGTGTGAGAGAGCAAGCGAGAGAGACAGAGAGAGAGAAAGAGAGAGAGTGAAAGCGGGGGGAGAGTTAGTGGGTGAAAGCGGATGGGAGAGCGCAACGGAAAGAGAAGGAGGGAGGGAGGAAGGGGTGGAGGGGGGATAGTTACGTTGGCTGGGAGCCCAGCTGTGTGTTGGAGCGAGGCCGCGGCTGACGTGTGAGCCTAATTATGGCATGGAGAGAGACAGAGAGGGAGTCGGGGAGCAAGGGGAAAGGGGGGTAGAGTCACGCTCTATGTGAGAAGGGCGTGGTGCGGTCATGCCGTGGGGGAGGACGGGGGGGATGTGTCTTGCCGTGCGCAGCGAGTGCGCAGGATGTTTTCTTGCCTCTCTTCCCTGGAAGCGCGAGAGACTGCACTGAACCGTCAGGCCGCTGGCTCGGCTCACATCAGATTAAAAAGTCTTTACCTCATCAAAGTTTTACTGCCTGTCTTTAAAGCAGAATAAAAGCTGGCTGTGGTCTGTCTGTCTGCCTGTCGACATTCTATTCCCATTTGTCTGCCTCCCTTTCATGTTCTTTTGCTTATTTTACCTCTTCCCTGCTCTCCCTGCCCCCTTTTCCGTCCTCCCATCTCTGCTCAGGTGTGCGACCGGCCTACACAAACAACAGAGTCCCAGTCCTTCAGAGGTGTGGGGGCCCTAGGGAGCTTTTGTCCCCAGGACAGGGCCCCCGGGATGGAGCCAGGAAGGTAGGGAGGAAGGCTGAGGGGGATCACTGCGTACCCCCCACCCTGACAGTGGCACAAGGGTACCCCGAGGAGGCGGCCAGCCCTGGCTTTGGACCCGGCAGGAAACGTCTACTTTGCCCCAAAGTGGAGCCAGAAGATGTGGAGCAGGACGACGGAGAGCGGGTGTGCCACCCTGAGAAAAGAGCCCGGCTTTCCACTGGTGAGAATTTCTTGTACTTGGCATGTCATTTCCTATAGTCCACTCCCCCTTTTCCCCCTGTTCATCTGCCTTCAGTGCGTCTCTCTAAGTCTGCCCACTTTTCCGTTCAATCCTGTTGTGAGGCTGAGACTGGTTTTATCTCTTGTTCTTGTAAAAAAAATAAAATAAAATAAAAAAATAAATAAATAATCCTATATTCCTTTTGTTGCTTCCTTCCCAATCAATTTCACCTTAAACCCCACTCCGTACCAGCCCCCATCTTTCGCTCTGTGTGGCAGCCAGCTCAGAGAAGTGTTTAATCCTGCCTTTGAGAGACAGAAGCGAGGAAGAGGGACAGCCATTCTCTCTCTCTTCTTTCAGCTCTGCCGTTCCTCTGCTGCGCTTACTCACCCTCTTCAAAGCTGCTCTTTTCTTCTCTTTTCATCTCCTTCCTTTTTTTCCCTCATCTGTTTGGGTTTCCTTTTTTTCTGGCATGCGGTATCGTAGCTTTCTACGGCACAGGCGGACGACTCAAATACTCGTCCCCCGTGAATTTTTTTTTTTTTAGGGGGGCAGGGGGGCTCTCCCTCTGCTTCTCTGGGCTTTTTTGCTTTGTTTCTCTACCTGACTTCTCTCCCATTTTTTACCCTCCTGTGTGTGTGTTTGTGTGTGTGTGTGTGTGTGTGTGTGTGCGTTAAATGTATGGCTTAGGGGGGTTTTAAGAGCTATAAGACTGTAGCGATTAATTCCCGTTGTTCTTTGTGTTCAGCTGTCTGCAGATCGCTGGGTATAAATTTACATACAGTAGCTGCAGAAGGTGAGAATATTATCTCTGCGGGGGGGAAAGCCTTGTACGTCCAAAATGTCAACTCGTAGACTTTTGGAAGAAAAACTGTAATGCTGCTTCTGAGTTTATTGTGCAGGTTTTCTTTTTATGACTTTTATAAAACCATGAGAGAGCTGTTGAAAGCAATCTAATGTTTCAACTGGGGTGGAAATATTAAAACTACATCCATGGAACTCCACATTTTTAATAATGGGACAAAACTATTATTTTCATTATAGCTGTGAGATATAGCTGTGTAAATGATGGAAAATGACCCAGAGTGTGTTTCTGTCCATGCAGATGAGCAGATCAGCGCTGATGAAGATGATGACGATGAGGTACGGAAGCTCAAGGTCTGCATTGAGCTGAAGGGACTGCGACTCAGCAAGCCTGCTGCTGGAGCCGTGCCGCCCGACTGCTCCCAGATCAAGCAGGAGAGAGTGTGGCCCCAACCCCGACTGGTGGCCCAGGCCTTGAGCATCCGGGAGCGCAAGATCCGGCCTGGGGAGCCTGAGGACAGAGCCTCAGCGCAGAGAACCGAGATCAACAGGAAATGGGGCTGCGAGAAGTTACTTAATGGTAAGAATGCGCCGGCAGCCGCGCAAACCACGGCTGTATCTCTTTGAGTTCAGCTGGGGTAACGGAAATCTATCTTTGGCTCACGTTTCACTTTCTTGTTAAGCAGCACCATTTTTAGGGGATTTCCCAGGAGCCTTTGGGGAGGGGGCAGAGGAAATGAGGTAGAGGATGCTTCCTTCTGCCAGGGGACAGAATGGGGAATCTGAAACTGGACCAGGGGACCAAAAGCTAAAATCTCCCACCCAAACCCCCCGCGGCCCCCTGTGGTTTTGGGCTTTTGTGCAGCTGGTCTGCAGCGCTGTGTGAGCGTGATGAAAGAGCGACTGAGGGAAGTGGCTGGTGGAGATATGCGTGGGCAGGTGTAGTGTGACTAATGTGTGATCAATGATTTTTTTTCTTTTTTTCCCCTCAGACCAGTCACAGGAAAAGGGAGGTTGGGAGAGTGTGTGTGTGTGTGTGTGTGTGTGTGGCTGTGTATGCGTGTAGGGGGCTGACTTATTAAAACCAGGGCTTTCCCTTATTCATGTGCCCAAACTGAGGCAGAGGAAGGCACAGGCGAAGAGGGGAAAATAAAAGAGCAGGAGGGAGATTAAAGGAAGTGAATAAATCAGGGGAGACTTTGGTTTTATGTTTCCTGCTGAAAGTACGGGCCCTGATTGGCTACAGAATTATTTTTTTTTCTTTCACCTTTTTTAGATAACATCACCCTAGCAACAGCCATGTTGTCGGAGTGTCTGTCAGGGCTGCAGTCTTTCCTTTTCTTGCTGTTTTTTTTTAAGTAGTATTCTACATTCCATGAGATAATACACATTCAGTTCTATAAAGATTCATATATTGTGAAAAGCTTTTTTTCTGTAGCAGACATTGCATAGAAAGCACAAACATATTAAGGGGCTTCCATCCTCAGCCACGGACTGAATCAATGATTTAATTCAAAAAGTTGTATTGTCACACATTCATGCTTTGCAGTGGTACCCAGAGAGAAATATTTTTTTCAGTTCCGCTATTTAACACTTTGGAAATTGTAGTTTCAAGGACAGGTCTTTATTCATGTACCACTACTATACCACAGGATCAGGATTTGCGACACCTTCCTGTGGAAGTGTGGGCGCCTCTTTTATTGTGCTAATGGCTGAAAAAATGACCAGAAAAAAACTTATATCTCTCTTTCACCATCTTTCTTGCTACCTCCGCTCAGTCTCTTTATTCACTATGTAGCTCGCTTGACCGCTGCCGCTCTTATCCTTTTAAAAAAAAAAAAAAAAAAAAAAAAAAAAAAAGCCAGGAAGCCAACAGGAAAGCCTGACTTTACTTTTAATCTCATTAAACAAAGGTACATGTTCTCCTCTCTTGTCTCTCATGTCAAGGTAGAACCGCTCTGCTCCGATCAGGTTGATATGATTGGCTGCTGGGGTGTGATGTCAGGTTGCGTTTCCGCAAAAGTTGGTTCTATTTGAACTCACCTGGATATGGCGTCGCCCCTCAGCAGCACGCGTTTGTACTAACGGAAAAAAATCCCTTGCAACCCCAAAACCGTTTTCCTATACACCGCAGAAGTAAAAAAAAAAGAGTAGTAAACGAGCAGTGTACAACTGTTGTGTACAACAGTGTTACGCCTCGTTTATACTTCTGCGTAGTAGCTGCGCCATCGACGTGACGCAGACATTGAGCGTTCGAAGTTCTGCGTTGCTCTGCCGAGTTCTTGCTTTATTTTCACAGTGAATAATGGCAACCATATGCCAGGCAAGAAAAAGGCTGTCACAAGAAAAAAAAAATAACATTATCCTTAATAGCACATAGGCTATGTCTTTTTTTGTCAATTGTTCTTATATGGTACCTTTTTCCTTCTGTTTTTGGAGCTCAACTATATCTAAAATCAAATGCTGAAGCCCATGCGCCAGAGAAGCCATTTGAGGCGTCTCGTAGCCCTCGCTGTTGGCGCACCTTAAAAATAAATCTGTTCTTTGGCGTGTGCCGTCCTTCGGCGCCGTAGCTACGCAGTATAAACTGGGCTTTAATTACTACGCTTTGTATTCCGTATTTTAAGTGTTGGGCTATTTCTGTCAAAAACCTAACGGTCAAAAGCTGTGGTCTTTTTTTCCCCAGCGTGACGTCACAGCTGTGCGCGTGCACACCAAGAGCGCGGGCATGCTTTCCTCAGGAGCGAGGAGGCCGTTGAATTAACGGGGGCTCCGGGCGGTGAGTCCCACGCCCCTCCGCGATTTACATGTTCTCATCGCCCCGGAGCATCATGGGGGGGCTTTCTGCGCGGTCTATGGGTCGTATAACGCGAAAGTCGGGACTTTTTTCCGGCGGATGCGCATGGGTGTATTATAAACACATCCTTATAATAGTTAATAGTCACAAAAAAGTTCTTATAATACACCCATGAGTCTCTGTGGGTCGCTTAACGTAAAAGTAAACGCGGAAGTCACGAACTCTTTCGGCGTATGCGCCAGCGGCTAACATTGGATGGAACGGGCGGCCATTTGTCGGTCCGGTATCCAGTTGCTGCCTAAACTTCTTACCGAATGGCTGCCGCGGGGTCTTTCCCCCACTTTCGCGGCCAAAAACACCGACTTACTGCATTCGAATGAATGGGAGAATCTGCGTTTTTCCCGCAACACGCGTATCCTGTATGAGAGCACGAGGCTGAAATGAGCCACATTTAAGGAGATTACTCATAGCGGTGTCCTTGCTGCAGTGAATGAGTGTGCAAGTCACAGGGTTTTTTTTTTTGAGACCGTGTCGTGTGTGCAAATGTGTGTGCGCGAATGTGCGGGTTATTATATTTTTTTTTCCTGAGCGAGCAGGCATGCTGCGCTCCCAGACAGCTCTGTGCGCTCATTAATAAACCAACAGAGGGTGAGAGATGGCCTTGCAATACCTTCCCATCCTCCACTTCCACTGAGCTCTCACACTATCAGCCGCTCACTCTGCCCCCCCTCTCCCCCTCTACAGGAGTAGCTGCGTCTCCCCTTCCCCCCAGCCAGCTGAAGGACAGAGCGCACCCGCTGGGCCCCTTCTCAGGTGACCGTGGCCTCAAGGAGCCCAGGAGAGGCCCTCCCTCGCCGGCCCCAGAGCCGTCCGCGGGAGGCCCCCCTCCCCTCAAGCCCCGTCGCCATAGTGACACTGACAAACCCAAGGGCAAGCGGCCGTGCAAGACCAAACACACCAGCCAGAGGGAGCGGGAGCGGAGGAAAGAGGCCACACCTAATAGCCCGGGCCAGCTCGGCGCGGCAGATCTGGGAGCAGCCGAAGATGACAAGGTGAGCGCCGATACGGTGTCTGACCACGATGGGGGCGTCTGGATGTTTGCAGCAGCGGAGTCTGTTTCAGTATGCCTGTCGGCGCCTCTGATTATGCAGCTGGGAGAGGGAGGGAGGGCGAGAGGAAGGAAGTATGTTTACAATGTTTAGAGGGCTGCTGGAGCTTTGACCTCCTCGTGCCCTTAGTGACTCCCTGCGGAGCGCCTGCGTGCGTGTGTGTTTGTCTCTGGCCTTAATTGTCGAACGTGTGTCATCGGCGCTGTTTTGTGTGTAGATACGTGCCGGGGCCGCGAGTGTCTGCGTCTTTGTGAGCATTCCTGACATGACAACAAAACCCTGGAGCAATTATACATTGTGCTCGGTGCCGAACACAAGGCTACACACACATACACACGCACACACGCTCGCTCGCTCACTCACACAGTGAGGAATGTGGCAGCCGTGGTCGAGCGTATGAAGTGCTGGAGTTCAAAAGAAGACGGGAGGAAAAAAATGAGCACGGGGAAAAATTGAGGGAAGAAAAAAAAAAGGCTAGTTGTTTTCCGCCCGCGCTGCTCTCCTCCCCTGCTCCTCCTCAGCCTGACAGCTGCTTCAACATGGAATTCCACTGAGAGGGCATGCACTGCACACGCACACACATGCGCGCGCGCACACACGCACAGACGCAGGCAGGCAACTCCCTCTCTCGTGTGTTGCGCTCAGAGGGCTCTGTTGGTTTAGCGGTTAAAGAAAAGTGCTGTGCCAACCTGCAGTGTTTGGGGCGTGAACAGTGGGTGCGAAGGCACTTTGCGTGTGTGCTTTGCAGTGAAACATAGTGCGTCTTCCCTATTCAATAATCTACATAAAGACAAATGATCTTAATTAAAAAAAATCTGAGAATAATTTTGTTATATGTGGTATATACAAGAAAGGTGGTATCCAAACAGTGAGGATAAGGGGGGGGGCAGCATGTTTATTGAATATATAGGCCTTATTATAATATTTGTCTAGTTTATTTGCCACACAAAAAACGTGTTTTTAAAAAAGCATGCTCAACCACACGCACACGCGTAGTCTCATGCATGTGCCCTTGAGTGTCCATGTGTGCGAACGCGTGTCCCGTCTGCTATGTGGCAGCGGCTGTAACACTCTCCCTCTCTCCCCCCCTCTCCACAGCTGAGTGAGCAGCGAGGCGCTCCGAGGAAGAGAGCCGCCTCTCCTAATCATTATCCCTGCTCTCCAGTCAAGCCCTGCTCTCCCGCTGCGCTCTGTCCGCCCTCCCTGCAGCCCCAGGCGAACGGCAGAGCAGGCGGCGTCCCACCAGAGGTGGCGGGGTTGCACCGGACCCCCCCTGCCGAGCCCCCCACCGTGCGCCCGATCCCGCCAGAGGCTCGCCGACTCATCGTGAACAAGAATGCGGGGGAAACTCTTCTCCAGAGAGCGGCACGGCTGGGCTACGAGGTAACAGGCTCCACTCGAAGTTGTCCCCATCCACTCCTCACTTTTACACCTCATCTCATTCAAATCCGTCTTTCTTCTAATGGGGCTCATTTACTCCTTCTTTGTCCCCATCTGTGACTCTGGCAGACCAAACTCTTATTTTCTAAATTGTCTACCTTTTATCGGATTCTCTTCTGGCATTTGACCTGCTCTTCCTCTTTCTAGATCTCTCTTTTGTTTTTCTATCATTTACTTTAATTTCACCCTTCCTCGTGCTTTCTCTTCGCCATACTCCATCTTTTTTCCTCTTTTCGCCTGCTACTCTCTCGTTCTCTGTCTCTCTCTCTCTCAGGTTTCCGCTCTCTCCCTCCCCCCTCTTTCCTCTCAGCGCTCTCTTTTCTCTTCCTCTCTTTGTGACTCAGATTGTCGTTGGCACCCCTCCTCCTCTTCCTCCTCCATGCACACACACACACTCGCACTTTCACACACACACATTCGCACACCCCCCCTCCCCTCTTCTTGCCTGGCTCCGCTCTCACATCTCATTAATTTTCCGTGAGGCGAAGTGTGACACACACTCACTGGCGCACACACACACACGCGCGCGCACACGTGCATGTGCAGACAGCATGAGGGATCGGTGGGATCATTACACGGAGACTGATGCTCGCTGCCTCTCTAGCATCGGGGAGTTTTCTTTTCTTTTTCTTTTTTCCTCGCTCTCTTTGTGTGTCACCGCCGATCGTTCGCTCCTAAACCAGATCCTCTCATTCGCTGCACATGCTGGAGCGGACGAGGCTGCTGTATATTCTGCTGGATCTTTCAACAGTCATCGCTCTGAAAGCTTTTAATTAAAGTTGGATGGTCCTCTGAGTCGTTCTCCCTCATCCCCCTGTGTCTCTGTTCGTGGGCCCCTTGTTGACAGATTTTTCAAATTGATTTATTGATCCAAGTGGTTTTAATGCCACTTGAGCTACATATTGTGCTGTGTGTGTGTGTGTGTGTGTCCACTCTGCGGTGTGTGTGCGTGAAAATTTTTATCACCAGTGGAGGTATCGTCACAGAACTGTAAATAGATGTGGGTATTTTTGTTGCTCATTAACCGGTTGCTTTATGTGTGTGCATGTGTGTGTTTTGTACACATTTATGATGAGGGGTGTGTGTCCGTAATTGTGTGTGTGTGTGTGAGTCAGAGTGGGAGAGAGCAAGAGTGTGAATGAGAGGTAAGCACTGGGAGTGTAATCGCGTTCTAATGGCCCTCTAATGTGCCGTGGTGACTGTGGTTAGCAGTGGCGGCGGCTGTTTTTCTCCCTCGCTCACACACGCACGCACACACACATTTTCGCACACACAGGGCGCAGCGCAGCAGCAGGGTTCAGTCAGCCGTGCTGGAGAGAAGCTGGCTCGTCTCTGTGATTTATGCGTCTCTCTCGAACGTTTTTTTTTTTTTTTTTTCCCCTCCCTCTCCCTTTTTTTTTTTTCGTTCCCCCTTTTGCATTTTTCCCTTCCTGTGCTCTGCGTGTGGAGAGGGAAAGAGGGAGGAGGGAGGAGAAAACCTGAGACTACACAAACAAGGCGCTGACCGCTGTGCAAACAACACCCCCGCCTTCCCCTCCCTCCCTTTCTTTCTCTCCCTCTCTCCCTCTCCTTCTTTCTCTCTCTCAGGAAGCTCGTCTCTCACTGCCTGTGTGTGATAAGCCTAGGGCAGACCCCTGGGGCTCCCTCGCACACACGCACACACACAAACACGTAGACACACAAGGACGAGCGAAGAGACACACCAATTTATGCATACTGCCTCACACACACACACACACACAAGCCTGTAGACGCACAGAGCGCTTGTCTCGTGCTGGTGTTTTAGCGCCGCAAGCTCTGGGCTTATCACACACGGGCAGAGAGATATGAGGGCCTGAGAGACAGAGGCACGCACACACAGCTCACATGCTGATTACACACACACACTCATATATATATATATATATATATATATATATATATATATATATATATATATATATATATATGCATAGAAAAATACAAGTTATGACCTAATAAGCACACGCACAGGCATCCTTACGTGTTCTTCTCCATATGCTGCAGAGACGACTCGCCGCACTCGCTGCTGTCGCACACCCACACAGACTTCCACATGCAAATTCATAATCACCTCATGCACACACGCTGTCGTACGAGCACACATGCGTGCGGAGCAACACCCACAGCTACCCGGCAAGCACGTGCACAGGCATCCCTGCATGTTCAGACCCGCACACACGGCTGCAGAACCACCACACACACACACCATGTAATTTAACACGGGCACTCTTCTTTGCCGTTCCTGATGCCCGGCCGACACTGTGCATATTTCATGTTCGTTTAGTTTTGCAATCCGTGCCTCTGCACATGAAAGCACACTCTCTCGCTCGTCTTTCCCTCCCTCGCTCCCCTTTTATTCTGTCGCTCTCCCTCGTCTGACTCGCTCTCTGAGCATTTGAAATTGTAATGAGGAGAGATTCTGCGGATGTCTTCATCCCTCTCCCTCTCGTGCCGGGGCTCGGGGCCCCTCAGCTCTGCCCGTTGAAAGCTCAGATGAAGGTGCAATCTCTTCTGATTTTCCTTTTCCAATCCATGTATGATCCAAGCAGATAGAAAAAACTGGATTGCATGTTAAGGGACTATACCAGCGTCTCTGATCATGGGTGTATGGAATCATGGCGATCAGTGGATTTGCTTGTGTAGGTAAAATGGAAATCTGCACAGCCTTTTTCTTGTAGGGTTTAACTCGAGTGAACTTTGACACCAAAATTGGTGCCATTGACCAATAAATTGGTCTGCCTTGACAGTGCTGACCTTTGAGGGAAAGAAGACCACGGCTGTTGCTCACCAGGCACATTTTCTGGAAAAATCATGTTGGGCTCCTTAGGCTACCGCCCATACAGGCTCCTTCTGCAGCAAAGCCAGTTAAAGGTCCCATATGTCATTTTCTCAGATTTTCAAAATCTAAAAGTGGCTAGACCCATGTTAAATATATTTCGAGTTCTGTACTCAGCCCAAATTTTTCCTGCAATTTTAAAATCTTGGGAATTTCATAATTAAACTCTCTTTGCTCATGTCAGTATTGGGGTTATATATCCAATGCTGTAATAAATTTAGATTTTTTTTTTAACCACATTGTGTTTTTTAACTATCTTTAACAAGAAGTTTTTAGTCATCGGACGTTTGGATCCGAAGACATCAAGACAAACGAGCCGAGCAAATGTAAACGGTTGTGCCAAACAGCCTCGGAGGAACACAGACGGTTAACGTAAACTGCTTTATTCTGTGTTTTTAGCTTTAATCACCGGGTCCGTTTGTTTTAGAGGGGAGGAGAAGACATCTGCAGATAATCCGGCTCCCGGTAAAAACCTCCTGAACGTCTGGATCTTAAGCTATTAGAGACGCGAGCGGAGCTAATTTTAACAGCACCTTGGCTTCCTGCCAAACATCGTCATATAAACGCTGATTTATGACACAAAACTACTTTTTTTTAGTGTTTTTACAGGTTTTAATTGCTGGGTCTCTTTGTTTTGGGGAGAGAGGGATATCTCTGAGGATAATTCAGCTCTTGGAAAAAACCTTCGGTATGATGAACACTGAAAGAATTCACACTAGGAGATGTTAACTACAGAGTAATAAAGCTCCCATGATCCCTCGCTACTTCATGACATCATCGTCAATGTCTTGTTATTGTTTTGATTGAGAGACCCCTAGCGATAGAAAATGAGTTGTTCTGTATCTGAAAGAATTGAAGACTTCCTTTTGCAGGTCAACTTCTGCTTAATCGTTCATGTGAATGATAGGACACTAACTTATTGATGAAGCTATTCGAGGCTTTCTAAATTTTATTGGACTTAACAACTTAAAATAAAAAGCCACTTTAGCGTGTGTATCATGTGATCCTTCGAAACAGACTGAGCCTTCTGTGGTGCTTGATGGAATACGTAGTTCAAGACCGAGGAACCTATTATTATTAGCCGTAACTGTTCAGCTGTTTACAGCCCTGCTCTACTGAACTATGTGCTCTCCAACAGAAACGTGGCAGCAAGGTCTGCACTCAGATGTGGACAGTTAAAAAAAAAAAAAAAAAAAAAAAAAAAAAAAAAAATCCCCTTCGAATTTACCATTCTTTTTTTTTTTTTTTCCATATGTAGTTGAGAAGGATTAATATGCAGGGCTGGTTACCAGTTGATACTGAAGGTATATATTGTGAATGTAAAGTATGGTCATTTATAATATGGATTCACAATAAATAACTGTTTACTATGTTTGCTAAAAGCCCGTTTGCGCCTCGGCATCAGATTAATTAACTGTGCGTGATGATCATCTGTTGCCCCAGCGTAGCCATTCAAACACAGGCTCGCTCTCACACATACGTTTTACTTATATAGGCGACTAACTGCACATCACACACGGAAAGTCACACATGCATCACCTGCACATGTGATAGGCATTTTTAGATACAAATGTATCTGTATCTATCTATATATATAGATAGAGACACACACACACACACACACATCTTTTGTGCGTGTGTAGCATACGAGGCAGTACTGCCAGGGTTAAATGTCTGAGTGATGCATTGATTGCAGGCGAGCGCAGGGAAGCATTCTAGAGAGGGAGATTAGAGGACGGAGGGAGAGAGCTAGAAAGAGGAGGGGGGGAGCGGTGTCTCATTTTACTGCGGAGGAGTGTGTGTGTGTGTGTGTGTGTGTGTGTGTGTGTGTGTGTGTGTGTGTGTGTGAGGGAGAGTGCGAGTGTGTCTGGCGGGAAGCTGGGGCTCTCGTGCTAAGCTCCTCGCTCTCTCCCAGCGATATTAAACACAGCTCCGGAGGTTTAGCGCTACACCTCCTCCACAGCCACACGCACGCATATATACACACACACACAAACTTGTCAGTGGCACAAAAATACATATGTGTGCACGCACGCACGCACACACACACACACACACACAGACACACTTAGGCAAGCCGCACATCAACACTCTACCCGTCAGCGTCTCCAGCATTTGCTCTCATTCACTCACACACACGCAGAGCGAGTGGAATCCCCCAGAGGGAGCTTCAGCACGGCGCTCCTGAATCTCTCTCCAGCAGGCAAACGGGAGTGTTGGCAGCGAGCAAAAACCAGTTGGAACGTCAAGTCCGTGCACCCCCCCCCCCCCCCCCCACCTCACCCCACCCATTTCTCTTCTTCTCTCCCACTTCTTCTTGCTCACACTTGCTCACTTCTTTTCTCCCAATCTTGTTTTCCGCTTCTCCTCCTTACGTCATTGTCTCTCTTTCCTCTCTGGCCCAGATCGTCCTCTGTATCACTCCTATCACCCCCCTCAGTCTCCACCCCAACCCCCTCGAAACCCCCCTCCTCACGCTTCACACTACCACCCACTACACCCCACCCTTTCATCTCTTGTTATTGTCAGCTGCAGCCCAGAGGACAGCCCCGGCACATTTCATCCACAGATTCATTTATCTGTCATCTGTTGGGGTGTTGCCTCTCTCGCTTCTTCCCTTCGGCCGCCCTCTCTAGCCCTCCGCTCATCCCCTCTGTCAGTCTGTTTTCCCTCCGTCGCCTGCTTTTCCTTCCCTCTTTCTTCCTCCCTCCATCCGCCCTCTGCTAAAACGGAGAGAGGGTGAGCGGGAGATAAACACTTGGACTAGACGGCGAGCTAGAATTAGCATAGAAATGGAAGTTTGGAGTCATTCCCCAGGTTCAGATGAGCAGCTCTCGGCACAGGACTGTTAGGACGCTGCACGAGTGTGTGTCTAAGTGTACGGGTCCTGTGCACGAACACACACACACACACACACACATACAGGCAGTGATTTGCCAGGGGGGATGGTGGGGATTTCCCCCCCTCTGGCCTATATCCCTGCCTCTGCTGAGTTATTTTTATTCCCAGTGGGACCAAAAATATATCTCTCACAGTGGCTTTTGCCGCTTCCCCAGACTATATATAAAATATCTCACATAAAAAAGGGGTATTCAAAATAGAAAAAAAAGAGACAGTAGAAAGTAAAATTGGCATTAGTGCAGATGACACTGCATCTAGGTTTCCTCCTTCCCTGTTCAGAGATTTGAAGACATGCACATTCTCTCTACAGGAAAGCATGAAAAACAGTCAGAAGTCCGTCATCAAAGCAGCCGACTGTTTTCTTTCTCTGACAAGTAGGCAAACCCTGCAGACTATTTTTGTGACGGCATGCTATGCTGTTGCGTGTTGTAATGACTTTCTATTTGATATTTTAAGTTTACTGCACATAACGCTGAATTAAGCAGTGACTTGCAAGAATGACATTAAGAGTTTTGTCACGTCTGGCCGAGCGACGCTGTCCACCGTACTGAAAGGAGCGTCGGGGGGATTTAATTCTGATGTTAAATTAGCATTTAGCCTTTTTTATTTAGTTGTAACTGATCACATCTCCTTTGTGTCCACATGAAGAATGGACAGGGCATGAACTTGACATCACATAGCTGAGAATATGAAAATATCTTGCTGCCAGATTATTTTTTCATGAATTAAAATACTTGTAAAATGCACTGTTAATTTAATAATTGTTGTACTTAAATTCATAATTATTTTATAAATCTCACTAACCACCCCCCAGAAATTGCCCAATGTGCCCCACAGTTTCTATAGGCCCACTTTGGATCTGGTTTACGGTTTACTCCCCCTCTGATTTTCTTTTTCCACAATATAGACAAATTTGGTAATTTGTTTGTTCATGATTCTGCAAATCAAAACTTTTGCCAAGTTGAATATCCAAACACACATAGGCACACATACACCAGCACTGTTGTCAGACCCCGACGTATCAACACACCGCTGGGCTGCTCTCTATCCTGGTTTGCTCTCCGTTTAGTTGCAGCAGACACTGCTCCAGTCCAATAAAAACCAGTCTGACTACTTAGTGCTGGATGCCCAACTGTCACAGCTCGAGAATAGAGAAAACGCTTCCAGCTTGAGCACTTCTATCAAATCTCTTTGTTCCGCTTCCATTATGCGGTGTTCAGGGCCCAACCATCGTAACTGGCTGCCACCGTGGCGTCCGGGCCCAACCATGGTGCGTGCGTGCGCACGCACACACACACACACACACACACACACTCTGATATGTGCACAAGCACAATCTGGCAGGCTAAACACAGTTGAGTCACACTTGGGTCTCTTCAATGTGTTTTGGCGCCAGCTCCAGTATTATGGAGCGTGTGTGTGTGTCCAGCAAAGGAACACACTCAGTTCCTCCTTTCCCTAATTTGTCTCCCACAGGAACTGTAAAGGGAACGACTGTTTGTGTATGAGTCTGCTCTGTCTGACTTGTGTATTTGGTCTTGTATTGCTTGGGTAGCCTCCACACACACTCACACACTGAACCCTGGTCCTTCTGTCTATGCTGGATCTCTTTAGGAGGTGGTGCTGTACTGTCTGGAGAACAGAGTGTGTGAGGTGAATCACAGAGACTACGCCGGTTACTGTGCTCTTCACGAGGCATGTGCCCGCGGTTGGCTCACCATCGTCCAACACCTGCTGGATTATGGAGCCGACATCAACTGCAGCGCGCAGGACGGCACCAGGTAAACAAACACATTCATCCGTTATGCACGCACAACCACACAAACCTTTGCCTGCATGAACAAACACGTGGCTTCCTCTCCAATTCCTCATGGGGCAGGTCGGGGCTTAGTCATCAAATTATGTGACTTGAGTTTGTGCATCACAAAATCTCTGCAATAGATTTTCACTTTTGCTTCGCAGCTACATGTGACAATTCGCTGTGGTTTTAAATAGGCAAAGGCTTCATTATTATTACGATTTACTGTAATGATCATCATGATTATTGTGAATATGATGTTAATTTTGTAGAACCTTTAAATACAGGTAACAGAGTGCTTTATAGTATACAATATAATCAATTCATGCCAAACAATCAGTATAAAAGTCAATTTGGACAAACAAAGAAAAGTTAAATGAAAAATTTAATCCTCACGTCATAAAATCGTTTCTGTCTGGGGTCTGTTCTAGGACACTGAGCAGGTTTTAAAAGTGTATTGTGTAGCAGTTTTATAGATCTATAAATTTCATTTTATTTTCTGTGGCACAATACATTGTGCTTTTAAGTTTCATTGAATGGCATGAGTGCTGCCATTTAAAGAAATATCAAAGTAAAGTGCTCATAGAGAAATGCAACATCTGACCAGCTATAGGGGAAAAATTGGTTTATTAGAAATCTAAAATAGAAGAAGCAGTTGGTTATCAAAGTAGAATATTAATTGTGTGTGCACAGTCTGCTGCTCTTTTTGTCAAAATGAATTGAAATTTGTGTGTCTAGACCGATTCACGACGCTGTGGAGAATGACCACCTGGACGTGGTGCGAGTGTTGCTGTCCTACGGCGCGGACCCCACCCTGGCCACATACTCAGGCCGTGGCCTGCTCAAGATGACCCACAGCGACGGCATGGAGCGCTTCCTCATGGGTAAGATTCCAAGTGGATTTAATTATAGTTATAGATGTGGTTTAGAGGAGTTCACCCGGGGTACCAGTCTGTACATGTTTGCGAGAGCTCACATAATTACTCGGTTTCTTCTCCGCTCCAGTCATCAGGCTCATTCAGCCTTTGAACTGAACCGTATCAGGCACAAACGGTTAAATCAAAGACAACAGGGCTTTTATTTTAGTCAGGTGTTCCGTTGTAAATTATATCTATCACAAATATTAATTTGTAATTATCAAAGAATTGGAGAAATTACCTCCTCTGTACAGGAAAACGGCAATTAGACAGCACAAATTAATAATAAAAAAAAGACTTCGAAACAGCCACATTACATACACAGCTTTTGAAAGATTCATTTTGTCTCTCTCTCTCTTTCATCAGCAGACACTGAACATTATAAATAAAAATAAAACATACAATATATAGCACTGTCATTTTGCTTTTTGCCACAACAGAAAGTGTTTTTTTTTTTAATTTATTTAATTAATTTTTATTTGTAATTGATTAATAAAAAAAATCTTTGTATTTTTTACATTTTTTTATATAAATCAAAATAAACTGAATTTATTTTCCATGTAAAGCCACATCAAACATGTTAAACAAATTAAAAGTAAAAGACAATTCCTGTGCACCTTCTAAATCTTCTGTGTAAAATGTTGTTTTCAGCTCTGACCCACAACCCCACGGTTATGCTCTTAACTAAACTCTGGTCATGTGAACCTCTCAGTTAAATAAAACCACACATAAAAAGTACAAACTTTTTAAATAATCATTACTCCAAAGTGGTATTAAAACATTTTATATATCAATTTTACCCCTTTAACATATTAATTATTGCCTTTTTAATTTTTTTTTAAAAAGGCTATATTAACAGAAATGATCATAAATTTATGACAGATATAAAGAAAACCTCAATGAAAAACCTCAATGGGACGGTTACTATATATATATATATATATATATATATATATATATATATATATATATATATATATATATATATATATATGCGCACACTATAGGTCACTAAAATCCTCCAAACTTCTGTGCACCCTGATGATATCTATCTTTTTATTGCCTCCCATTTATAATACTTATTTTATGCAGTCAGCTATTTTGCAGCGGGTGCAGCATAGAAAAGGTTTCTTTTCCCAGTGTAGACATGCTGTAATGCAAAAAGCAGGACGTTTGAATAATGAACATGGTTTCGACCACAAATTACAAAATCCCAAATGGTTGAAAAGTAGTAAATGCAGAGCCGAGGAGATAAAAGGCTTCTTTTTTTTTCCACCAGAGAGTGGATATTAAAGACGTGCGCGGGTAAATTGTCGAAATGGTCAGTCAGCAATATCCAGCTCCCACATGCACCGATCTGGCTTGTTCGCTGCTCTTTTCAGTGCTGTGACCTCTGTGCAACCTGTTGATACGAGTCTCTCTTTGTGAATCCTCATCCTCCAACCTCCCAACCGCCGCGAGACATGTCAGCCTCTGTCATCCTGTTCCCCCTCCCTCCGGCAACCTCCTCCCCCTCCCCCTCCCCCGACCACCTGTTAGACAGGGAGTTTCAGCCCGCCGGGGCGCATGCTGTTGCCTCTGAGCTCCTCTATCTGGTTACTTAGCAACGCCAACTGTGTTTGCTTAATGTACGTGAGGAAACGGGCTTCGCTCTGGCTGGAGACTCTGCTGTGTGTGTGCCTGCGAGTGTGAGCTTGAGCGCTCGAGTGTGTCTTTCCACAAGGCTGCCACACTAAAAGAGTCTGACGCGTTTGATGCTCGGGGCACGATGCATCGGGAGGGTTTCTCTAAATGTTTGCCACGAAGTTGAGACGACACAAATAAGTCTGTGCTCTGTGTGTACAATGAGAGGAAATAAAAGCGCACACACTCTCATAAACACTTCCTTTCCGAGTTGGCTGCTTAATAAAACCTGAACAGCTATGTAGTTAAAGGCTTACCTGAGACGCGCTGGGGGGGAAAAAAAAAAAAAAACTTAAGGAAAGATCATAGAACCAAAATGAACAGGTGGTAGTGCCCAGTTCAGACGGGTGAACAGGTTTAGTATGAACAGGAGATTTATATGTAGACAGCTGGAAAGATGGTGTTGAATTTTGAGAAGAGCGTGGGTGGACGGACAGATCGATGCCTGCTAGATTGACAGAGCGGGGGAGAGAGGGAGACGGAGCACCGGAGAAAATGAGGGAGAGCGAGCGACTGCTGCCCTCCCTCCACCTGGTCCCACTCATCTGGAGGCCGTTAATCCCTCCAAACACACGCCAGACGCCCCACGCCTCAGCACTGGCACGGAGCCCGGCTCTCGCTCTGCGAATGTGTGTGCGCGAATGTGCGCGCTGAATACACACTTTGCTCGCACTGTGTGTGCTTATCCAGCTCCCTCTGCTTGTTTGTTTCCAGCTCACTCTGCGTTTGTGTGTATGTGTGTGTGTGTGTGTGGGGGGGCTGCACGTGCGCGTGCACGCAGCAACTGTGTGTGGTTCTTGTTTGATTCCTGGCAGCCGTCTGTAGCCCTGGTCTGAACAGAGCCAGCTCTAACCCAGCGGAGACAGTCGCTCTCCTTCCCTGTGGTACAGCCGCTGGCCCCTGACCATCAGACACCCCCGCCCCCCCCTTCTCCTCCCCCAAAACATTTGCTCTGTTTGTTTCTCTTTTCTCTCCCGACACTGCCCCTCCTCCTTCGTCTCTTTTACCGTGCTCTTTATCCGTTTTGCTGCTCTAGTCTCGGAGGCCAGTCGTATTTGCTTCGCTGCCTGTCCCCCCGGGCTCCAGCTCTTGAATAACATGCTTCGCTCTCCTCCTCTCTCCATAGATTATTTTGCTGACCTTCAGGGCCGCTCAGATGACGACCCGGGGCTTTGCTGGGAGTTCTATGGCAGTGCTGTGTGTGGTGAGTATAGATCAGCATTGTGTGTGTGTATGTGTGTGTTTTAGCGCTGGCAAAGTCTTTATTTTATAACGCCCTCTGTATGGGCAGCTCAGTTAGAAATATCTATACATGTCAGCCTTTTATTCTGTACATGCCTGATCTTTTACTTAATGTGGATGCCCATTAAAATGAGGTTTGTTTTTTGTGTGTGTGTGTGTTTCAGAGTCTGGTGAAGAAGGCGGGATCTATGACATCCTGGCTGATCCACCGGGCCCAGACGAGGACGACGACGATGACAAACGAGAGGTGTTTGAGTTTGAGTTCTCTGACCGACCCCTGCTGCCTTGCTACAACATCCAGGTGTCCCTCTCCCAGGGGTGAGTTTTCGCCACTAGAGCGCACATGCGTTTTAATGCGGTCCGGCCTGTCTGCTGGCTGTCATTTCTAAATGGTGTTGGGTTTTCCTCTTTCAGGCCGAGGAACTGGCTGCTGCTGTCCGACGTGCTTCGCCGACTGCGAATGTCAGCCCGCGGCTTCCGGCAGGCCTTCCCCCATATGGAGGTGGTGACGGTGGCCGAGGCCGAGTTTTACCGGCAAGCCTCTTTGTCGCAGCTCTTCTCCTGCCCGGAGGAGCTGGAGAGTTTCCAGCCGGACAGCAAGGAGCTGCTGGACCTTGTGGAGGACAGCGCTGAGCTCGCCGCCCTGCTGGGCTCCACGCTGGAGTGTCTGGACGACCGCTGGGAGCACTCCAGGGACAAACTAAAGGACAGAATCAAGGCTGTTGGGCTTATCCTGGGCCCTGGACCCACTAAACACTGACCTTGATCGTTACTGACTGCAGTTTGCAAAATCGACCTGGAGTGGAGATATTATGCCTTAGCCCGACCCGTAGTTCCCGTACTTCGGCCTTGCTCTGGACCAGCACTGGTGCACTGTACAGATGAACTGACCTGCTGGCTGACTAGGCTGCTGAAACGAACGTTTGTTTCCCTGTTAACTGAAGATCAAGTTTGAGACTCAACAGACTTAATAATGGTCTTATTTTTATAAATTAATATATGTATAAATATATATAAATATATATATATATAAATATATATATAGAAAAAAATATTGACATTTTTTTTCTTTTGGATGTTGCTCACGATTTCTCTCTAAAAGCTTTTGTATGACAACGGTGTGCAGTCGTGTTGTCAGCAACTGGACGGGGGTGTGTGAGCGCGCAGCACATTGTGCATGTGTGTAGCTGTACAGGATAGTACTGAGACTGTGCTATTGAATGTGGTATTTGTGTTTATAGGAAGCACATGATGTCCTGTTTTTTTTTTTTTTTTTTTTTTTTTTTCCCTCCCCTCAGACTTCAAGCACTCGCTTAAGCCCGAGGGACCATTTTTTTATTTTCAAATTGTGCTTCCTGTTTAGTCTGTAATTTAACATGCAAAAACTACAAAATTGTTTGTATAATAAAGTTTTAAGAAAATGTTGATATTCACCCTTTGGCAAAGAGCTTGTATATAACAGTGAGGCTACTGCAGTAAAGTCATTTTTGGTGTGTTCATTTTTGTTTTAACTTTGTAATTAAAAAAAATCTCATAATTTGTATTTATATTTTACAAAAGAAGTTGCTTTAAAATAAATATACAAACTGCAAGATGATATATGTGTTCTGCTCCTTATTGTGTCAGCGTTGACTTAATTTGCACTTGAAAAGCTGAAGTTTTGTCGGCTGCCTGTCAAATCGAATCTTCTCGCCCAATTACATGTGGCAACTCTGAACACCATCACAATCCTATATTGCCATCTCTTGGAATATTTTTGTATTGTAGGTGTCATACAATTTATATCTGCAGCCTATGACAGAACTTCAACTCTCAGTTGCTGACATGGTTTGCTGAGGAGACTGTGGCCTGCAGCGCCCTCCAGTGTGCACAACTATAATTTAAATGATTTCATTGGGGGCTTCAGCATTAAATCCCACATTTGTGAAGGAGTTGATGGCTAAAGTTTAAAAACCCATAATGATTTTCAATTTAACCGCATCAAGGCAGGATAAAAAGTCAGACCTAGTTCACTGTGTGTCTGTCAATATTAAGATAAATGTAATTGATTTTTAGGTTATCTACTCCTATGTCCCTATTTCGCCATACCTTGTCAAAGATCTTAGGGAAAAACCAAACCCATGAATTAATCTAACAAAGGTTTATTTAACCAAAGCCTAAAATAGCTAATTCCTTCTGTTTATGGTTATCTCCATTGTTGTCCAAAATCTAACCACAAAAACACAGCAAAACCTGACCTGTTCCTTGATTACATTGACAGAGGTGTACATGAAGTACCCGAAGTCCACGTTTGAGTATAGTACAGATGTCTTACCAGGAAATAATTTTAGTTTGAAGTTAAAATCACTTATTAGAAAATTGCTTAAAGAAATATTACCCTTTTCAAACTAATATATATATTTGCAGTAAATTATTATTCTGTAGGAGGAAGATTGTCATTGTCATGACACTTATTGTGGACAAAAACAAAATATATAGAGTATTATAAAGATTTACTTGTGAGATATTTATTTTTTCAGTTGATATTTTTCCTTAAATTGTACCCATATTTTTAAGTATATGTATTTTGGGCTTTTTACACCTTCATTAGACAGTATATAGTAGAGACAGGCAGGAAATGTGGAGGCAGAGAGAGGTGATTATATGCAGGTCATGTAGGTTTGAGAAAAATTATTTTTAATTAGATCACAACATTCTTTTTTTAGACAGGGAAATCTGGGGTTGCTGGTTGATTTGAAGGCTCCAGGTGCCCCCAACGTTAGAGGGTGACTGGGTAGTGAACAATAAGAGTGAAGGTTCAGGAGGACTTACTGGACTGCCCCAAGGCCTCCTAGTGGGTTAATCCAGCCATGGTCTGCATCACATCCTGAATTTGCTTTGAGGGTATAGATCAAGCCCCTTGATCTTTTTTTCACATGAATGTGTCCAATCAGGCACTGATGATCTGGACCTTAATATATGTCTGTAAGTGACTGGTGCAGGAAAAAAAAACATGTCAGTCTGGAAGTGTCTGAAAAATGCAATGCTTGACCTCTGCAGAGTGGGTGTCAGACCAAAGTTCACGGGGGTTTTGTTAAGCCACACGCTGATGACAGAGCTATACAGAAGGACATGTGCAGTCCAGCCTATTGGGTCATAAAGGAATCTCAGGAGAAGTGCTTGGAAGAAAAGAGAGAAGGCTGACTAAAATAATCTGGCTCTAGGATGCTCTAAAGACCTTCTTTTTATGCTGAAAACATTTCTGAAAATGGGCAACGTGCATGCTCATTTAATTCCAAAGAGCCATGAGAGTGAAGTCAGAGGTTTTGCCTCTCTCTCTCTGTTCTTAGAGGTAAAGGTCACTGAGTAACAAGAGGCTGTCAGGCAGCTGAGATGCTAAAAAAATGAATTCAGCTTCTCATACCGCAATCGCTCAGTTCAAATACTGAAGTCAGTCACATTCTGAGGGGAAAGGTGCAAAAGGGTCACACTCAAGAGCTTTTCTCATCCCTCTGGCTGAGAGAAGCTGTAAATGGACATCTATTCTGGTGAAAAATTCTGTACAGAGTACATATATATACCATTATTCTGTATGGACATCATGCCTTTGTAGTATGTTTTTTCTTTTTTTTTTTTACTTTTAGTTGTTAACAAAATTAACCTGAATATCTTCGTTTGCTTCACTAGTTATTGGAGATAAGACTTTCTAGAAATATATTTGGTGAATTGGTTAATGTATGACATCTAAAAATTTCTAAAAGTATTGTGAAAATATTGTATTTGTCATAATATCAACTATGTGTTCCAACAGTTATACTCTGCACTATTCAGATTCTACATTTGCTTTTTCCATCCATTTTAAGGCTCTGAAGGAATTTTTTCCAAACTATTTTAGCCACACTATCCAACCAGCTTATTAGTTTTTTCAAGCCTCAAAGCCTTTGAACTAGCCTACTACCAATATTAGCGATCTTAGGTGGTTGTACTAAAGTCCTTTTCTTGCTTGATCCACAGTTTAATTCATCTGTAATATTTCATATAAAATTTAAGTTTGTACATATGTTGACATTTTTTTTCTTAGTATGGTATTACATTTTTAAATATTTTTATAGAATATGTTTTTATGAGGTTATGCCTCACTATCTATAGCATCTATATTTATGTACTGTTGGCCTTTGTACTTACACTTTACTTTTACTTCACTTTTTTTTTTTTTTTTTTAATTTTCAGCAACTTAAAGTTAACAAGGGTAAATAATATTGAAGATTGATATTACTAGCAGAAAAATTATGTAAACTTGTGCATGTTTTTTATTTTCGTGAACTATTATTTATTATTATATTTATTATGGTCTATGTATTTTATATTAAGAATGTCTCCCCCAAAATATGCTGGAATTGATGAGTTTTGATCAGATGGAGGAAGTCACAGGAGTGAAACAATAATAACAATTTAGACACACTGGAAATAAAATAAGACATATGCAATGTATTAATTGGTTTTATATATCTTATCAATACCAATATCCCATTAGACGTCCTAATCTCCACTCCATACCAGTTAGCGGCGGTATTACATCAATTAGTTGTTTGCAACCGCCAATAAACCACAAAAGAAGAAGAGTCGCGTGACGAGGCAGCGCTCGTGACGTCAGGTCAGCTGATCTCTGCTGCAGAAAGGAGAAAGATGTCGCTGGCAAACTGGCGAAGGATGGAGGTTGTAGTATCAGCGGCGTTTGTTCTGTGCGTCCTCGTGACATCTGGTGAGAAACGCGCACCGTGATTCGTGTCATTAATTTCCTCAAAAAAACAACCAAACATTGTTTTCTCCCTCATGAGCTTAATAAAACAGGCTCTAATGACAAGTCGCTAACTTAGCTAGGATGCGTCGTTAGCATCGTCGTATAGCTTTACTGATCTGTTCCTATGTTCGGTGTGATACAGTAATTGTCTAATAGCTACACTGTGATAGGAAATTCTTATTTTTCTATGTTACAATAATGGTTGTATGAAATCGTTGATTGGCTTGGTTTAACACCAACAGGCATATTGGCAGCCTTCGTTAGTCTGTTTGCTAACACTCAACGTTATTGGAACAGCGACGATAAACAGTGTTTAAACGGACATTCGTCGAAGCCGCTAGAACTTGAAAGAAGAACAGCATTTATTTGTTCCTGGTAGCTGGTTACTAATGCGCCAGAATAGCTTCGTGTCATGTGATCAGCTGTTCCTCTTTTGAACATTCATCACCACCGTCCTGTCACGAGTGTGTCTCCATCTATCGCGCTATAATGTTAAAGAAAGTTCATAGCACAGCCATAGTTTTTCCATTCTGTTTTTGTGTGCAACAATCTTTGGTGTGAATGTATTTATTTATGTAAAGGTTTAAAGTAAATAAAATACAGGCACCAGATGTCGATTTAAGTTATAATGGAATATAGTATCTCATCATGTGTTATGTTTATCGTCATTGTGTTGCTTTACATATCTATTCTTACTTGACAATACATCTGCTCAGTCAACACGCATATAGGTATTAATTACTACATTTTTTTCAAGATAAAAGTAATCTAGTTATTTTATGTGTTTATTGGGGAATGGAAAATTTCAAGGGGTCCAAATATTGAGGGGCTGTACCCCCTGCAGCCCCCTGAACTCTACACCTCTGTGTTAAAGTGTTATCTTAAAGTCTGGCTGTTGACAAAGCTGGAGCTGCTGGTCTCAAAGTGTCTATTAACATATCTGTGTTGAAACGTATATTGCAGTGGGCAGCATACACTCCGCTAGCTTGATGTTTGCCATGCAGTCCCAAAGTATTTGTGTTGTGACTTACTTTGTTTCCACATGTTCATTTTGTTGACCGTGAATTCCACTTTTTGCCACAGGTGTCCATGGAGACAGCTTAACGGTGCTGCAGGCTCCAGAGTTTGTGTCCTTCCAGAAAGGAGAGTGGCCCATCTCTGGAGAGAAGATCCCTGACCTGGTGGCTTTAACCATGGGCTTCTCTGTCAAAGAGGTTATTGGTTTTTAAAAACAAAAAATAATAATCTCCATGATTATAATTTTAGATGCTATTATTTGTGTCTTAGTAGTTGCATTTCAGCCCTGTTGGTGTATGTCTCCACTGCAGGGCCCTCCCCCATAGGGCTATTTACAGGAACTTTTACAGGGGTCAACAGAGTACCTACTCAGGGGTAGGTACTCTGTTTGTTCCTGAAAAGACCCTTTGCGAGGCTGTTGATCTCCCTCACTTTCTCTTGCTTTTTTATCGCTCCTTCTCTCTCTCTCTCTTTGTATAAGAAACAAAAAACACAACATTGGAAGTGGTTCTAACCGAAAAATGAATAAATAAATTCTTAATTTTTGTGACCCATCTGGGTTGCATCAAAATTATGGGAACTCCAAGAGGTTCCTATTGTGCAGTGGAGACAGAGCCAGTGAGAGGACTGCACCTGAAGAAGTTCCTACCCCTTCTCTTTACCAGGAATCCCTGCAATGGAAACACAGCTTTTGTATTTGCAGAAATATCTTAGAGCCTGTCGTTGTGCTATCCTCGCCTTTAAAATGTGTGTTTACTTGCTCAGGACCTCTTGTGGCCAGGCCTCCAGGCAGGTTCCTTGTTCCAGCGTCCCCGGGCTAATGTCCTGGTGGTGGTCAGAGGAGTTGACAGCCTGGCCCTGCCTCAGAGTGTGGCTTCCTACCCCTTGGAGAATGTGAGTTATGAGGACTGTGTTTTACCTCTTTGGCTTATGTTGAGAACTACATGGAGAATATCTTTTGTAGCATATTTGCGCATCAAATTTATGTTGCATTATAAATATTGCAACTTTACTTTTTCTTTTTTTATCCAGCCGGTTCCCTTCACCCTGGACAGTGTTGCAGAGACGGTGCATTCTCTGTTTGCTGAGGACACACCTGTAGTGCTGCAGCTGGCCCCCAGTGAGGAGGTAATAATAATAAAAAAAAAAAAATCTGAGACTGAACAAAGCCTATTTACCTTTTGTGACACGTATTTCTCTTTTCGTCTTTTAACCTGTCTATTGCTTTTCCTCAGAGGCTGTATATGCTGGGCAAAGCCAATGCTGTGTTTGAAGATCTACCAGTCACTTTGCAGCAGATCCGTGCCCGTCTGTCCCAGGACGGCTCTGTCCTTGCTTCCCTGCCCCTGAACTCCCTCAGCAGAAATGCAGAGGTCACTTTCTAACAATGCTTTATTACAAGAGACATCAAACCCAGTATTTCTTGTGCTCGTTGTGCTAAATTGAATAGATTGTTTTTGATGATTTGTGCCATTGATTTCATCATGTGGAGGATGTGGACTCATTCCTATCTTCCCTCTTTACTGTTCTTCTCTCTAGGCTGATTTGCTTTTCCTGTCTGAGGTCCAAGTACTGCATGATATCACAGCTCTGGTAGGTGATCTAGTTTAGTTTATTTGATTGTTATGTCTGAGAGAAAAAGAACGTTTGCTAATTTCTATTTGTAGTCCCTTCCCCACACAGGTCCACATAAAATAGAACACAGAAAATGTTCTTTTTCTTCCTGAAAATGTAAATTTTCTTTGCTCTGTGGAACAGATCTAATTTATGTTGTTACTATAGCTGCAAAGACACAGGCATTTGGCCAAGGACCACTCCCCTGACCTGTACTCCTTAGAGTTGTCGGGCCTGGAAGAACTAGGTCGGCTCTATGGCAAAGACTCGCCCCAGTACCGTGATGCCACTGGAATTCTTGCCTCTGTCCTGCAGAAGGTAAGAAATAGCTCTGGGAAAGGCACAGGCCTTATTAAGAGAATCTTCTCAATCAATGATTTAACCTCTATAACCACATTTGTTTTCTTGTCACTGTAGTTTGGAGAGGACGTTTACAGTCTCTATGGCAACAGTGCTGTAGTGGAGGTTGTGACGGTGAAGACCTTTGAGGCTCCTTTGACTAGAAAGTCCCGTTCAATTCTGGAATCCAAACAGATTGTAAGTCTGACGCAGACTACTTGTTTACTTGTTGGATGTTCACTAAACTGAAGTTAAACGTCAGCCTAATTGTGCCAAAAAAAATAATAAACATTTAGTGGAAGGTCCTATTGACATTATTAATTGATTACATGGCATATAACTGAAATAATACTGACAATTAGGTATTGGGTACTTTACTCGAAGTATACAAATAGTTAATACATGTAACACACTATATAATTTTTATTAGCAGACATGTGTTAATCATTTTTGGTCTACAACTGTAGTTTAACTATTGAATTAACCTTTTTGGGAAAGTTTGAATTATTGACAAATACTGTACATTAGTCACCACATACAATTTGCAGTAAACATACATATATTTCATGACATAAAAAAGCAGCATATAAAGAGTTGACTTGCATTTGTAGTTATTTGGGATTACTCTGGGTCAACAATATGTTATATCACAAAGTAGTCAAAAATGCATTCACTGTAGGGAAAATAATTAAAGCAGGATACAATATTTTACATACAGAGTATGTCTGTAGTTTTGCTGCGCTGTTATTAGGGCGAAATCTGATGCTGAACTATAAAACAAAACCTACTTATCTAGAGGAGGACTGCTGTTAACCCCTTTGTGACGAGCATAAACCCAGTTCTAGTCAATCACAGTGTTTATGACTTGGGTCTGGAACCAAGGAACGCTTTGATCATCCACTCTAATAAACCTGGGAAGGGGAAGGGGGTGGGCCTCCTGCAGAGACAGTCCTCATTGTCCAGTTACAGCCTCTAATCAAATGTTGCCCCCTCCATCTCTTATACTCACATCCTGTGTGGGGGAGGTCAAAGGTCAAGGTCACTTTTTTTTTTTTGCCTTTACTGATTTATAATCTCGAAATTTGATTGCAGAGCAACCCAGGCAGTCCTTACAACCTGGCATACAAGTACAACTTCAATTATGCAGTGATCTTCAATATTGTGCTGTGGCTGATGATCATTCTGGCTCTCGCTGTTATCGCCATCGCTTATAACCTGTGGAACATGGACCCAGGATACGATAGCATCATCTACAGGATGACCAATCAGAAGATCAGGATGGACTAAATTCTGACCAGCAACACTCCTCCTTTCCCTGTAGATCTCTAGTGATTGTTTGTGTTTTTGTGTGAGGTCTTGTTTAGTGAAAAGCCTTCACAGGTGGGGTGGTGTAATACTGAATCATCTTTTTGTTTACAAAACCTGTATTAAAATTGACCAAAATATCATCATTGCAGCTGTGGCTGTTCAGTTAGTCAACATAAGACTTTAAATATCATCCACCACTAGACAACATTCCATTGAACTTTAACTCATTAACTATTCATTTCCCTCCTCGATAATTGCAATTGTATTTTATTGTAAAGAAATATTGTGATGTTATGAAAGAATGAGATCTGCCTGGTTTCTGTGTGAAGTTGTTGTGCTTGTCTTGCTGTGTGAAACTGTTTTAAGTTAAATAAAATTTATGTGTATATATTGACAATTCAACTGTATGAGAAACTACTGAAATACTTATTGTGGAAAGATCTGTGCATTGTTTATTCCGGGTAGGGTTCACCCTGCTTCAACTCCAAATGATGAATACATATTGGATAACAGTAATTATTGGATTATAGTGTTGGTTGTTTGGATTGGACAACAAAGAATAAATGATGGTCTGTAAATCACAATATAATAAATTATTACATGGATCACCCCAATGGCTGCCATTGTAAGAGCACTATTCTTTCTAAATCTAAATTCTTATGAAGCTTTCTGGACATGATTACATCATATTTTTTTTATCACAAGGTATAGAGAAAGTGTATCTGATAGATTTCTAAAGTCAACACTTCCAATCGCTGGTTTAACAGTTTTAGGGTACAATTCTTAGCTGAATGGACATGCAATTACAGATAATGTTTAAGCGTATACTTACACATGACACATTACAAGTATATGTCTATGCTATGCAGCACAATCATCTTGAGCTTACTTCAGATAAAAAAGGTCTAATTTAAGCAGATTTGTTGGATTGGCTAATTTATCTCCTCTGGGATTTTCTTGAGTCCTGCACATTGAAACATTCAGATAGCACTCAGGTGGATTTGATCTACTTAGAGAAACTCAGCCTGCAGTCAGTGTTCATCTGCTATAAATATGGCTGTGCTTCAGCAGAAAAATAGCATCAGAAATAAGTCGTGGTCAGACATTAAATGCTTATTATGAGCAAGAAAATGCGTTCTCAGCATCAATTCAAGGCTAGAATTAAGATTCTTAAAGGGAAGTGCATAGTGTTCTACATCGCTTTGCAGAGAGTTGTAGTCAGTTTGTAGTATCACTCTGTTTGCTATTAACTTCTTTATATGCGCTATAGTCCTCCATTAGAAATTATTAAAGAATAACTTATTAACGATCAATAATAAACGTATTCCTGATTTGTTCCTCTCTCGTCTCTCAATTAACTTATTATTCACTAAATGTGATCAGGACTCACTCGTTAACCAAGAATTCAACAGTTACCATTACTTCCTCACTTATTACTTGGAAAACTCAACCAGACTGTCTTTCTCTAGCATATATAAACCAAACCCATAACCTGACAACAGAATGAGGTGTAACGGAACCAGTAACACCTGCTGCAAACTGTGACCGAGCGGCGCTCGATTGTTTTGTTCCGCCAGGACTTCCGCTATTCACCGGATGTTGCCAAGGAATATTGTAGCCGCCTGCTAATTACAAAACCGATTCCAAACCAAAATGTGTGGCAAGCGGTCCTTCGTAGTCCTGTTAGAAACTTTCATAGGAGAATAGTTGCTTTTACTTTTCCTGTACTCATTATTAATATCAAGAGAAGCCCAGCATAGGGTAAGCTTGAGTTTTCCTACGTTTAACAACAACAAGTTAACATTAACGTTGCTAGCGCAGATGGCTAGCGCTAGCTAAGCAGGTTTTTTCACATTCTGTTGTGCTCAGGTTCAGGAGCAAGTGCACTTTTCATCTCTTTGTGGAGCACAAACAGCAGCGTCAATACCATAAGAAATGGGGACGTTATTGCGGGTGACTTTTGTTTCCCTGCATGTTTTTGATCCATCATGCAGCAACCCAACTTTGCTTTTTGCCTTTTAGACTTATCGGTGGTAAAGTAAACATGCACTCAGGTTCACATGATGCGATGTCGCCACGGTGGCTGCTGTAAAACTGAAATTACTGCTTAATGACTGATTAAAAACTAGTGAACACCGCAAATGTGTGTAAAAGTCTTTGTGTTTGCTTCACTGTACTCTGACTTTCTGACTCCATTCAGAAGTGTTCTTGTTTTGAGAATTCACCAGAGAGCCTGCCCATTGTCTTTCTCTTTCTTGTTATTAACATCTTGTAACGTGTTTTCCTAAGGAACACAGTAGCCAGACTCTGTGATAATATGAATTAATAATATTCCCTATACAAAGGCTTTTATTGACAAAGGGCTTTCAGTTGTGATGATCTTGTCATTGGGGCTTTGAAATAGAAGCTCTACTTTTCATCTTGTATTTCTTGTAGTATTCTTTCTGTGCCTTACCCAAGTGTGGATCATGATGGAGCGACGCAGAGCGTTAACTCTTCCATTTAGTGTTGACAAGGACAAATTGGTAAGTGTGACACAGGTTTTTATAATATGTATTTTATGTTTGAGCAGCACCACAGCACACATGGTAAACTTTCAGGCTGTGGTGATTTCTGCTTGGCTGCTATTTTTTGCTGAACGCAAGTTATGGTTGCTTCATGTATTGATGCTTTATTTATTTATTCAACTGGAAAGGTATTGATATGTATGATTTTTTTAAAAAATCAGTTATCGAATTGACAATATGTTGATTATTAATTTAATTAACTAATCTTTTAAACTCTTGCTGCTACATGGGAGTACAGTAGTTGTAGTATGTTTGTGCCAACTTATTTATGCTCACTTAAAGGTCCCATATCATAGAAAGTGTATTGTACAATATGGGACCTTTATATGTATAATATTTGCTATAATGCTGGGTTTATACGCTTATTGCACATAACATAATCTTTACATAAAAGATTACAAATCAAATTGTCATGCTTTGCACAATAATGATCCTATGCAAATGTAAAGGAATTTGCATTTGGCCATTGCATGTGTAGTATAATTTTAACTATTTTGATATCTAACCACCCTGTGAATTCTAGATGGAAAACCCTTTCAGAATTCCCATGATCTGTCTTTCATCACAGTGTGGAAGGTTAGAAAGACAGGTACAGCGATATCTTTGCTCTCTGTCTGACTGTGTGAATGAATGTTGTGAATATAACATGTCTGTTCTTGAAGGTAATTGAGACTACTTTTGCTTTCCCTTCCACAGGTTCCCTGGACCGCAGTCACAGGTTGTAAACTCAGACACTGTGATTCACAACACCAAAATGGATCCATAAGGTTAGAGAAAAATTGCAGTTTCTTAAACTTTCACAAGATGGGGCACTCACCCTGAATATTAAGACTCTTATGGAGTTAATAGCAGTAGTTTTTTGATTGTTCAGTGTCGTAAGCAGAATTAAACCTTTTTTAAGGTGTTGCATATCTAAATGATTTTAATGTAATACATTATTATCCTTTTACAAAAAAACATACATAAATCATAAACAGTTTTCATAAAACACCAAGCACCAAATCACCTAAGGCATCAATAAATGAGTTTAATGTTGCAAATTAAAAAAAAAAATCTGACTGTGCCATTTTTAATTTAAAAAAATAGCAGTGGTGTTTCCTTATTGGTTTCCTGTCCATAAATTTAGTTGCTTGCTTTAAAACCATAAGAGGCTTGATTGTTGTAGGGGCTGCTTGTGACAATTAACTAAATGAGAAATGATCATGACATGTTTCAAACTGTTTGCAGTATGATACACAGCTGCTGTCCTTTTATAAGCTTAATGTGGACTAACTGTTACCAAACCATTTACTTGGACATGGTTTAATTTTTAAATCTTTACTGTTATGAATTCAACAGTCAATAGTATATTAGCAATTATGCTTAATTAAAATGTTATTTAAAAACTTAAAAAAATGTTTTTGCTGTATATTTAAGATAAGGCTTTCAGATCTAAGTGGTAATCTAATCACTACAGCACAAATGTCATGCTCTCTGCTTTAATTACAAATAACAAGGTTGTCTCATAAAGATGGTGTCAGCGGTTTAACATGATGGCCTTTTACAAGAAGATAATATGATCCTTCAATTATAGCTGTATTGTTATGCTAATAAAGGCGTCAGATTAATTTTGTACTATTTTTACTTATGTCCTATTCAAAAAAACAGAAAGTTCTTCCTTTTTTGTGTGAACAGCATTCATTTTGCAGTGTATGGTGGCCAAGCTTATCATCGCTGCACACATTGCTTATCTACACCAGCAGACTCCACTACCCCGCCCTATTGAGATATATGTGTATATATATATATATATATAGTATATGCAAAGTCTCATCTGAACCAGTATATGAGTGATAACTTAGTATTCCTTGATTGGGCACAATGTTGCTGAGAAGGCACAGGTCTAGGACATTGGTGAATAATTCCCTCTCTGTCCTGTCCTTTAGGAAGAGGCCCTGTTTGATCCTGACAAATGTCCTAAAGACAGAGCCGGGCAAAGCTTACATGGAAAGGATGAAACAAAATCACTCCTCAGGAAGTGGAGGCCAATTGTCAAGTAAGCAACGGGAAATTGGTCGATGCAGCGAGGAACCTCTGATCCACAGAGACACAAGGGCCTCTCAGATGGAACCTAGGAATAATACAAACAACACACCAAAATGCAACCAGAAGACCACCACCTCATCCCCTCAAAGGTAGGAAGACACCTCTTATAATTCCTCATTCTGTGTTTTTTCACCCAAACAATGGATAAGGTGTCCCAACAAGAATATTTTTTTTGAGTCAAATCTGCTCATTAAATGCCAAAGAGTTTTTCCTTTTCCAACTTGGGTGTCCATAACTCATGCTCATAAGTGTCTTTCTTCGGGCACCATTATGAGGATATTTTTTTTGGTACTACTATTAGTTTCTTAAAACTACAAAATTAATAGATAGTATGAGATTTTAACACAGATGTGAAGAATGAACAAAAATAGACACAAAGCAATTGGAGGTATTTTTAGGTATGAGGTGAATTAGTTTAATTTGTCTTTCTAATTTAGGAAGGAATGACCTTTTAATGAAGCTTGGCTCAGCCACTTGCATCCTTGGCTCAGCAGTATTTTCCACGGAAAAAAATTGAAGACTTGATTTAGTGTATTACCTCACAGATGGATTTCAAACCTTGATATTAAAGGTTCAAAAAGTGCTTCTGCATTTGTCTTTTATGTACAGAGTTGTCTCTATTGTTTTGTGATTGGTACAACTTTATTATTTAAAGTCTTGAGACAAAATGCTTAGACTACTGCATGCGACTTTGCTAAAAACAGGAATAAGATATTAGAAGACACACACATCATAATCAGAACATGGTTTTACATCTTTTGTATATTCAGCAGGTCGAGGCTAAGGAGAAGGTTACACAATGCTGATGATGACGAGGACAAAGAAGAATGCAAAGATATAAACAAAGTGATAATTGGCAGTGACAATGGAAAAGACTACAAATTCGCTGAAGTAGTAGGTGGGTAAACATGGGGAATTCAAATCCACACGGGTATTGATGTGACGCTGCTTTCTAGTTCCATTGTACTTCACTGTCATTGATGATGTTGTTTAAGTCCTAAATTCATAATAAAATAAATAAATCTATAGTATTTAAGTCATTTTACATATCAAAGGCTCTTTACAGGTCTTAACAAGTTCTGCTGCAAATTAAAAATTTAAAGCTGTATGAACCTTTTTGTGCTCCAGAGGGAGTCGTGCAAAGACTGATTCAGCGCTTTCTTGGTTGGGGCTTTTTTTTGTGTTATTTTTCCCCTTCTCCCCTTCAGGAAATGTCCATATTAGTAGTCATGTTGTCAGTGCTATAAGTGGTTATTTTAGCATGGTGGGTTGATCATTGTGTCTTTCTCTGCAGACTGTGGCTTGTCAGTGAGCTGGAAGCCTGCTGACGATACCAGAGGCTGTGATGAGTTTTCCCCAGCTAGTATCAAAGATAATTGGACTGATTCAGGGAATGAAATACAACAAAGTTTGGTGGGTACAATACATGTTTCACAATTCAAAATTCTTTAGTCATTAGTTCAACAATCTCTATCCAAATCTACACCAAATGAGGTGTGAGCAATGTGGCTGTTACTATGGTGCAGGGGTAGACAACCCTGGTCCTTGGGAGCAACTGTGGATGCAGGTTTTCTCCAACCAAGCGTTTACATACCTGATTCTACTAATTAACCATTAACTAACCATAAAGTAACTCTTGAGAAGGACCTTCATTAGTAGAGTCGGTTGTGTTACTGCTTGGTTTGAACGAAAACCTGCACTCACAGTGTCTCTCTTGGACCAGGGTTGCTTACCCCTGAGTTAAAGCAGTCACAGAACATTTTTTGTAGAAATTTTGGTTGGAAACTAAGTTTAAAACCTTCCATGGGAATTACTTCAAATATATGGGAATAAATCCAAAATGTAAAAGGTGGAAGGTTGGCCCTTAACAGGGAACTTAAACATAGTTGTATCTATTGTAGAATATTCCTGGCTTAAACAAACACATTTAAAGGGTTGGTTCAACATTCAGCTGAAGTGTGAAATTTTGACTTTAGATTTACCTTAAAAACAGTTCTATCTCATAACATTAGATAATTTTCTCATAGCGTGGTGAAAGTGCAGGTCACAACTAGTCAATTACAGCATTTGGAAGCTAAGGGAAACCAACTAATACCCTTAGCCTTGTAGTAATAACGGAGCAGCTCATGGATCTGCTTCCCTGGTCTAGAAACAGCTCGCATTGACAAAAACGGTAAAGCAACTAATGCTATGGCAATGGGAATAATACAATGGTTGAATTAAAAAAAAAATGTTAAACTGTCAGTTTAATGCAAGTACACTCCTATTGAGTCAGAGGCCAGACTTTTGAGCCTGAACTTGAAATCAGAGTGGAGACCTTTGTATTAAAGCTAAACTAGATTTAATTCTACAGAAAAATTAAGCCATCCACATAATGTTTTCTGTGGTGCCTCAACAGAAGAGGAAAAGAAGGGATACTGGGCACAATGGAGCCAACAGCCCCAAACGCCACCGTGAAAGTGTTCTTCGCCTCACTGGGGAAGATGGAAGAGATGTAGGACCAGTCCAGACCCATATTTGTATTGAAGAAAATGGAGAAGACGTGGATTTGGAAAGCCTTGACCATAGCATTGTACAGTTCACAGTGGGAGCGGATGAGAGAACAGAAGTTGTGCTCCCAATCATCATTCCTAGGTTGGATACTGGAATTTCTATCGGAAGCCCAAGGCATAATCTGTCATCTAGTCAAGACAATGCAAAGGAGGCCATCCCCTCTGAACCTAGTGAGTACCCTGAGATGGGATGAGTGATGCCTGATAGTCTTCTAAACCTCGAAGTTTTAGTCTGCTGATGAATCAGCCTAATATTTGTTATGTCAGTTGTTTGTATTAGAACCACAATCCTACACCAAAAATACACATTTATGTACTCTATATACTCACATTTACTACATATTTGCTGAGCCTTAGCAATACAATATCAATATTTGAGTCGGCAGATATATTCTTTACATAAATGTCTTTTAAAAACATCTTTAAACGATCGTTGTGTAAATATGTACTGAATGGGACAATTACAGTAAAAATAATATCCTTCGAAGTGCTCTGTGGTGGATAAAATATATTTGAACACAACACTGTTACTACGTCGAATATGCTTTTTTTCAGTGTCTTTGATTGGCTACTATTAGTTTATTCAAACCCTTCAGGCTTTAGTGTGGATGCACACTGCCAAATATTATTATTATTATTATTATTATTAAATTTCTGTAAAAGGTAGAGCTGTGATACACAGGCACTACTCATCTGTGCAAGGGGTAATTACCACTCTAGCAAAGGTGAGAATGTTGTCTGTAACACATTGTGCTTTGGTAAACTTATTTTAAAAGAAATTTAAAAATCCACAGCATTTGTTGCAAACGAGCATCAGAAAGTCTTCCTGACTTTGAAACTGGCTTTACTTTAACCAAAAACTTTGTGCAGTATCAAATTAGGATGTGCATGGTTGTATATTCGTCTTTAAGAGGCACAAAGTAGATTAGATTAGATTGTATTGATTCTTTGGGAGGGTTCCCTCGGGGAAATTGAGAAGTAGTACATTTTAATAAAATAAAGTCCACATGGACCTAATGATTTCTGTATATTTGTGTTTTAGTTGTGCTCTCTAGCGACGATGAGGAGAGTAGCGGCGTTTCTCAACGCATCCCAGCAGTGCACGAAGTGGTCCCGGGAGACACAGTAATACAGGGACAATCCACACAGAAAGATGATTCTGACATACAGGACATGCAGGTTGGTTGAGTGCACACAATAACCTAACTGAGCTGAGGTAATGCCTAGATTACCATGACATAAACAAATCGAGTGTTTGAGACATCAGATAGGGGGGAAAGGATTTACTGAACCATAGGGGGTCTTTTAGTTGAATGGGGGGAAAAATATGGAATACCCCATGTATGATGACCACTCACTCTTCTGTCTATCTGTCTGATTTTTAGAATTCAGCAATGTTTTATTACTTTTGATCTTCCATAAGGTTTTATTTTTTTGTTAGAAAAAGATCTCTAGTTCCTCTAAAATGTTTGCCCAACAGGACGAAACATCAGTTTTATGTTTGAGAAACATTAAAAAATGCATGCATATCTCATTAACAAATGTTTACTATTTCAATCATTGGTAAAAAAAAAAAAAAAGAAAACACGAAAAACATCTGTCTAAACTGCAAAGGTCGTTGAGAACTTCTACATATGCAAAAAGAGAGATGAATAAAAAAATAGATAAATGTTGTGCTTGAATAAACCCCAATGACAAATTTTATCACTCGCTTTTATCTGTAAATGTTAAGGGGTTTCTCATCATTATGAAACATTTTGAATACTTTTCCTATGGTAAAAAATAGCACTCTGCATTACTGTCAACCACAGTGCAATTCTTTGTACTACCACTAGATGGTACCAAAGAAAGGAAATGTTCAATCCTTCATAGCAGCTTTTAAATTCTAAAAAAAAAAGTTTAGCATGGTTCTGATTTCAACTTATTTACTTAAGGATTTTGGTTAAGAGCTAAATTTTATTGCACTTTGGTGGTTATTGAACAGTAATCGCCATGCCGCCTTAATATTTTCTGCAAACTGTGTGTTGTGTTTGTGTGTTGCAGGTGCTGCGTGTGATTGTAGAAGAGCCTCTTAGATCAGTTTCTCCCATCCCCACTTCAGACTTCTCACCATGCATGAGTGTGGCCTTCTGCACACTGCACTGTGGAGGTTACATAGGGAAGTCAAATGGAGACATCATGGTAACCTACATAAGCTCCACACATGAACATTTTGCATTCATTAATCTCATCATCATCTCAGAACATGGCGTGTTATATATGTCTTCTCTCCCTTAACAGATAACGGATACAGAGCTCATTATCCCATTAAAAGGTAATGTTTTGGTTTGTTTTCTTAACAAGTACTGGATTTGGGTTTTATAAACTCAGACTCAAGAGGAACTCATCTCATCTGGTTTTGGGTCACGCTGTCTGCACAACATGCTCCCTCAGCTTAAGTCGTCTATTTCAGCCTGTAAAAAAAAAAACTGCATGTGCCTTGCTGGATTAGACCCCTCCAGACCCTAATGCACTTTCACCTCTGAGCCTGTGAAATCTCCCCTGCAGGGAATTAAGGTGGTTATTCTATGAGATGTGATTGTAGCCATGTGCAAGTAGAAAATCTGTTGAGGAAAATATGTTGCTTATTAGTTGAGTAAATATTTTGGACAAATGGCTACATTATTGTGTAAGCACTTTTATTAAAATAGAAAGCACAAGAAAAACTGGTAAAAAATAAAATAAAACCCTGCATAAAATAAGGCATGATTACTTAATTGTAGCATTCAGAAAAATAAGAATTTCGGTATGTGTGCAGCCAAGCTCATGCATGATATGGAAAACATTAGATATTGTGTTGCCAGGATTTTATAATTCTAATAATTGGTTATTAGCTTTGAAATGTTAATTTGACCTTTTTTCTTGTCCATAGATTCTAGTGAGCAGGTAGAGGTGATGTTAACCTTTAATCGTACGGAGCTGAGGAAGTACAGTGTTTGGGAGCAGCATGAATTGGAGGACCGGGGGTTTTACTGTCATGACATCGATGAGCCCCCTCCTGCTGCCATCCTCCTGTTTTTTGTGTCAGAAACTACTGCAGCTGCTATACAGTGGGACCTTCGGACACTGTGTGTCAAAGAGGATAGACCCACACATACTGGTAAGACCGATGACAGTTCAGAATACAAAATCTCAAACTCATATCTGAAATATATATGTAAAAAAAGAAATGTATGTGTGTGTGCATGTATATATTTTCAAAAACAAACAGCAACAACAGAGAAGTATCATCAAGAGATGCAGACAAAATTCCTTCTGGACTGTTTGCCGTGTGTTTCCATTTATGTGGTTTTGTCGTTTCACATATATAATTCAGAACGTTTTCATTTAATATTTCAGATATCGATTTCTGTAGTTTTCATAATGTTATTTCATCCTGATTGCTGTGTGGTAAACGATACCGTTTGGTTTTATTTCATTTCCATAGGTAAAGCCAGCCCCTTTATCCTGCTGACTCTGAGAGATCCTCTGAAGGGAATAGAAGGGGCTTTCTTACGCTCCCTTTTGGACATTGACTGCATCCAAAGTCAGTCACAAGAAAAATTCTTTGTAGTCAATGGTGTAGATGGACCCTGTAATTTAGAAGGCATCCATGCTTCCCCCGTTCTTTCTGTGGATGATAGCTTGGAACTGGTTAGAAGAACTGGACTAGACCCCCACTTGCTGTCCATGCTGGGTCTGGAGACCACTTACTCTGAACCTTTCACAGACCCAGATAGTCCACAATCTAGATGCAGCAAAGATTCACCACTGATTCAGCTGGAGGTGGATTCAGAGAAAGAGACATCCCATAAGCTGGGGTCACCACCAGAGCAGGGCACAGGGCTGCCAGTCAAACCAGAAGAGGATCAGAAAGAACAAGAGATCGAACATCCGTCTGAGGTAATTGGTTTAGGTCCATGGACTTGTTTTGTGTTGTAGTCCTGGTAAATAAAGCCACGTATATTTGTGACCCTGTCTTTGGACGTGCATATGTCCTAACCTGTTGCAACTAGTTCAGTCATAATTGTTTTTCTGCTACATTTAAATATTTTAGAGAGATACAAAAAGGAAACTTGTGCCATTGCATAGAAACGTTTTTTTTTTTTTTTCTTTTCTCACCTGTTAATCATCCTGTGGCTCCTCAGATTGATCTGGTGTCCTCATGCAGCTTGTTATTGTGATCAATAATGTGACCTAATGATTCAGATGTATAATTGTGCATGCGATGCTTCACTGATATAAATGTCCTACAGAAGAGCAGAAAAACCCCAACTCCTGCATACACACTGTGCCATCGTAGAACCAAAGGATCATACTCCATGTCCCTATGTAAAGCAGACCCCACCTGGACTAAATATAAACATCAGGGCCTGGCCCGCAGGTAAGTAACCTAAACTTTTCCAGTCCCTGCAGTAGGGGGTACACTGCAGTCACAGGGAATGCACAGCTATAACTAAATCTCTGATGTTACTGGTGGACAATCTGTACATAGACTCATTCTTCTTTCTTTAACCTCTGCTCAGGTTGATTCAGTTTCCTCCTCCACCACTGAAAGGAGGAATCACTGTCACAATGGAGGACCTGCAGTGCCTTGACAGTGGGCAGTTCCTAAATGATGTCATCATTGATTTTTACCTCAAGTAAGCAATACAATATGAAACAAAATGCCTCAGGTGTAGTTGGGTTTCTTTTGTGTTTGTGGAGGAGAAAACTACATTCAAATTGATCCCGTTGATGTGCCTCTTGAACAGATACCTCCTCCAGAATGCCTCTGCTGACGTGGCCCAGCGCTCACACATCTTCAGCAGCTTCTTTTATAAGCAACTGACACGCAGGGACAATGCCAGCGAAGGCAGCACCAGTGACTCGTATGTGTCAACATACAATTTTTCTTTGTGAAGACACTTAAAACACTGTAAAAGAACTGACTTGTATCCCCGTTTTCATTTTTTTTGTACGCACCCAGCTGTCAGAGGCAGAGGCGGCATCAACGGGTGAAGACATGGACACGTCATGTGGACATCTTCAAAAAGGACTTTCTTTTCGTGCCTGTCAATCAGGAGTAAGTTTCCTACATAAAATGTATAGTATGGACTTGGTTTTGGTGTACTGGTAAACATGTTACTCATTACTTGTTTCTGTTTAGGTCCCATTGGTATTTAGTTGTCATTTGCTTTCCTGGACTGGAAGATGCAAAATTTGAGGCCTGGTCTGGCCCAAACTCGATGGGAAACAGTGGGACAGAGAAGTTAAAAGATAAAGAGGAGGCTCAGCAATCAACAGTCACAAATGATACTACAGAGACTACATCAAGCCACAGTCACAAATTAAACGCAGAGACGGGTACATAGAAAGAATAAATAAAACACTGAAGAATTAAACCACTTGTTTGTTTTATGAGGTTAGGTTGTGAATGTTTTCATATCTTTTAGAAAAAGGCCAAGAAGATTCCACCAAAGAAACTATGCCTGGTCCAGTGGTAAGAAATAATGCAGCTATGCCTTTGCTGACATTTTCTATATTTGTTCTTCTTAATCTGCTTGGTCTAATTTGTTCTTCGTTTATAGAACTGCACAGAGCGGACATGCCAGAAGAAGACTATTTGCAAGAGGTAAATGCTTGGGCACAGAAACAATTGCTACTCTTTCCTCTTTTGCATGCTTTCAAAATGCATGCAAGAAAGGTTGCACTCACAAAGCATGCCCTTTGTTTTCGATCTGTTTATTTACACATTTACAACAGAACACAAATTATTTATGGCTTCAGACTTTCCTTTGTGTCCTATTTAAGTAAAAACTGAAGTGAAGCAATAATTTGTAAGTGGAAAAAAGAAAGAAATCCCTTGTATTTGACAGGGGTATGAATAATTGGGCTTAAGTGTATATATACATACCTCAGGCTGTTGCAACAATCAGAATCACTGAATCAGATGTTTATTGCAGTTTAAATCCAGTTCTCATTTTTTTTCTGTGCTCAAACTTAATATTATCTGGTCAATGCAGCTAAAAAAGAGGATTGAGGGTTATTTGCAGGGCATTTCCAGAGGGCTGGATGCAGGAAGAAGAAATATTAACTCTCTTCTGTCTTTAGGCCATGTATTCTCATCATGGATTCCCTCAAACTTTCCCTTCATGAGCGAGTTTTCAAACTCTTACGGGAGTAAGTATGACGCTTGAAACTGTCTGTAGGTAGTTGTATGTTAGCTTTGTATGAATGTGGATATGATAACGTACGTTTGTCCCCCAGGTACTTGCAGTCCGAATGGGAGGTCCGTCGTGGGTCATCAAGGGAATTTGGTCCTGATCAGATAAATAGCTCACACTGCCATGTTCCCCTTCAGGATAATAGCAGCGACTGTGGTCTCTACTTGCTACAATACGTTGAGAGTTTTCTGAAGGTAAATGACTGTTCAGAATTCTTTTTCGTGCTCACATAATCTGAAATGTTTTTAAAATGGCCACTCCAGCTCCAGTTTTAAAGGTTCATGGTTAGGTTTTGACTCAGTTGGACAAGGTGTGCATGGAGTAATGAGCTGTTTCTGCTTTCAGGACCCTGTGGTGCACTTTGACCTTCCTCTACATCTACGGCGCTGGTTTCCACGGCAGCAGGTGCGGAGGAAACGAGATGAAATCAGAGATCTGGTACTTAACCTTTACCGACATCAGAACCTGGACAATAAGAGATAGACACACCTCTGCTGTTCAATGCCTCACATTCCTGTAGCCATATAAATCACTGCTCATACTGAGCGATGGACATTTCAGCAGTGAACTGAAAATATTTTCTTTAACGGGGACCTATTGTGTTTTCCCTTTCTGTACCCCCCTACTGTCATGTATGTTACAATGTCGGATATTTATAGTAAATGTCTCCAAAGTTTCAAGTGAGATAAACACGTGTAGAAGGGATCCCTGTTAGCTAAAATAACTAGCTTCAGACTGCAACGAATACTAAGTTTCCAACATTTTTTTTTACCTACTTTGCGCCCGAGCTGATATCAACTCATGAAGATTTCTTTATATGGTCATCTGCTCCAGTCCCAGTGCACAAGTTCACTGCTCTGCTCTGCTTACAATATGGTGTTTATCCCATTGGTTTGGGGGTAGTCCCAGCGAGCCATGAATTGAGTCGAGCTGGCATGCTAAGTTTTACCTACTAATAGAACTAAAGTAACTACTATTTACACAAAGTAAAACAAGCTGTTTACCTGTTAGAGGTGTGCTGGTCATTTGCAGCTTTTCATCATGTCATTGTGGCTGTTTGTGCTTGTTCTCTTCTTCCCTGGATTATTTCTAACTGATCTGCTGAACAAATGTCTCCAAATGTCTCTAGATCTCAATGCCTTAGCCTGTTTTTAATTGTAAAAAAGTGCCACGCTGCTAATTCCTTGAAGGTCACCTCTTACGAAACAGGAGCTAAAGCAGCCTGTTTCAGACTGAGTGCTGCATAAAGGGCCAGTATAACATAATTAAGGTCTTGAAGTTCTTTACCTGATCAAATTTGACAAACTTACTCCAGTCCAAATAAATGAAGTGGTCTCTTTTCACAAATTTTGATGACTTGCATTCAGCCAGTAAGAAAATGTTAATATAAATTGATAAAAAATAAAAAACTCTTAATGTGAGTACAACTTGTTAGAGGCTCAGATGTGCACATACAACTGACCTGCTGCACAAATGGCTCTAAATATCTCTGGATCTCATTGCCTCAACCTGTTTTCAATTGTATAAAAGTGCCTCACTGCTAATTCTGTGAAGGCCACCTTTAAAGACACAGAGGTAAAAGCGAGTAATTGGTTCTTTTTAAATTGTTATTGTTCTGTGCATGGACTTGAACAAAACATGTAAACCATTGTCTATGTGTGGGTCATGTGAGTGAAGGCATCATTTAGGTCAACAAGTAGATTTCCACCTAACCAGAGTTTTAAAGTAGATAATGAACCTGTTTGTACACCCATGACTTTTTACCGATTTATGTTGCAAGTTATTTTATAGAATAAAATATTTCTATTTAAATGTTTTAATAGTATCACAAGAAGCACTTGTAAAACATAGTTTCTACAGCAATATTGTAAACCTGATTGTTTTATTTGGTTTATTTGCTTTGCTGACATTTTTTTAGACGTTTCATATCATTTGTGACTACCTTTTAGTCACAGTGATTTCTAATAGAAATAGTTCTGAAACTGACTTATTTAATTCACTGGATGAGATATATTAGATAATAATTCCTGACCTGAAAGACTGACTTAGTGTGACATGCTTGTCAGTTTCTGTGTGGAATTTTCCATTCATTTCAAATGCTAATGCCATTGAAGCCTCAGGAACTGGAAGTCTCCCCGGTGTGATCCATCACCTTCCCCTTGTCGGATGCATGGAACAAGAAACTACGATTTCAGTCACTCAGTGCCTCATTCACATATCCTGTCAGCCTCCTATTGCCCAACAGGAGACGTGGCGTGTCTGCAGGTAACCATTAACTAGGATCATTCACTCACCTCTTTGCAAATACTAATTGATGCTACCATGTATCTGTGCCATCGAGTCTCTTTATATTGCAATTGTAGAATCTCAAACATATTGAAATCCAGAGACTGTACCCGAGGTCAGATTTATTTACAGAAATGCGCTAAAATAGACCAAATATAAATCAATCAATGCTGATGACTTCAGGTTGTCAATTTGTATGCATAATATATCTGATCAGTATTTCTAAACCTCCTGGATACTACAGATATTGAAGCTTTTTATCTGACCAAATTTACCATTGCTTGAAATTTGATAGAAGTTGATTGGAAAAACATACAGAAGTCCAAATAAATAAAGTGGTCACCTCATGTGACTAAGAAATTGAATCTTAAAAAAAACGACTCTCAATTTGAGTACAACTTGCAGAAGAGGTGCACTTTCATTGTATAGACTGAAAAGGTAAAAACCTACTAGATCCATGAAGGACACTGCTGTGCATTTTCACTACTGTTGCCTAAACCCTCAGTAGAGGTCAATCTAGATAGTCTTCTAGTCTTCTCCCTTTTTGTCCAGGTGTTTCTCATAACACTTTATGAAGTTCTCGATGCCATGTTTTGTTTTTTAGATTGTGATGAATGTACAGAAGCTGATTCCAAAATATATTTGGATTCGATAGTGTATTAAAGCTTACAGACCAAATTGCACTTGTTATTCTGCTGTTTTTTCCCCCATATGAAAACACAAAGTTTGATATGTCTGTCTTTTTGATTACCTATAAGATGACTTCTGACCTCTTGTGCTATGAGGATTAACGGTTACTAACTGAAACAGAGACTAAATGTCGGTGTTGTAACTTATTTCTCTCTCCAAGTTTTTCTTGGCTTTGCAAACATATCAGGTCTATTATCCTTTATAATTCTTTTCTCATGCGCAAAGTAGACAACTTTTTTTCTTTTTAGGCCAAAGCGCTTCATTTGAACATGTTTTTACATCACAATGCTCGCCAATATAACCCTCTTCAGAGGGTTACATGGTCGGCTTAGGTGTTTAATTGTCTCAGTCTGTCAGATCCCCTCACAGTGTGCCTGAGTAATCCCCCTCCCACAGGTCTGCTCACATCACTGTCTTCATGCAGTGTTTAAAATGATATTAGTGGCAGAAAATACACTCCTACAGCACAAAGTGAACTCGCTCTGGGTGATCTAAAAAATAGTTTTATTTATCCGATTTTTTTTTTTTTCTCCCATTTGTGAAGTGGCTCAACTGTAAAAACTAAACTTATTCAATTCAGGTAAATGATATATAAAAAATACATAATATAATGAGCTTGGCTACTTTGGTAATTATATATTTTTTTGTGTGAATACGGTTACATTTTTCTATTCATTTTAGTTTTAGAAAATAACAGAAGGGGGGAAAAAATCAAGGTTTAAATAACAATTTTTTTTGGAAGAATAGTCAAAGCAATTTTATATTTAGGTTAAAATGACCCAGGCCAAGGCCTTCTTGTCTGCACTGCCCCTGATCTCAGGTCACAGGATCAGGTAATCGTTGGACCTTACAAAGTTAAACAATGTTCAGCCATCTGCTCGACACCTGCACCATGGAGGAGACCATTAGGCCGATCATCTTCACTGCAGCAACTCGGCCTGAAGAGTAAAGAGGATGACCCTTTAAAACAAGTATTATATTCACAGATTGTTACGCTGGTGCAGAAATGCTAGTAAATTACTCAATCAGGTTTAAACATGTCTGGTGCGTAAGCACAGGTTAACGTTCTAGTGTTTGTTTCAGCGACTTAATGGTAAGACGACACAAACTAAAAGATAAGACGGTACAAACTTCCCCTTTATAAACAGGATGAACTCTTTAGGCGCAGTTTGAGGTTAAAGGTCGCCTCCAGACTTAAGCCCATAACTCTCACTGCCGTCAACATATACAGAATGAGAGGATTTCAGTTGCTGCTCCTCTGCTGCTAGAACTGACTCTTAAACACCATTTTTTGAGTGAGTATGTGGGTGTTTTGCGCCTGTGTGAAATTTTGAGAAAATAGCAACAGTTTGTTTCTAAGTATCCTAATTCCAGACACTTAAACAAGAATCACCTGACCTCTGAGGTCAAGTGATTCTTGAACTGGCAGTTGCCAGAAACACATTCCAACTACAATTCACATTGAATTTCACTGTAGTCCTCTTAAAATGTATATGTATCCATGCATCTCTGCTCGCGGTTGATTCCGTGGCCTTTGTCGCGTCAGTCTGCCCACATCCCCTCCACGCTAAGCTGCCTATATTCCCAGTGCTGCTCCAGTAACTTCTTGGCGAGCTCTTCTAAAAGACTTAGAGTAAACAGGATTAGGGAGCATTAAAGAATCCACCCTCCGGGAGCCATCTGCCTCTCCACCTGAGCAAGGAGCTGTCTCTTCAGCACTATGGGACACACCTCTCTTCAGCTGCGGAGGGAAGCGGGAAAACAGGATGTGATCGTGCCGTCAAACGTTTTCTATCGTTCTCCTGCGCCTGGGGAACTCTGAACTATGCAAACTTGTGAGAAGTTGTTTACATTGCTTTCACATGTCCTGAGAGGAGTTACATATCTACTTGATCCTTTTCCAAGTCCACGGATTTAACCACAGTCACGGATTTACCATGTGCGTCGTATCCTGGAGACGTGTTTTCTATTCTGTTGTGTATAGTTTTGTTGTCATATTTCTGGACATAAGCACAGGTATGTATCAATACTTGATTTTATATGTCTTACTCCATTCAAATCCAAAGCATTGTCAGTTTAAACTGTGTTATTTTGTGCTGCAGATGCAACTTTGGAAGGATCCTCTATGGGTGAACTAAATCAAACCTATAGTGAAGAGCCTGTGGTGTTTCCACGTGTCCTTCATGTGTCTGATGTCAAGGAATCTCATGAAGGCCATGTGGCTCTCACTCGGAGGAAACGGAACATCCTCTTTCCGAGTGGAGTCAAACTGTGCTCACAGGAGACAGCTCAGCAGGTGGTTGCAACCCATCTGAGCTACTTTCACCTCAGAGGTAAGACCATAAGGGAAGATCAGTGTAGTACAAACGTCCACGCTGTCGTCATTGGGTCAATGAAAGGCTTAGGATGCCAACAGCAGGAAGTGATGTCACCAGCACCAAAAACTTAACGGAGTCATGCTGATTGTGGAATATTCCCAATGTTTCCTGTCTCAGTCGCTTCTACTTCCCCTTACCTTAAGATAGAGATAATAACCAAATGGTTGTTGTTATGAAGTGGTGTCACAAACTAAATTCCCTCCACTTCCATAATAGGGAAAGCAGCAGAAAACTCTGAGGCAGATATCTAATGATCTGTTTGTACAAAAACTAAATCTACCACTACTATCAGTATAGTAAAATACCAAAGAGAATGATGTGCAGTGTGTATGGAATTTGGGTGAATTGGCATCTCAAGAAACAGATGCAAGGAGGGTTGTAGGTGTCCAGGAGTTGCAGAATAGAAAGAGTTGGATCCCTCCTGTGATGTGTGTGACAGAGCAGACCGAGATCAAGGCTCCTGTCATTGAACTTCTGGGAAAGACACAGCACCTGGTGCCAAGAGTATCTGTGATGGTTTCGTTATGTAAGGTTTTTTCGCACGATTTGGAAGGTGACTTAAGGCCTCACAGACAGAGTTGATTAGCGATTGGAGCCTCTGTGCACCGTGTTGGCTCATTAAAAGGGAATTACGTTATGTCATGAAGTTAACATAGCAGTGGATGGCGATTTGGGCCCTGATCGGGAAATTATCCGAGGAACTATAACCGAGTTTTGGTAAAGATCTATTATGTTTCACTGAATTAAAGACTGAAACATTCCCCTGCTAATGAGCCTGCAGAGACGACATCCAAATATTATGTTTGTGCAACAAGGTAAACCTTAACTCAAGTAAAATAATAAAATATCCCAAACTAGTATAATTTTGGTGTGCAGTTGATGATATCCAACCTCTAGAAAAAAAGTGACTTTGAAATGATTTGAGTGGCTTTGAGTTCTGAAAGTTTATATGATATGTCTCTTCCTGGTCTGGCTAGTGTGCCAGGAGACCGTATGGGAGTCCTTCAAGATCTTCTGGGACCGGCTGCCACAGCAAGAGGAGTACCAAAGCTGGATGCAGCAGTGCCAGGACGGAGCGGTCACGGCACAGGACATCGGCAGCTACTTCAGCCAATCAGAGGAGCACCAGGCCCTGGTGAAAAAGGTGGGAGTATGTCCAATAATCACTAGCTCTGTAGGTGACGGGTACTGTTGTGAACTACATTTCCTTTTTTTTCCATTTCCAGAGAATGTCACAGCCAAGTGTGAAAAGGTAAAAATAAAGCCTCCTCCTGTTTCCCGTCATTCCACTCACACATTTCTGATCTCATCATTACATTGTTTAGTAAATGTCTTGTTCCCCTCACTGTCTGCAGTGAGCCCAGCGTACCCTGGAAACCTGTGTGCAGGTAAGTTATCACAACTCCACAACCATAGCAGTTCACATGAGTTATCACACATTCATTTAGATCTTTTTATGATAAAAAAAAGCCCAAAACCAGGAGGTTAAGTATTGTTTGCTTTAATTAACATCTTCCATAGCCTGAAAAACTTCTACTTGTTTGTTATTGTCTTTAAGTACATGATGTGCTTGGGTGAAAAGTAACAAAGTACATTTCAGAATGAAATATAGTACTTTTTACTCCACTACATTTATTTAACAGCTTAGATCCCCTTTAGGTGAAGATGTTATCATTTTGCATAGAAGTAATATTATCTTAAATGATCTATATCCTGTTAAATTGATGCTTTTTTCTTTTGTCAAACTGATGTGTGAAAGGTGCCAAATGTTATGATTCAGTACTATTATTATTAATGTGTATTTCAAATTGGCTTTGATAAAGTCAATTATTAAAATGCTCTCTGACAATTTATTAGTATAATATACTAATAATATTACAAAGTCTGCAAAAAAGGTACTTTTATTTCTGATAATTTAGTTTAAATTCAGGACTTGCTGTTGAGTTTCTTTGTCCACCACTGTCATTGCATAGCAGAATAAATCCATTGGCTTTGGTTTCTACAGAGGATTGGTTGAATAAAAAATGAAAAGATAATAATAAAAAAAAAGAACTCCACTCTAGCCAGTGTTCTGTTTATCCTCCAACTTTACATTTCTTCTGAAACGATCCTCTCCTGTTTCTCAGCACCTCGGCACCAGAAACAGAGGAAGCTACAAAGGCTCCTGAGCTCGGTCAGTGTCACTTCTCGCAAAACAGCTGAAGGTCACAGTGATGTCTTTGCTCTGACATAATCAGATAAACCTTCTACATCTGCACCTATGCACAAGTTTTGCTTTTTCAGTGTCAGAAAGATATTGCATGGTTTCGTGCACATGAAGACCATCTACTATATTCTTGGTTCCTTACATTATATGCAGCCAGTTGCAGTATTCTTCTTTAGGCCAGCTCAGACTATGCATCACAAATCACTGAACTTGTCAGAAATCGAAGCTCACATCAACTTAACAGTCCCTCTTTTTTGCACGTGATCTGAAACACCCAGATGACAATGGTAACGGAGAAAAAGACGAAGCAGCAGCAGCAGCAGTGGTGGTGGAGGAGAGCTTAGTGAGTGCGCACACACCTTCAATGTTTACGGATGTTTCTTCATGCACCTTTATCAACAATGCGACTGCCTCTCACGTGCCACAGCTGGACAACGACATCAGCGTGCAGCCGACCACCCCCGCCGTGCTGGAGCAGGTGGTGGAGCTGAGCATCCTCCTGACTGGGCAGATCTACAACGAGGACCTGGAGGATCCGACCAGCCTCCAGTACCAAACGCTCAGCAGACAGCTCGCTGAAAAGGTTTCTGTCTCTGGCTCCCTCTTCCCTCTTTATGTCTCCCCTCAGTGCTACAAAGTGTTAGGCAGCGGTTCAAAAAACACACATTTTATGGTACACATTTGGTTTTAGTGAAATAATAATGTGCTGCAAATACAGCTTTACGACATCCCTGGGAATAGATCAACCTGTATGCATGCGGACGCACACATGCTCACTTCTGGAAGCTCCTTCACTGCGTTTACAGATACTTGGAAACTTCTGTAAATTTATCCAGGGATGTTTGTGTTGTCAGCTTGATCCACATATGCAGCTGCCACACGCACACACACACTTGCCTTGCAAATAACAACAGTATGATTTACTGTCCTTGTGATGTGTTTTCAGAGGAAGACATTTCTATTAATTGCTAACTTGTTTCGTATCGTCTGTGGAGGTCTCAGAATGCCTTAAGATCAACACACACACACACACAGCATACACACAAGCTAATGTGCCTTGAAGAGATTTAAAGTCTATGTGGAGGAAGTGGTGGGGTAAACAGGGGACTGAAAACTCATGGAGTGCAGAGAAGGAGGGATTAGGGACAATAGAGCCCGGAGACCTTTTTTGTATCCTCCTCCTCTGGTGGCTGATATAAAGTGGGTCAATGAGTCTGCAGAACAGTATATGTATTGTTTGTGCACAGTAGACCTTGTAGACAAAAAAATATTTCCTTGTGAGTTGACTGTGATGCAGTAATCTGGGTCACTACAGAAAAAAAAAAACAAAGACCAGCTGCTTTTAACTAAATTTGCCCCGTTGGAAGAAATAAATCAGATTTATCTGTCCAAACATGTTCATTTTAGGAAACAATGGTGAGCCGCGGCTTGTTTACTAAGCCTGATCGTCTTTGTCTCTGCAGATAGAGGATGCGCTGGAGGGGCTTCCTGGATTTAAGAGCGTGTCTGTGCTCAACTTCAGGTCAGCGTCTCTCTCCCAGTTGCTGCAGAAATTGAACAGGCCTCACATTAAACCTACCTCCCACTTCTCTACACACGTTTTAACTGCTTCTCCCTGTTTCATGCAGGCCCCAGAAAGACGCCCAAGGGTGAGTCATCAGCACGGACTGTGGTAGTTTGACCTTTACTAGTTCGTGCTGCGTGGGTTTAGCCCCACAGATCCCTATTAACCACTCCTTAGCCAGGGGCTTCAAGGGTGTGAGTGGTCACCCGGGTGTTTACTTGTGTGTGTGTGTGTGTGTGTGTGTGTGGACACGTGTGACGGTGTCACTGGTTTCCAATGTTAATGATCTTATTGCGGTCAAGTTCCTGTTAAGTTGGATAAGGAAGGGTCCAACCCAGTGAGCAGCTGCTGCTCCATAGAGACGATTATCTTTTGAGGGATTTGCGACCTCACCATTCAGCCCCTGGTTGAGGATGGAGAGGTGGGTGGACGCATATTGTTTTGAGAGGGAGGGAGCGAAGACCAATGGAAGCAGAGCCACAGAGAACTAGGTATGGCTATTTATGGTGGTGGACAAAAGCATCTAGACCCCTTACTTGAGAAATAACAGTGTCAAACTATTCATTCAAATTTTCAAATTTTCAAATTTGCATTAGAATTGCAAATTTTCAAAGCAATTCTAATGCTGCAGCATGACCTCTGCCAGTGGTTTAATTATTACATAGTCTTTTAAAGAAAGGATTTAACTGATTCATAAAAATTAGACAGAATCTTGCTAAGTAATTCTATATAATCATAAGTAATCTTTTAGATAAAAGCAGTCATCTCTTTTTTAATATCCTGCTTTATTCAAATTAAATTGAGCTGTGCTCTGTACAATTTATGTGCGTAATTATGCCCACAAAAAAATCTGTATAAGGCATGCAAACAAATGTTTTTACACCATCCCACAGTCATGGTGTGCAGATTTTGGGGATTTCGGGCGCAGCAGGAGTAGAGCTCCGTCTCCCTGAGTGTGAAATTAAAGGAAGAAAAATTGGAGCGTGTTTTAAATGAGTCCAACTGTGGCCCGGCACGTGCTCAGCTGTCTGCCAGAAACCCTGCAAACTAGGTCAGAGTGGACGGCTCCCAGTAGTCGAATGAAGGCTGATAGATAGCTTTTTTCCAGGGCCTGGAATCTCTTGTGAGATTTCCATGTTTATTATGATGATATTGATCATTCTGCTGACTCGGCCGCTTTTGGCCTATAAAGCGGAGCTTTGCATTCCAAACCGGAGTAAATCACTCCAGTCATCAGTCATCTGCGAGCGCTCTACAACTCTTTTAACAGGTTTGACGTTAAATCACGCTAATGCCTGAGAGGTTTTCAACCTCTTACGAGAACTGATCTCTCATCCGGGAGACTTTTTTTTTTTGTTCTTCTCTTTTTATTGTAAGTGTGTGTAGAAACTGAACGTAAAACGGTGCTCAGGTACAGTTTGTACTGACTGGGGACCTGTGCTTGCCCAGTTTGCAGCAGAAAAAAAGAACATGAAATATTGCCTGTCATTTAATGACTTTTATCAGGGTGTCCTTGAGTAAGTGACTCGAGACCTCTCAGGTCATCTGGGACAGACAGAATAAACCTGCTTTGTCTGTCTGCCACAGCAACGCTGCACAGTGGCCACAGGCACAGTCAGTAGACAAAACAATCTCACTTATAGTTTGTGGACAGATGTGAGGAGATGTAAATATAACCATCAGTGTTGTTGCACAATCATGGCCTCGTGGGAAATAGAAATATTCCCTGATATGTATCTCCATAGAGCAAACATGCAATTACATATAAAATAAACAATTGATTGTAATGGCCACATACTGTGTGTGAACCCCCAGGCTGGACGGCGTTGTGGTGATCTACGCCGTCACGGTGGTGGTGGACGGCGCCGGGGTGAGCAACGACCAACGCAACTACCTGACGCTGCAGTCCAATCTGGTGGAGAGCTCGTACCGCGAGGTCAAGGAGCTGCCCACGGTGATCTACACCATCAGCGAGTTCAAGGACTTTGTCAACGAAGCCCTGCACAAGGAGGAGCTGGAGATCGGTACGCACACGCCACAGTTTATTAAGCTGGCACACCTCCAAACGTCATATCAAATAGAGACGCTGTAGACTACACACACACACACACACACACACATACAAACACACACACGTGCGTTGCACCACTCGAGAAAACATTCCAGGGTTTTAATAGACTCATCTGTTTCTTATTTGTCTGCTCCTTTCTGTCAAAGAGAACAGAAACATATTTAGCAGAAATTTCAGCTCATGTGGGCCTTTTAATGAACGAATAACAGTCATCAGTTATAGGAACGGTGTATTTATTGCTGCGGTTAGATCCTTGTCATTAAATGGTCTGTAAAAAGGACTTGATATCCAGAGAGTCCAGTTTTTTTTCCCCACCTTTACTTTGGCTTCAAGCCAGCGGGTCTTAGAGTTAACTCTTAGTGCAGACTAGACACACACTTTCTATCTCTTTCTCACACCCGCAAACCACTGTTTTTGAGAGAAAGATTGTCATTAGTTTTCTGTGCTGCTCCTATGATGGATGCCACCTGATGCTCACATTAGTTATAGGCCGGGACATGATGAAATGTTGACTAAACACTCTCATGTGGCTGACATGTGTGGCCTGGGATCTTTAAATAGTCTTAAAGGCACAGTTGGCTGTTGGTTGCTCAGCTCTGGGGGTGACGCAGGAACAGCCTCTGATGTTCCCTCCAGATCAGAGCACTGATTTGTAGTCATTTCCCCCCTGCATAGTAACGCTGTCAGAATGACGACTGCCAGTGCCGGGAAGGTAAAAGTACTTTGTGGCCCCTGGCAGGCAGGGTTATTTAGACTGTTTGGCACGTTTGTGTCGGCCTGTATTAATATGTGTTTCTCTACTGGTTCCACAGTGTCTGAGGTGCCTGTGTCTGTCAACGCTGCAGACGGAGCCACGGTGAGTAACAAGTCACCGCCACAACGGCCTCCCCCTCCGGACTATCGGGTTGCATCGAATTTCACAAAGTCAGCGCGTCCCTTTTGTTTATGGAAGCTTGTAGTATGAGCAATGTTGCGATCACCTGTAACTGGCTTGTGATATTATCCAGACCACGCCAGTGCAGGTAGGGGATGAGCTCACCGGCGAGGATGAACTGCAGCTTTGAGGATTAGTATGGCTCTTTCTCTTATAATCCACTGCTATTCCGGGGAAAGGGTTACAGCGCGCCGCGCCACAGCGAGGAGAGCGGGCACATATGAGTTCATTCAGACAAGTAATACCATCTAAAGTCTGTCTTTATTTGTGCTGTCTGGTGGCTGTGTGTGCCCTTTGATGGTGATCAGAGTTTGGGTTGCACTAAACGCGTCTGCTGCTTCACTTTACAGCTCAGCACCCTAAGTGATTAATTTGACTCATTATGTGAACTAGGAGACTTTGGCAAACTCCTCATCAGTAATTGATTTACAGGCAAGAGCAAAGAGCTACTGTGCCACCGAAGCACTCCGCTGCTCTGGTTTGGATTTGGAACTTCTCGGATTCAGCTGCTGGCTTTTGAAGCTTTTATTCTGAGTTGATATCAGACGTGTAAGGCCAGAAGTCTGCCACCAAGATAAATGTGAAATGAATACGTTATTAAGAAAAGGGCCACTCACAACAAAACATCAAAACTTTGTAAAATACAGTTTTATAAGCAATAAACCAGTCTCAAAAATTAAAATTTTGTGCTCATGTTGGCTTTATGTCATTCCAAATCCATTTGTATAATTTTTTTATTTATTTTTTTTTACAATTTTTTTTTTACAAAAATCACACAGATTCATTTTTTTTTATGAAATGTCAAACCGTGAAACCCCCCCAAAAAATGCTACATTTTAAATAATTGATCCACCTAGAATATAAAACTAGTTGATAGTATGTGTTTTTAGTTTGTTATATTAAGACAGAGTTACACTATCTGGTACCAAGGTTTATGGTTTCATCACATGACAGATTTGATATGAGGTGTGTTTCTGACGCAGGTCAGTGATGCTGCTGAGCCACTGGAGGTTGTGGTCCCAGAGGAGGACACTGAGGACTCCAGTAAAGATGAGATTCTGCCTGAGCTGCCGACAGAAGTGGACGTTGTGGTTCTGGAGGAGAGCGCTGTGGTCCCTGCTGCTCCTGTGCTGGACGCCGGCGCACTGGAAGCTGGCAGTGAGTGTCCTTCCCAAACCTAAATACGATGGTTGACCTGCTGCATCTCTGTTCTCAGTCTGTTCTTAAACGTCCCATATGATATGAAGTAGAAGTGTTATAGATACTCATTAATATTAATGTCACAGTCAAAAAAACAACCTGTTTGTTGATTTTCAAATAAAACCCAGGAAAAGCATGATGTGAGAAGGAAAGGGGGTTTGAAAAAAGTAGTTGGTTTCTAAAAATGAGGACCAACAGTTTCCTGTCCCTTTTTTTTTTTTTAACAAGATTTTGAGGAGGAGGGTCTGTTGCTGGAGGACATCGATGGGGATCAGACTCCTGCTGTAGAGAACCCTCCACCTGAGGAGGAGCTGCCAGCGGAGCTGCCCCCGCCTGAGCTGCCAGAGGACGCCCCCCCGCCTGAGCTGCCAGAGGACGCCCCCCCGCCTGAGCTGCCAGAGGACGTCACCCCGCACGAACCGCCGCTGGAGAGCGAGGCCTCCGGTGATGACCAGGATGACCAGATCCCGGCGGAGGAAGAAACCTCTCCTGAGGAGGAAGCTTCAGATGAGGGTGACGTGGATGAGGAGGAGCATGTTGATGAAGTAGAGGGAAAAGACGCAGCCGTCAGTGTGTCCCTCCCCCCCGAGGGACAGGAGGTGAAGGAGGAGGCCGCTCCTGAAGCTCCATCTGAAGGTGAAGAGGGTCCAGCAGCTCCAGAGATCCCCACTGAAGACCTTACGGAGGACGAGGTCCTAACGGTCCACGAGGAGGAACCAGAACCAGCAGTGACAGTTTCTCTGAACCCTGGCCAACCAGAGGAGTCGCCTACATCTGATGTTAACCCTGCCTCTGACGGCCAACCTGACATCATCATTTCTGCAGTGGCAGAGGTAAAGCAAGTGAAGGAAAAAGGATTTAACATTAATGTAGCGAAGGAAAATATTACTGAATATGCAATTTTAGATTTTAAAATATAGGAGTCACATGTTTCCTTTTACTGTTGTGTGAAGAAATATAAAGGTAATGACCTTGCAGCGATTGTGTACTTTTCAAAACAGGATAAAACTCACTATAACATAAGAGGGAGTTTATGATGTCATGAGGTAGTGTGAGTTCACAGGAGGTGCCATCGTCTCTGGGTTTTCCTGGTGATTTTTTTTTTTTTTTACCAGGAGCAAATAATCCTTAAAAAAAAGGTAAAAACACTGGATGAAGCAGTTTTTACGCTCTTACACTGTTCGGCAGAAAGTGGCATTGAGCCTGAACTGCTGGTAAAATTAGATCAGCTTGTGTTTAATAGCTTAAGATTCAGACGTTCAGGAGGCTTTTACTGGAAGCCAGATTATTTGCAGATGTCTCTTCCTCTCCAAAGCTAACTGAACCAGTGATTAAAGGTAAAAATACTGATTAAAGCAGTTTCATGTTATAAATTAACTCAGTGTTTCTCTGAGGCTATCACCTGAACACAATTTATAAACTATTTTTAGTTGCAGGTCACAGAGATATTGCACCAATGAAATATCGGTGCACAATTTGTCAGTTGGTAGCTCCCTTCTGCTGGTGAACACTTGTATAAGAGGCACTTTTGTTAAAGAAAAATAAATAAAACATGCTTTTTTTTTCTTTTTGTGCAATAAAATGCAGTTTCTTTTATTTGATTTCAACTGTCAAAGTAAAGAATATTGTAGTCCACTACTCTGGAATCATTTGAAAAGTCATTCACTATATTTATCCTGCAGATGCAGAACCCTGATGGAGGTTTGGAGGACCCCCTTGAAGACGAGGGCTATGATGTGATTCACTATGGTCACACAGAGGAGGGCAGTACTGGATTCCCAATCAGTGTGGCCCATGACCCAGACCAGGCCAGTATCGCCATGCCTGTGAACCCCGGGCGAGCACTGATGGTGTTCTTCAGCCTGAGGGTGACCAACATGATCTTCTCCGAGGATCTTTTTAACAAGAGTTCCCCAGAATACAAAGCTTTGGAGCAACGCTTCCTAGAACTGGTAGGCAGTGGCATCTCACCTTGTACTTCCTGTTTTTCCACACTGTTGTGTCGCCGTCTGTGGTTTCTAACATCACATTTTGTGTTTTTCATTCACTTTCGCCCAGCTCGTGCCCTACCTGCAGTCCAACCTGAGTAACTTTCAGAACCTGGAGATCCTAAACTTCCGGAATGGCAGCATTGTGGTCAACAGCCGGATGAAGTTTGGCAAACCTGTGGCTCGTGGCGTCACCTCAACTGTCTATCTGATCCTGGAAGACTTCTGTAACACAGCCTACCAGACCATGAACCTGGCCATCGATAAGTACTCGCTGGATGTGGAGTCAGGTAGGAGCTCGTCAGATGGTGGAATGTTAGAACAGTGTTAAATAACTGCAGTAAATCACTATGGAGGAATGAGTTTCACGTTGTAAAGGTCTGATGAATCGAATTTTCAATCCCTGTCGTGACACTTCCTGGTCTCCTTCTTGGAGGTGAATGTCACTATGAGATAATCAGGGCTTCCATGGACAGCTGCCAGGTTAACACATCAATGATGGAGTACACAGCTCTCTGCTGTTACACAATGTGTGTAGCACGTTGTGTAACACCTCACTGTCACTCTGCACTCTGGTATTACACAATGTGTGTATTCCTTCAATTATGGACACAGCATGATATTTCCTATATGTATTCCTATTTCCTCCTGTGATCAGGGCTACCTTGCCTACACCCAAATAAGATTAGGTATCTGTTCTTATGTGAGCAGTCTATTGGATATTAGAATCTAAACAAGGAACCATGATTTACCAACGGTGACCTAAGTCCCGATGCGGATGCACTTAATGCATCTTGACCTGAACGCCACGTTCTTGCATATCTTTGTGTGCCCTTGGTTGCCTGTGGAGAAAGACACTCTTATCAAGCAGCTGTCTAATCTAACTTAACCTAAACAGACAGGGAAATGAACTCTTCCAAAAAAAAACGGGCCTTGACCTCTAGGCGACTAGAACTGGCTAAAAGTGGCATTAGGTCACAATGCCTTTTAACCCTCATGGCTTCACTTTAGTTTAGCTTAGTATAAAGACTGGAACCAGGCCAAACGGCTAGTCTGTCTCTGCCAGTGGAGAAAAAAAAAGCCGTAGAGGTGGTGGAAGGTGAATCTCTAACCTCTGTACAAGGCCAAGTTTGGTGTTTTGTTATAGGACAGTTCTTTGAGCATAAAACTGAACCATGCATACTTCCAAAAATGTCAAACTATTCCTTTAAGCTTGTATTTTCTTTAAAAAATGGTATTTGTTATTTTGGAAAGACATTTTTATACATGGCTGACATGCTGTTGCCTCACATCAGGTTCAAGTGTTTGGGCTGGGACCTTTCTGTGTGGAGTTTGCATGTTCTCCTCATGTCTATTTGGGATCACCAGCTTCCTCCCACAGTCTGAAAACATGCTGAGGTTGATTGACTCTAAACTTCCTATTCTATGATAGGCTAGTACCTGTTAAAGGTGTATCTCTGCCTCTCCCCTGTAATGTGCTGGGATTGGCTCCAGCAGACCCCTAATGAGGAATAAGTGGGTATAGAATATGAGAATATCGAATATTGATATTGCCTGAATATTTCGAGATATTTATTCTTTTGTTTGGGTATATATCAGTTTTCTATATTACGTGACCAAAATAAACTTTTAATCAACTGATCTATTAAATCCTGTGATCATCCTACTTCTACTCCTGACACCACCGCACACAGACACATAACAACACTCTCATGGTGGTGTAATTTCCAGGAGACCAGGCAGACCCCTGCAAGTTTCAGGCCTGCAACGAGTACGCGGAGTGTAAGGTGAACAAGTGGTCGGGGGAGGCCGAGTGCGTCTGTAACGCCGGTTACTTCAGCATTCACAGCCTGCCCTGTCAGAGCATCTGTGAGCTGCAGACCGACTTTTGCCTCAACGACGGCAAGTGTGACATCATCCCCGGCCAGGGAGCCATCTGCAGGTGGGTGGGGGCCAGCGCCGTCAGGAGTGTGAGTTTGTAGGTTTGCGAGGCGGGTGCTGCGTCTCGGAGCACTAAAGTGTTTTAAATTTGGTCTGTTGGCTGCACTTGGTTCATGTAGAGAAAAGAGACAAAGCAGTCCAAACATATCAACCTCATACTTGGGAGGTAAAAGTATCCCATTGCGTTCTGGCCTGATGAAATATAATCATAACCGACCAAAGTGAATGATGGTTTTTTAATGAATCCGTTGGCTGCTAACAATAATTATCCATCTTCAAACACATGTTTGGCCTGGATTGAGATAAAAAAAAAATTGGCGTGATGATTTCAGTCAGCACTCAAAACATTTGGCATTTTACTATGTTAATTTAACTGGACCCTCTGGCATTTAATTTACTGTTATGCATCAAATAAAACCAAGCACCAGTCGGGGTGGCATTCTTTCAAAGATTTGATTAGCATTATGATCTGTTTTCCGACTCCAAGATGCATATTATCACATTTTTGTTTAGTGAACTATCGTTTGGAAGATCCAGAACCTTTTCTTTTTCCACACTTTCTGGTCATTATCGAATGAATGTCTAAAGAATACTAATAACAATTATATGTGTGAGTGTTTATGTAGATGCACTAAAATGAATATAGTATAGTAATACAGTGTACACATAAAATAAAGAAAACCTCATCATCAAAGGAGGCTGTTTATATGTATTTATATTTATTAGGGAATTTAATTGTTGCATGTCAATTAGCATTTTCTGTTTTCTATAATCTCCTATGTGTCCGGTTGAGGAAAGGAAATATAAAATGAATTTGACAGCCCATAGGTAAAAAATGATGCAAATGCAGCGCTCAATTTCAAGATTAATAATAGTTTTATTGGAGTTTTAAATTATTTTAAGAACGTTGCTATAGAACCTGCAAGAATTAGCTTCATCTGCTCTATATGGGCCCACTGTGGTTAAGAATTATATCCATGGATAGGAACATGAAAATAAATTAGCTGGATCATAGCATTTGTGTTTTATTGCTATTATATGACTATTATAAATATCCGGAGGTTGTTCTATATGGCGGAGATTATGGGGCATTAACAGGCACTTTGGCTGTCAGAAAAAGCGTAGCCAGATCTGTGGTCCTGTGGCTCTGCTGAGAATGTTGATGTGATGGACTTTAACCACAATGTAAAACACATCATAAAACACGTAGGCAGCTCCAGATGTTGTTGGATGGTTGTTTACTTCACGCCGTCGGGCCAGAAGTGTTGCAGCGCTCCATGGAGACGGGATACAAACATTTGAAAAGCTTAATTGCGAAACAAGGAATTTAGGATTTAATGAGATATACAAAAAACACACTCAGTTGTGACCAGTCATGCTTTTTTTTGCATTATAATTTTTGAAGTATTTTAAATAAAAATCAGAAGAACAGTGGAGAATATATTGTAAAACACTTAGTTCTCCTGCTGAATTTAACATAGGAAACTTACACCAGTCAGCCTTCTGTCATTGCACCGGTAAGAGTGATTCATGACACGTTTCCATGGTTGTTCCAGGTGTCGTGTTGGGGAGAACTGGTGGTACCGAGGGGAGCACTGCGAGGAGTACGTGTCCGAGCCGCTGGTGGTCGGTATAGCCATTTCCTCTGTAGCCGGATTCCTTCTGGTGGCCTCTGGTGTGATCTTCTTCCTCGCCAGGACTTTACGAGATCAGTATGACAAGGATGAGTCAGAGGACCCCATACGGTGAGAGGAGTGTAGTTAAATGTGAGGGATGGATTTTTAATGTCCTCCAGACTATCATAAGAGTTTATTGTTGGGAGGCATATTTATACGCCAGAAACTATCATTCACTCTCACTGCGTCTCTCTATAGTTTTTATACGGAATTTGTATACTTATCAGTGGGTGACAAAGTAGTGAATATAAAGGGGATAAAAATGTTCTCAACGCATAAACTTTCTTCTTTGACCTCCTAATCTGGAGATCCGTCTTTAGCAACTTTTATAGTTGCATAACTCTTGTATTTTATATTCACGTGGAAATTCCCTACATGAAACTGTTAAGTAAGATGAACAGTATCTGATGAACAAACCTGCGAGATTTCCATCAGCCTGTAAAAGCTCTCGACCATTCCTGTATATAAACGCACCGCACGTTTCAGTTTGATGGTGAACAGAGACGCTTCCATTTAGTGAGTTTGGAGACGTTCTTTCCTCCACGTGATCGGCTTTAGATTAAAGGAGTGTGGTTACTTTCCCGCAGCTACCGAGGGAGTTGAGGCACACCATGACTGTGTCAGTTAGTCTGCCAAAAGCATCCACTGCACCATCCATTGCTCTTCTTAACTCTCTGAAGTGTGCTCACCTCGCCTCCCTCCGCTGGGTTTCTCTTCCCTCCTGTCCTCCTCTGCCTCCTCTTTTGCAGACACACAAAGTATCTGTCCTCTCTCCATCAGTGTGTGTGAGACTGTGGTTGTGTCTGGCATGGTTCCTGGAGCAGCCTGCGGAGGAAAAACCGTTAACCTCGGCCAATTAAAAGATCAGATACGTTGTGTTGATCCATTTCCAAAGAGCTTTAAACACCAAACACAATTAACTTTCTGATAGTCTGGAGAACACTGGGCAAACACAAAAGGAATTATCAAGGTTAACAAAGGTTAATCAACCCCGAAGTGTTGTTTACTGCAGCTCGTTTTTTTTGTTTTTTTGTTTTTTTTTGGCCTCCTCACCTGTTTGTGATCATCCTGCATCGAGGATGTGACTTTTTCTCTCCCTGCAGGCGATCAGAGAGCCCCCCGTCTCTAGAGAGGGCGACCAAGTACAACCCCATGTATGAGAGTGAGGCCACCACGGGCTACAGCCACTACTACCGCCGCTATCCTGAGAACCCTGTGTACAGCAGCGCCAGCGCCGAGGCCTCCACCGAGTTCAGCAGCGATGAGATACGACACATCTATGAGAACAATGAACTGACCAAGGAGGTGTGTTACACATGAAGTCCTTGTCAGGTGTTTTCTATACCCGCTTATCATGGGGGTCCGGGACCAAGTCCAGGCAACTGTGCTACCCACTGCTCCACCGTGTTGTAACATACTGTATATATATTCTGCATGTACTCTAGTCACTTCTTCTTCCAGCTTTCCAAAAAGTTCTTGTATTTTTTCGGGTGAAATGTCACCTTTTCACTGAGCCTCGGCCTGTTTGCGTTACTGTTTATCAGCATGTGGCGTCATGTTTCCTTCCCTCCTGTCTCTTATCGTGTGTTTCTGCAGGAAATCCAAGACAGGATCCGCATCATCGAGCTCTACGCTAAGGACCGGCAGTTTGCAGATTTTGTGCGGCATCATCAAGCGTGAGTGCTCTCCTGCTTTTCCTTTTTTTTCCCCCCCTTTCTAGACAGTGATGAGATAAACACCTGGGCATGTGCCAGACAAACGGAGGCATGAGGAAAAAAAGGGGGAAATGAGTTTGAGATACACGAGGCTGGCGTTGTGCCAGGTCGGAGCTGGGGGAGACGAGGAGAAAAAAAAAGTCCTGACAATCCAGCGTGGAAACAGATCATTCCTACATCTTCACCAGCCAGGCAGGGAGCTGATACAGAGACAGAAGTCTTTACGAGACACAGATGCTCCTTTGTCTGCTAGCAGACTGGCAGTAGCTGTGTGTGCGCGTGTGTGTGTGTGTGTGTGTGTGTGTGAGATTGTGGTCACTGTTTTTAAGTTGTATCTGGATGGAACTCACTGCTCTGTGTACCATGCAGTACCTTTACGCGAGATGAACTCAGTTCTTTTATCTCTTTTATTTAAACAAACAGTAACTGATTCACCTTGAAACATGAAATCTGATGTGTTTGTGTTGCAGTGTCCTGGAAAACCGTGGAGAAAGCTCCTCCACGCAGACATGAAACTAATCTGCAAACAACAAGGTATTTCTAAGATCTGGGGTTCACACAAGCGAATTATGCACTTCTCAGAAAAAAATCAACACATAATTATTAGGTTTACTCTATATTTAAGTTAAATCTATTGAAATGATCTGCTACCTTTTTTTAAATTCTTACGTGTAGAACAGTTGCATCAACAGTGACCGCAGAGGGGATAAATTATCCTCATGTGAGATAACAAACCTCTAAAACCACAATTACATCAGTGATTGGCAGCCACTTCACCTAACTTACATTCAATTGCTTACTATCTTCACATATCCATCAGAATTTTACAAAGCTTCAGGAATTCATTCAAAAATTATTAATGACAAATTGAGTAATCAAGTCAGTAACTAATCAATCACATCAAATTAATTAAAATTATGATGAGGGTAGCTGAAATAAAAAAAAAAAATGACTTGCATGTTCAGTGCCTTTTTTGGGAAATTATTGTATTTGAAGTGTTGGATGAGAGGATTGATACAACCCTCATATCTTTTTTTTTTTTTTTTTTTTTTTTTTTTGCTAAATATGACTCTGCCGCTTCTCCTTAGCTTAAAAAAAAAGACTGTAAACAGGAGGAACATGACTGTTCCAAAGAGAACATCATACACCCACCAGAAGCTCCACAGCTCACAAATTAACGCGTTTTCATATCTCGTTTGTTTTATCGGTACAAAAACAGAAGTATAAAAACATCATGTTGCTTCTTGGCTGTGAGCAGTTGCCAGGCAACTGGCACGGAGTCCATGAAGTCACTGTTCCTGACCAATAAATGATCACATAAACCCCGTAACATTTTCGACGTTTCCAGGAGCTGAAAGACAAATTAAATTAGCTAAATTAAGACCATTTTACTTACTGACATGTTTTAGATTAAAACAGTCCGGTAAATGTGCTGCATCTGTATGGCAACTTTCTGCTCTTCTGACCATTTAAAGCTTTTTACACTACAAGTTTACATTTTCCCATTCACACATATTCATACGCTGATGACAGTGGCTGCCATACAAGGCTCATCAGGATGTTTTCTAATCATTCACGCACCATTGGTGCAGGGGTTAAAGGTCCATATTATGAAAATGGAGACTTGATTATAAGAAGTTCTAGGTGTCCTCCTACTGTCTCCAAAACTCTAAAACCTGTATTCAGAAACTGTCCATAAAAATGAGCCGGCAGAACCTCTGAGAATTTGTGATGTCACAACTATACAGTCACCGCCCACTGTAGTGAAATTGGCACTCAGCCATATTGCAGTTTTGATAAAACTTGTATTATTTGTTAAAGCACTGACATACCTTGTTAGTAATAACTTAAAAGCACACAACATGGGAACTGAATCCCCCAGTAGCATAGTATTAGATATAATATTTCCTATGTGTTGCATATATTCAGTAAAAGCTGAAACTTGCCTACTGATGCACTTTTTATGCTACACAGAAAAATTTTGCCTCTGTTTTGTTGAAGACTGGCTGTCATTCAGCGCACTGCTGTCAGAATCTCAACTCACACACTTCCCCGTTTCCTGCGTCTGTCCCCGCCTGTGTGGGCAGTGCTGCTGACTCCTCTTCTTCCTCGGTGCCTTCTCCTGATCCGGCGAGCTGGCCGAGACACCGCGGGACGTGTCCGCTGCTCAGGAACCGGACCACATCCTGACCACTTGAAATACACATAATGCTGTGTACTACTTTTGCTTCGTGGTGCATAATGTAGTTGTTTCATCAGATCCTACACTTGTCAATTCTTAAAGAGAAGAACATGAACTGCAAATATGTATATAGTGTATTTATTATAAGGTTTGTGAGTTAGGAGATTAGTTGTCTTAAAGTGACACATTTCATTAAGATGGATGCAGCTGCTTTTTTTAGTCAATAGTGCTATATTGATTTAAAGTTAACACTTGATAAAAACTGTCATCTATAAATGGATAATAGTTTATTAAACTTTTGTTGAGTTATTTCACTGTTTATGGTTAAAAGCAGCAGTACACAGTGTTCTAACCATTTACAAAATATTAAAAACATCAGCCAACTATACAATAACATCCACATGATGTTTATAGATGGTTTACAAACCATTTATTAACCATTAACAAACAGTAAAAAAAACTATCAACTAATGTTTAATGAACTATCATTTATAGATGGTTATCATAATGTGTTACCAATTTTAAAATTTAATTTGTTAAAGGTCCCATATCATGCACATAGGCACGTCTAGAGGGTTTTAAAAACTGATCCTTGCATCAAACTCTCAAAAACTGAGGAATGCACACATAATGGATTTAGAAACTTTGCTGTTTCACGGCTCGTCTGTATTTCCTTGACTTTGTGGTGTCATGAAGAAGCTCCTGCCCCCTGTAGAGCCTCTGTTTTCAGTCTTGAAAATCAGTCAATCATGAACATCTATGAGGCAGACCAAATAAAAAAACAACCTGTGCTTTGAGGAACTCCAGCGAGCTCTGTACAATTACACTGAGTTTAATTTTTGCACTTTAAATCACAAATATATGATGTTAGGGGTATCAAAACTCCCAATAAAACAGAGAAAAGCACATGATATGGGGCCTTTAAATGTAGCGGTCTATGAGGACTTATTTTACAAATTAAAAGTGAACTCTGTATATTAGAGTACTATTATACATTAAGGTGGCCAAATACAGTCCTAGTGTATGTGTTGTACTGTAACTGTCTAACTCACTGTCTGAACTACCAGTGGGAGGTAATTCCAGCTAGTTTTCTCCTGGCAGGATATTTTTCTGCCTTTTTAAGGACTCCGCCGACCAGAAGCTTCTGTGTTTGTTTGTGAATGTATGGCGGCAGACACAAGAGAGCATAAAAAAGCTGTGACCGAGCAAGGCAGAGAGCAAGAACCCCATCCAGAAATAAGTGAAAACACGTTTGAGTGGAAAAACGCTCCGGGGCAGGCGGCCCAGGGATTTGATCTCAAACGGTCTGCTCTCAGATGTCATATGTAATGCAACTGAAGGAACAGGACGAGGCGAGCCGATAAAAACGTGTGCTCGTTGGAAAGACGCTGTGTCTCCTGTTGAGAGAACTTAAAGTTACCAGTAACTCTCTAAACAACACACAAACGCAGTCCTGCCACCTTCCTCTCTGGACGCGATCCTCCTCGTCCCATGAGTGGACCCTCACGTTTGCAGCTGGTTACTCTGTAGGTTGCTGTGAGCTGTGGGCCAGCTCTGTCAGGACGCCGTAACCCCGCTAACGCAGTGACGCAGGTTCTCTTGATAGTGACATGCCTTTTGTGATCTGTCTGCCGACTGGACAAACAGCCTGTCATCCAAAAACACTGAAGATATTCACTGTTGCATTGTAGGATGTCAATTGTGTCTGAAATGTTTCAATACACAAACCTACTTTTTTTTTTTTTTACTGACTCACTATTTTAATAGTGTTACCACAATGTGCAGCTGTAATAAAAATATATAAAAAGAAATGTTAAAATGTTTACTATGAAATGCAGACTCCTCTCTCTCTCTCTCCTTCCCTCTCTCTCTCTCTCCTTCCCTCTCTCCCTCTCTCCTTCCCTCTCTCCTTCCCTCCATCAGAGTCATTGACATATTGGCTTCTTCCTGTATGCTCATTGGGCCAAGTGTTGGGTTGAACCAGGTAATCCAGAAAGCAGATTATCCCCAGCACAGCAGCTGTGGATTAGACCCGTTTGTGGCTGTGACAGTTTCTGAGTGTGTATACCTGTCGCTGTCCTGTGTCTCTCTCTCACACACACACACACACACACACACACACATAGTAAACACTTGAAGTCACTGTCCTATCGAACGCCAATGCAACAGGAATATAATATTGTTTTATAAAATATAGCAATGCCCTGGTGGTGAAAGAATACAAATATGAACAAGCCCTAAATGGTGTGTTGCTGTGTTCTATTAATTGAATCCAGCTCCGTTTTTTTGTTGTTGTTTTTTTAGTATTGTTCCAGAGCTTTGGATGATATTGGTGAGATCAGAAATGTGTTGGTGGCCAGCGATGGAGTCATTTGATTCAATATTAGAAGATTGTAGTCGATGGAGCAGCAGGGTGTGACTGCTTTTAATGACGGATGGGCAGCGGCAACAAGTCGCTATTTGTTTCTTTTTTTTTTTTTTTACCCACGTGAAGCTGGTGTCACTGCAGAGGAAGGCAGTGGGTGAAAAATGGAAAACCCCAAGCGATGGAGGAAATCATTACTGCATGCTGACAGGCTGACTTGTAATGTTTTCATGCCGGAGGATAATTTGGACAGAGGGGTGAGGAACAGATGAGAAAAGTCCCAGCGGTGGATGATGTTTCTGACCAGGTGCGTCAGTGTTTGCCCTTCAGAGACAAACGTATCCATGTTGAGCTTCAGACCTCCGGCTGCTCCGTGCCAAGCTGCTGGTCACGTCATTTATGACCAGATAATTCCTGTTTTACTAAGGAAAAAAACAAGAGTGAAAACTGATTTAACTCTTGTGCTCAGTTCCCAACTGCATCACACTTTTGTTGTGGACTCACATACCACAATTCTATGTGTATGACATTTACTGCAAATAGTTATATATAAAAAAAGCTAAATTAATCCATTTCCTTTTTTGAATGAGCTCACATCAATGTAATTGAATCAGATAAGTAAGTGATTCTTCATATATACAATATGTCACATGGTTTATACTACTTGTATACAATTAGTTCCTTTTGGTTGCCAGGTCAGTCACTCACAAAGAAACGTACAGTATGTGTAATCCTACACAATGATGTCAGTCAGACACCAGAGAACCTCTATGACCAAACTGTTGTTATGATGACAATAACGCAAATCAAAATAGACTTGTTTGGAATTTGGAAAAAGGGCAGAGTGTGAGCTCAAAGTCAGCACAGATCAGAAGAAATGCTTTCTGATCTTGAGTTCAAAATCAAATTTATAAGCAATTATCTTAAAATTAGTAAAAAACAATCTGGGGTGTTAAAGAGAACCAGGGTTTGCTGGGTCCCAGAGGAAACATTACATGTAATAAGAGTCTCCTTTGGTTTTACAAATACATTTGCATCTGTAAATTCTTTTATATTGATTATTCATGCTGGTGCTGTTTTGTAATGTTTCAAGCTGTAATGTCATGTCTTAGTGTTTCTGATTTGTATTAACTCTACAAAAGTTCCCCTCATGGAGTGATTCACTAGTTTGAGGACAGGACAGGTATATGTTCATATATATTCTGAAGAAGTTAATATTTGTAAAGGGAACTCAGAGCTGAGTTTTGTTGCTTTAAAGAAGTAAAGTGTCTGTATCCGGTGCAGCCACAAGAGGGCCTTGTATCTGTTTGTCTTTTATCTGAAGCTGCATCAATCTAACCCCAAATCAAATTCAGCTTTTGTGTTGATTAGAAATGGACTGTAAAATATTACATCAGCCCATTGAATGCACTATTACAAAAAAAACAAAAACACAGAACCCACAGACACTTTTTTCCACTTTGTTTTCATAAATCACAAAGTGACAAAGTGTGTGTGTGTGTGTGTGTTTTTGTGTGAGAGAGATTTTGATATCTCAAGTCTAGAAATAAGTCTTGTTTGGAGGTGCTCCAAGAGCGATTATAGATGAATAAATTATGTGATTGATGCTCCCATTATCATAACGTCATTGTACATAATCCCCGCTCCATCATGGAGGTAATAAGTACCTGAATCATTGTGTTAGTGAGCAGATCGTTTCCTATCATCCTCTGTCTGCCTCAACAACAGCGTGCCATCATACTATAATAAGCCTGATAAGCCTGCAGAGGTGTTATTTGATATCTCAATGAGTCTGCATCTCATTCCCCCATGTCTGCGCAGACTCTTGTTAAGTATCTTATAAAAGTCCGCTGATTTACGAGCAGATAAATGACAGAGTGAGCGGGAAGTGCAACCTGGGTGCTGCCCAGCTGGCCGTAAAACACTGCGTAGAAACTTGGTTTTTTATCTCCTGAACGTGAGCGTGAAAGATTTTTCCTTCACTGTGGAAGATAATTTAGGGTGCATTGCATGTCTAAAGTTTCAGAATGTTGCCCTATTTACTAGTGAGACCTTCACTCATTGCGTCTAAGCAGCATATAAACTTTAAACAATGAAAGGTTTTACTGCAGCAAGTAATGGAACGTGGCAGGTTGCTTTATGGAAGTGATTATTGATGATATAATGACATGTATACCCCCTTAGAATAACACTTTCTCCTCCAGCCCCCCCCCCTCCTTTCTCCCCTACTGTCAGTCCCTTATATATCTCAGGACCCTGCATTTTCTTCCTTAGCCTGACGTGGAGCCATTAATGTCTCCAGTATGTTCTCTGTGAGGTGGGGGTGTGTGTCAGAGAAAGAAGGGGAGAGCGAATAGGATCGAGGGAGAAAGAATCAGAAACGGCACATGGCTGGATTTCTGCTCTCTTTTCTGCCCACGTGCCTCACCAGCGCAGCGGTGTTGTGCATGTGATGGGTGAACAAGAGTTCACTGGCTGATAGTGAGTGTGCAAGTCATCATTACTGCCTCTCAAGTTCTACCACCATCATAGATATTAAATCTGTACTTTATAAAACACTCAGAACAAGGCCTGCATTTATTAAACTCATTAAAAATAGAATTAGTATCTGAATAAGATATAAAAGTGATATTATTATTAGTTATCCTGTTGGGAACTGGTGTGTATATGTGTGTGTATGTGTAATGTCATTAGCTTGATACACAGCTGTTTAATGCAGACTGCAGATGAAACACTAGAGGCCCTTCGGCACTGTATTGAAAATAGTTTGTTTTTCCTCTTTTGGAGAATTCTATTTTGATTTCTTTTTGACTATCACAAAAAAAAAAAAAAAAAAATATATATATATATATATATATATATATATATATAGTCACCGCCCCTTTAATGACCATTTAGCATACATGACAATGACATGGTCAAGTTTAGAGCTGATTAGTCACTCGAGTGAAAGTACAATTTATTTTTGTGTTTTTTTAAAGAAAGAAATACACATTTTCTCATGAGCTCCTCATAATGAACCTATGAATATATGTAGCCTTTTATGATGTAGATATTCAATCTGCCCACTATAAAACACTCAGGCCAAGGCCTGTATTTATCAATGTCATAAAACCAGATTTAGGACCTAAGTGTCCAAAAGTCTTTCAATATTAGTAGTTTTTTTTCTTTTTAAAGAATTATTACAGGTGCAAACTACAAGAATAAAACTGTCATTTCTCTTTCCTTGCATCATCATCATCTGCACTTGCCATAATGGGACCAAACCTTTTCATGTATCATTCTGCGATGTACCACATGTACCAGCAACAAAGCTTCAGTTCTTTTCCTTTTCAACTATTTATGTTTAATCCCATTTTAAACAACCTTAGAGCATAAATATGTATTTTATTAGTTGGTAATGTCACACTGTATTTGCCACTGGGGATACCAAAGGTACAACAATCAACATATTCATATTAACACTGGATAAAATGAATAAAAATAATGTGAAAGAGAATTATCGACTGTCTCCAATTCATCACAGCGCTATGGAGCCTTTTAGAATCTTTTGGCTCATTATTACCTGTGTGAGGAGGTGAACAGAATTACGGAAAAACTACTGGGCTGATTTTTGTCAAACTTAGTTAGGGTGTAGAATTGGTCATGGACGAATGCATTTAACTTTGGGGCCAATCCCACGAGTGTTTTAGCGGTTTAGTGCCTATTAGTGGCTCCTGCTTGGGAATGTTAATAGTTGAATGAGCAGTTCACATAACTTCGCCCTGCCCCAGCTAGACACCATCCTGATAGTTTTGGAAATATTGCCAGGCATATTGGTTATGCTGCACGTTTGCATGTCAGATAGAAATATGTCCATCGACCTTAGTGAATGTATATTACACTGAGAGTCATTAGCTCACCAGCAACAGCAGCAGACAACTGTTTTTAGTGGGACAAAAAATCTGTTCTTTTCCTGATCAACAAGGCAGACAGACAAAGTTAGCAACTAACTGCTGAACATAACTGAGCATTTACAGCATCCAAAGATTTCGATTTTTATCTCAGGAGTTGGTGGAGACCGAAACAGAGTTGTAAGGAGAGTGAATATTTCGCATTCATTAGGAGTGCTAATGTTTCTCTGATGAATCTGCTGAAGGTGTAAATATGTAACTGTGATGCACATCTACACGTGTCTTGTTGTGCATTTTCAGTGAAAACTTCTTTGGCTCATTTTTCCGCATAAAACATAACCCAATTCTTTCCTCATTACTCTAACCAGAGAATTTCAGTGTTGCCACCTCTACACAGAATGGAATAGTAGTATCTGGACCTGATATTTTGCACGGTATAATTCATGCTAGTGTAGTAGCATCCAAAGCAGACAGGTTAACATTGACAGAGAGATACAGAGCTCTGGGGATACATTTAGCATGATGGAGTGTCGATTTCAGCTCGCCGTTGCATCATCCCACCTCTCTGCTTCTTCTATTTCTAAATCTCCCTCTGAGCTCAATTTCAGTGTTTTGGCAATTAAAAAAAGTGATTTATTGCAGGTTTTGATAGTTAAATTCCTTTCTCTTGCTTGGCGGTCACTGCAAAGGGATTCTCTTTCTGTCACTCCGAGGCCTGGTGGTTTGTGAGGTAACCTTTCTGAGGGTGATTTATACCACACAGATGTTTTGGGATGAGTAGTTATCCTGTTGGGAAGTGGTGTGTGTGTAATGCCATTAGCTTGATACACAGCTGTCCAAAGCAGACTGCAGGGGAAACACTTAGGGCCCTGTGGCACTGTATTAAAAAAAAAAAAAAACTTTCCTACTTTTCTTTCCCTTTTGGAGAATTTATTCTACTTTAATTTCTTCTTGACTAGCACATTCAGAAAATGTAGATATTATATCAGTGGTTTACAAGATTGTAGATTGACATTGTATTACAAATATGTTCATTTAAATTTAATACAAACTGAAATATTATTTTACACACTTCAATGTGTAAAATGTTGTATTTGTAATATATTTTTATAATTAAAAAAATATGTTTTTATACACTTTTCTCACAGGTCACAGGTTCAAGTCCCTGGTCTGGGACCTTTCTGCGTGGAGTTTCATGGTCTCCCTGTGTCTTTGTGGGCTCTCCCTAGGTTCTCCATCTACCTCCACATTCCAGAAACATACTGAGATTGAATGAACATTTTAAATTGCCTGTGGGTATGTGTGTGAGTTTAGGGCGTGTGTGCTCCATCATAGACTGGTTCCTGTCTTAGGTGTATTCCTGCCTCTTCCCTTTTTCAAAGAAAGAAATGCAAACATATTATTTTGCAGATGTTGTTTTGTAGAGACTTATTCTGAAACATTATGGCCTGTACAGGTATTTATTTGTGATAAATTTAATTACCTTACCGTTTCAGTCACTATTTCAACTGTTAGTTCAACATGTTATCAAGCTTTCAATTTCAGGATGTGGTGTTTGGTGTCGATTTTTTGATCAAATCCTTGTTTCTATTTTTTCAAACTAATTGATCTCCTCCACAGTCTTCCTGTGTGGTGTTGGCTCAGTGGTTACCACTGCTGCCTCTCAGCAAGGTCTTGGGGTCCAATCCCGAACCATTTCTGTGTGGTTTGCATGTTCTCCTTGTATCCGTGTGGGTTTCCTTCCACCACAACAGTTAATGGGTTAATACTCCTGTCAGGTCAGTATCTCTGACCAAGGCACTGACAAACAAAGAGTTGGATCTGAGCTGTGACTGTGTCCACTACTTGTAGGATGGGTCAGATGCAGATACAGGGATCAGTAGAGTACGTCTTCTTCTACCTGCTGGCAGCTAGCGTACTCTGGGGTACAATTATGTGCCTGCCATATCAGACTGTATAACCATCAAGCTGCAGCAGATGTGATACGTATTACCTTGCAGGAAGTTGTTTCTTCTTCATCGAATCTGTCGATATTATACAATTTCAAGTAGGAAAATGTGTTTCGAGATAAGATCTGTGCTTCTACACTGCGGGATGAAGTCAAAAACAGCCCTGTCATCCTTCTTTAATCAGGGGCAGATTTCAGGCCAGATTCTTTGGCAGCAACAATAACCATTTGCTATTTATCAGCGAGTATCAGTTGGATGTTTGGCGCTCGTTATCGCTCTGTTTTGGTGATTGTTGTTGTGTTGTACAAACACTCGAGCCACGGCTACAGCGGAGACGGTCTCAAAAAAAAAAAAAAAAAGACAACCTTTGATGCGATGAACCATTTGTCCCTGCTGACATAAAAAAATGCAAAATGAATATTAGTTTTCGTTGCCTTTTCCATCTATGATCCGTTGCTATTGTATGGGTGTAATGGAGCATTTAATCAGTGACCTTATTTAATAACTGCACTGGCACTGCTGAATCATGAGTGTGAAAAACATGATCTCAGCTGTCTGGTCCCGGCCCTTCTGTCAGCAGGGGAGCGTGCACAGTTCACCACCAGCGATGGCTGCTGCAATGAGACGTCTCTGGCCTGTCAACACCTCCACATATAGAGGAGCAGGTATATGCCTCTTTGCTGTTTGGCGGGAGCCGCTCACATGTCAACTTAGCTCATGGTCTGACGTCATTCACAATGGTTTATACTGGCCACCGCTTGAGTAACGGTGTGTGATGAATTATCGACTTCTATTCCCCCTACAGTAAACAAATGTGATATGTTTATGTGATTAGGATTTTACAGTATTGGTTTAGAGACATAATCGATCATCTGCAGGCCTTTTGTTGTTTCGGGTGCATAATGCTTCGCTCCGTGTAGACTGCAAGGCAGAGTCCTGGACAAATTTAGATCAAAGTCAAGAAGGCTTACTTTGTGGAATAACAATGCTCAAACATCCCCAAATGACATCACAGCATCTATAATGACTTGAATGGTCAAAGCCAAATTTAAGCTGCTGCTTCCATTTTTAAACTTCTGTTTATGTGTGTGTGTGTGCGTGTGTATCACAGTTGACCTGCTGGCAGAAGCATCAAGGCAGGATGTGGACGGGAAAGATGCTGTGTGGAACAGGAAAACAGTCTGAGGCAGCCTGCAGGTGTAGAAACCAGAGAAGACCCCCCAGCTTGGCCGAGGCGTGGCGGTGAGAGGAGCAGCCTATAATATAACCCCGGTTCTCTGATTAGCATGAGTGAGCATCTCACTATGGGGAATGCCTCGTGTGTGTGACCTTATCAGAAGCTCAGATAACACTTTGCTAAGCCCAAGTTGCCACTCCTGCAGGGGAACAGGAGCCTTTAACCTTCAGAGTCAATGTGGTGTTAGGCTGCAGGTTGATCTGACTATTCCCCAGGGAAACTCCCTGCATACATCAATCTTTCTGATATGTTTATCCGAGGCTAAGACGAACCACACCAACATCTTAAAGCACATTTTCAGCTTCACCTTCTCCAAAGGTTCAAAAGGGGAACAGGAGCGAGCATTTATCACTGTTGGAAGATCCCACAATGGAGCCAGTGGTCTAGATGTAGGAGATTCAAACTTGTTCCCTCCATGTGGGAACCACTAGTGTAAGGGTATTAGCTGGCTGCTGTGTTTTCCCTACTTCTGTCTCAGAAAATACTTGTTACTCTATGTAATTCTGGCTGTGGTAAAGTTTTGCTGGTCTTCATGTGCAGCTGTATCACTAGGAATAATTTTTCTCTTGTGTCTGTCGAGAGGTCACCAGTTTTCTGTGAGATGCCTGAAGAGGTTTCAAATGATCACTGACACTATGTCAGCCTGATTAATAAGAGGAGGTTCCCCTCCCCTGCAGATAAGCATCATTAATGCTGACCGATTGGGGCTGGCCTAGTGTTATTTGAGCTTCTCAGGCAGGAGGCGTTCCCCATATTGAGACATAAATATGTACTCAGATCCTTTATCAAAGAGCACCTGCATACAGGTTTTAAGACTATTAAAATAAAAAAAAATCATTTGCGTAACGTTCTGTTTCTGCAGATGATTAGATGCCTGAAATGGGAGTCTGTAATGTATTTCACAGTAGGATTTAATAGAAGGGAAAACATATATCATAAATAGATACAAACCATTCCACAGGTGACCATCGCACATTTGCCAAAACAACCATGCTATTGATGGTAAGCTAATTTCCCTCTGTCCCGTCAGTATCATCATAAAGTCCACATGCCGTCATTTATGGATCATCCCTCCCTGTGGTCATATCTGACGTAATTCAATAAACAATCAAATATAACTGCTGGGCAAAGCTTACCAGACGATGCTTTGTATGTTTTTCACTCACAGCTTGTAACTGCATTACCATAAATCTATGTCAATGTGACAAAAAAATGGCACCAGTTAAATGTTCGCTGCGAAAGCTCACCAAGTTCCCAGAGGGAAACGCTGACATTCACAGATACTTTGATTGCAACGTTTCAGATGTGGTGTCGTAGATCAGGCAATGTTCCTTTTAAGTTTCACTTTTCTGAGCAAGCGAAAAGTTTGCTGGATGGCTCATTGGTTGTTGACACTACTGTTAATTAACAATGAATTTGTACCATCATGTCGGGGGCGACAGGGTGGTACAGTGTGTAGAGCTGTTGCCTCACAGCAAGAAAGGTTGCAGGTTCAAGTCCTTTGGATGGGACTTTTCTGTTTGAAGTTTGCATGTTCTCCCTGTGTCTGTGTGGATTTTCTCCAGGTATATTTTTCCGTTTCGTTTCCCCGTTATAGAGTTTTAGGGAGTTTTACTTTGTCTGATGTGAGGGTCTAAGGACAGAGGATGTTGTGTTGCTTTTTTACAAACTGTAAAGCCTGTTGGGGCAAATCTGTGATTTGTGGTTCTGGGCTATACAAATAAATTAAATTGAATTGAATTGAATTATATTCCACAGTCTAAAAACATGCTAAGGTTAATTGGAGATTCTAAAATGTGTGAGTTCATGGTGTGTGTGCCCCATGATAGGCTGGTACCTGTCTGAGTATATCCTGTCTCTCACCTGTAATACATTGGGATTGGCTCCAGCAGACCATGTGACCCTAATGAGGAATAAGCAGATATAGAAAATGACTGACTAACTTGCCACCATGTTGGGTATTTTATTAATGTTAATCCGGACATTTTCAAGCTGTTGGTCCCATCATGTCAGCATTAATCATTTTGATCCATCCAAACCCTGAAAAAGTGGTTTTGTGCCACATCATCGTCACACCATAAAACGGTATTTGTAAAAAATATAATATGTATCAAAAACACAATTTTTACGTTCAACCTATCTGCAGAAAGGTACCATCATAGTTTAGAATGGGTTGATAAAACATGTACAAAAAACCTGTAATCCACCTTTAGGGTTTACACCACAACTATCACTTTTGGTCACTATTTTATCTAACACATACATTTTATTTGCTGTAGGTTAAGTCAAATAATTGAAATATCCAATGTTAGTTTGAACACACATAGCAGATCATTATGATGAGTTATTGGGAACTGAGGGGGTTGCCACGCTGTGTGCGGCAGGTTCAAAGACTGTGTTATGTAATAGATGAGGAGCAGACAGCTCAGATGTGTCAGTCACACCACGCTCCTCTCACCTCCTCTTGGGGGTAATCTGCTCCTCTGGGCCTCCCAGCAGCTATAAAGGCTGTGGGGTCATCTGCAAAACACCATCAAAGATCACATGAAAACGACAAGCAAAGGTTATTACAGCGGTGCCAGACTCTGTAGGCCAACCCCAACCTAAAGAATAAAAGATTTTTGTACTTTACTTGTGGTTATATAAATCCAACGTATTATTTAAAGTTGTTTGAAACAGACACAGTAGAGATACCATAACTCAAGCCCATTCTATTAGAGAGCTATGGCAAACATGTGAGGAATCCCATCTGTTTTTGCCTTCAGTTGTTTGGTTATTGTACATAAAAAATACAGACACCACACTCCTCAAAACAGTAACAGTATATCACAAAATGCACAACTGTTGTCTCCTGAAACAGTCCATTAATCCGTCAGTGAGCAGCATGTGGAGAGTGTCTTTAAAGACATAGTCAGACTCATAGAGTCCAGCCAAGCAATAGACCAGCACATAAATCTCTGTACGGCCCATAATGTTTCGTTTTTTGTGCGGCACAAACAAACATGTTAAACATGTTGAATTTAATAATTTAATAATTTAATAATAAGCTTTAGGTGTTTTTTTTTTGTTTTTACCTTCAGGCATAGCCAGGCCAACTCTATCCATACCTATAGCTTCATATACAGACATTTGAGTGGCAAGAAAGCAAATATGCTATCCAAGAATGTCAAACTATTGCTTTAACATATTGAAAAAATGCTTGTATATTCAAAAACTCATTTCCTGTGTCAATGTGAGCCTGGGTCTTTTTACTTCAGACTATTATTGATGCTAATCCATCACAAATGGAGGGAAAACGTTCAGAGGTCCAGCTGATAAATACCAATTGTCGTTTCAACGCGGTGACAAAGGATCTTGGATGCAGACAGACAAGGTTTATTTCTATATCCGCTCTGCTGTGTTTCAGTCTCACTTTATTTTGCTTGGCTCGTCTGTTGAAGTATTTTTCATCATATCTGTGGTTGACAGAAATAATGTTTTATTGTGCCGTGTGGAGGAAGCTGCTTACTGACCAATAACATTCTGGGCTCAATAGCAGACAACGTTTTAAATCATCTGCGATTACTATACTCCTTTTCTCGCTGTCTAATCGGATTATTGTACATCCTATGCTCCTTTTTTATTCTCTGCACTGCCTTAAAAATATGAAAGGACATTGCAGCCCATTCCTCTCAAGTTCCATTGGCTTGACATTTGTTGATTATTAAAATTTAGAAGTTTTTGATTTCAATTAATCTGCTTGTTTTTTAAGAGATTTCCTGAAATGGGGAACACTATATTAAAAACAGTTGCAACATGACATTTGATATTACTGTTGAAACAATCTGATTCATGGAAAAAACTCATATACTGGATATCACTATCTGACTCAGTTTCTATGGTCATCAACTTCACAAACCAACATCCAGTCACTGTCATTGTCACCTACAAACCTCATATTCATCATAGCCCAGTGATATTAATCAGTCTATAGAACCATAGGAATTTATTATACTGGGTGACAAGGACTGGGATTGGAACCATTAAAAGCATGTGCCACGAAGCTGGGTATCTATTAATCACAGACCATACATAAATTGGAAACACAAGATTGTTAATGAAGGCCATGGTGCCACAACACGTAGGTGTATTTTTAAATATGTTTTTTTTGTATTCCATACCAGGAGTTAGGAGCATGGTTTCTTGTTTTTGCATAAAAATATTATCATCTCTACACAGAAAAGCACTTTGGTGGATATCTTAACCCACATAAAGACACACTCCTCCTTCAATATTGGAACTCACATGCACGAGTACACCCACAAAAACATGGTTTGGCTGGTGTCAAATAGTGACCTCCAAAAAACACAAGATTCAAGTAAGTTGCAGAGTTCCAAACATGTCATATACAAATCGAAATGTAATCAATATGCAACAGCCTCATGAAAACCTATGTCAAGCTGGGTTCTGCTGTGTTCTGGGATAAGGAGTACTAAATACACAAGCAGCTTCCATGAATGAGCAAAGATGTCATCATATTGCTAAAACTGGAAGCTCTGGTTGAAAATACCGTCTTCACAAAATCAGAAATGAACAAGTAGCAGTGCTGGGAAGGGCCACACCAACTTTTTATCATTACCAAATCAGCCTGCCTGAACCCAAGAGCTTCATGTGCTAGAAACTAAAGCAAAAAACAATATTCAGATTTATCACTCTGGTGTTTTAGAAAATGAAGCTAAGAGAAAATAACATCTAATTTTAATGACTACTTTATCCCCTCAGTAAGATTTAGCCAACACATATCAATACCAGTCATAACTTTTCTTCCACCCCATCTGTTCTCTTTCACAGAGCTTATGCAAAATAAGTTAAAAACTACTTTGAAATCTCTATGAAATTCCCCTTCCACAGATATTTATTGTCCCAATATGCTGTTAATCAAGACACACACAGACAGTTTAATGCATCTTTTTATTCATCTTATCAATCTTTGTATTAGATCTTTGGTTTTTCCATCTCACTGGACATTTTCTCCAATAGTTCCTGTTTTCACATTCTATGATCCAACAAGTCATGTCAAAGATACTCAAAAAAACAACAACTCACAAAGCAAATAACTGAATATCTTGAATTAAATAATTTCCCCAGCAAGTTTTAGTATGGTTTCCCACTCAAATATTTTTACTAGGCAAATTGAACAATATTCTCAATTTTTTTAATCAAAAAGAACTCAGGTTGTCAAAGTTAGTCATGTAAGTCCTGTCTCTGTCTGCTGGAGCACCTTCTCAGTCCATTACTCTTCCTCCAGTACATAAATGACTTGCCCAATGTCTGTAAACATTCCTCTTGCCTTTTATATGCTGACGATGCTGTAATTTTCACTTCCAACTCAAACACTGATGTCATAAATCAGTTCTTCTGACTTTAATTCTCTACATACATAACTGGTTCCAGAATCTGATTATCAATGTAAAAAAAAGTATCTAACCTCTGTCTATATCTCGCCTGTTAGGTCTAGCCAACAGAGCCTCACTATAGAGTAGAATTTTGGGTGTTAATGCTAATGCAAATCTCACTCATGAGGCTCATATCCTGAAACTACAGAAAAGTGTTGTAAAAAAAATAAAAGAGAATGCACCCCCCCTTCTAAAAGCCAGTCAAGGGCAGGGGTATCTCCTTCTTCTAAGTTAAAATAGCCACCACTAACGGTAGTCTCAATGATCGGTGTTATTGCTCCCTCAGGCCATTTTCACACATGTGGCTCGTTTGATTTGTTCCGATTCATTGGCTAAAATGATCATTTGTTGCAGCTGTCCATTTCAATTTCTTTCGATTGTCCTCACACGAGAAGTTCCACGGTGGATCCAAAGCTGTAAACAAATGCCATGTGTGAACAAGCTTTTCTCTCATTGGTCAGGAATCCTACTCAGGGAGGGATATTTGAACGTCCCCTCTTATTTCTCCAGAAAAACGGGGCAAATAAACATGGAGCATCAACAGCGTGTGTGGCTAATTTCTTTCATTACATATCTGTGGTTCATTGAATGACCAAAATATCCGGACTAAGAACACATTTTCTTGGCGATCTTGGCAAACTCGTTTTGTACGTCTACCAAGTGCAAAATGGCCATGTTTACACCAGCCCAAACACAGTAAAATCACCAGTGTTAATATAACACTTAAAGAGTCAATTGATTACCTAGTAATAGTACTAAAATTAACTCTTTAAATGTTAGATAATAACACCAGCAATTTTACATTGATCGTACCACATTAAGGGGTCAAACAGGGTTTCGGAACTGCCCCGAATGAGCTATAAGTGAATACAATCACTCTTATCTCCCATTGACAATCCACTAACTGTATATTTTAGCCCATTATTTGAACAAAAGTACCTAACTTGTTGGGTTTGAATTTCAGCATTGCACTGCAATTTATTGCTTTGGTCTCACCATGGGACAGCAGGAAACCAGCTGAAAAACAGTTTCTAAAATGAGTCAGGCCCACAGCTGCCGATGTTTCTACAACGTTCTGCTGTTTTTTCCTACTAAAAAAAAAAATAAACGTTAAATAAACTTACAAAAAAAAACTGAAGCCTAGGGCACACTAGCGCTTGCATGAAGCATCCATTCTTTTGCTGGATTTTAATAGATCAGAAAGTCTATTCCCTTTCGTTCCCTTCAGTGCTGATCAGAGGTTTTTTGTTGATTCCAGTTGACAGCATCGAGAATTCAAGTCAGAATTAGGATTGTGTTGTGGATGCTTATTGGTCAGCTGGCCTCTCCCCTGGGTGTACATTTTCAAAATAAGTTTTCATGTTGTTGAACAGGTACATACTTTTGTTTATTTAGCACTGGTCAGTGTGTGAGGATGGGGCCTTCATGACTGACCAATCACTTTCCGTGTTTTTGAGGAGGTGATAAAAGACCACAGGAAATGAAGTTTGGACCTTGTCTCAGACAACACAATGCAGACTGCATAGGAGTTTCAATAGTTACAAATGGTGATACGTTTGGGTTTCCAGCCAGAAATTGTTTCTGACAGTCATATGGAAACCAGATGGGCGCTTGCCCAAACAAATCTTCCAAGGCTTTGGACCAGTGTGTGTAATCAAGAGATTGTGGCTTACACACCAACCTGTCAACTCAAGATAAACAACCCAGTCTTGCATTTTGTATTGTGCATGTGTTATCGCTATGTGTCCATGTAACATAGACTGTTTTTGCATCCTGGTTATTATTTTACTTACTGATTCTTGTAGAAGTTTGTGTAGTTTCTATGCAGCATTCATCAAAGCTGCCTACGCACAACTTCTAGGAATGTAAAGCAAATTTATAGGCAGAATGTAAAAGTATGTGTATCTGTGTGCCTATGTTTGCATATGTCTGGGTATGGTTTGAATTCAGTGAGCCAGGTGGATTAAGGAATGTTATGGAAAATGAAATAGGCCTGCAAGGGAAAAGGGCCAGTTGGGGTGACTTTGGCATTTGGAAGCTGGGGCAGATTTTCCAGTCTGTCCACCGTGTGCCTGCTGGTCAACCTGCTCACAATTAGACCTGGATGTCTTTGCTCCTTTCTACTCTTCTGGCTTCAGCAATCAATGTCCAGACAGGGCCTCTCTAACACATGTCAAGGACTAGAAGCAAGGCAATAAAGTTAATGCAGAGCAATCCACTGTCATGTCAATGGTCCTGCTATCAGAGATGCAGCACCACGTTTTCAGAAGACATTAAAATCTTTCACAAAAGGTGTTATAGCAGAAATGTGGACTGGTGTACAGGAAATCTGTTGACCTTAGACTATGTACATGTACCGCAGCTTGAGGTTGAAGCCAATGCATGTACCTTAAAGTCATGGCTGAAATATTCTGCTAAATATTTATTCCCAGAGTGTGAAAGCCAACACAACAGATAGGTGCAGCTCTAGGCTTCTTATCAACATCAAAATGATCCACAAATTCAGCTTCATTTCAACTTGACCTTTGCTATTATGACTTGATGTCTTGTAATAATGTTTATATAATAATGTTATACAAATGATTTATATTTTAAATCAATCTGATGAGCAGTTAATCAGTCTCTCTAGGTGCACACAAAGATGAACTTATTTTTAAGTAATAATTAATAAATAAATCATGAATATAATGTATAGCATCTGGCTCAGAGTTAATCAAATCACAAAGAAAATTATCAGCATGTAGATTCACAGATATTAATGAACTAATAGTTATCTAATGATTCATGCATCATCTCACAGGTTGTTCTCTTGTCATCAATGTGTACCCTATGTTAAGGGTTACCACTATATTTTAAAATTGATCTCTTAACAGTATGACATAATATGTCTGTCCAGCTCTCATTGGGTTTATGCCGTTTGCCTTGTTGTTTTTCTCTAAACTTTGTATTTCTTTGTATTTACCTTCTTAAGATTCAAAATTCAAAATGATAGTCCTCTACACACACACACACACACACACACACACTTCTCCTCGAGCAGACAGAAGTTTTCCAGTGAAAGTCATGTGCCCCCACAGATGGAACTGTTTTGGTGTACATTTTTCTCCTGTCAAATGTCTTACTTCATATACATTGAGGACATGGCTGTCTGTATCAGTCTGGTCTTAGTCATTGGCCAGACAGACGAGTTACACAACAAAGTTCAATGTCTATGACAATCCGACTTAAAATTAAACTTATTACAGCCCAGAAATGAGGCTTTATTGGCGTCTGGCTCCAAGTGAGAGAGCTGATAGACCATTTTTATTGTCTTCGCCATGTGTTGCAGTCACTCCTGTGTTTTTTTGTTTGCTCGGCCTTGCATGATGAAACAGACGCATATGATTCACATTGTTGTTTGATTTTGACCACAATTACCGCTCGTTTTATAAAACACAGAGCTATTAGGCTACTATGCAACGTGATCTGCGCGTGCTGTGACAAAATCACGACTAAACTAATAGTATAGACGTAAGAGAGTCTTGGCAAGTTGGAAAGTTATTGGAAAAGAGTTGAACACCAGAACCAGGGTGTAGAGTTCAGCCCAACTGTCTGGCAAATGTTCCAGCAGGTACTACCTGAGGCTGGCTGCTTCAAATCCACTTTTCAGTGGCTGGAAACTATTTTAATGGGAAACACAGGGATGGATAATAAAAAAATAAGTTGAGAGTTAGAACTTCCTTCTTCTCCAGGACCAATTAGATGTTGGCCTGTTTCTGTCAGGAATCTTTCAGCAATTTTTTCAGGGAATCATAGTTTATTTCAGCAGCAACTCATCTCTACAAAGCGGAGATGATTAAAAAAAAAAGACCCAGGTTCAGTATTGACACTTTTGTTTCATGTGACATGCCAGTCATAATACCCCATTTGGTAATGAAGTGAGGAATTATGTAATAATTGCTCCTGGTAAATTGCTGGATAATGTGCTCATTTGTATCAAATTAAATGCAATCAGGCATTAGCATGGTCATTACAGTCCTGGCCCTGACTACTGCCATGGAGAATATCTCCCACATGCTGCACATGGTGTCAGGTTATCTGCAGTTCACGGCAGCCTATTCCACTATGGGAGTCTCTCGGGTATTTGTATTCCTTTCACTTTCCTGCTCTTTGTTGGATGTGCCTGTGCACGTTTAGGTGAAGTTAGGTTACTTCGTTCCAGGAATCTCTGATGGTTTTCACTTGTGTTCCCTTCTCCTTCACAATTATTATGTCTTGACGTTGTTGCTGAAAACCATCATGTACGAAAACTGTGGTGTTGGAAAGCAAAACCAGGATAGCAAACAATTAGTGAAAGATGATGTTGTGAGAGGAATCATAAGGATCTAGTTGTTTTTTGATTTTTCAAAAAATATTGTGCAGCACCTAACTCATGGTTTGGATTCCAGATAATTTTGAAGATCTTACTACGACTGGAAACATTTCTTTAAAATTCCCTACAAACAAATGAATAGGAATCAAGTGATACAATTATATTATCCTTCCATCTTCTATAACCCCTATTCCTGACTAGGGTCACAGGGGTCTGCTGGAGCCAATCCCAGTATGTCCACTTTCTCTCTGGGTGAAAGCCAGAGAGAACATGGACATACACTCATACCTGGGCGATTTATAGTCTAATAGTAATTATTATTACTTATTTAGCCAATGAAATACTGCAAAGAAGAGATTACTCTTCTCAAGCAAGCCTCTGCAAGCTTATCTTTTTACTTAACTAAAATCTACAGAAAATGATTACCAGATATAATATATACAGATATATACAAATATACAGATCTGCCACAACATGAAAACCACTTGCCTAGTATTAGGTATATCCCCCTTGTGCCATAAAAACAGCCCCAACCCATCGAGGCATGGTCTCCACCTCTGAAGGTTTCCTCCTCTATTTTGGCATTAAGGCTTTAGCAGCAGTCCTTCAACTTGTGAGGGGCAGCTTTCATGGATCAGACTTTTTATTTCCAGCTCATCCCACAAATGCTATTGTCTAATGTTTTCGAGATCTGGGGAATTGGAGTTCAAGGCTACATCTTGAACTCTTTGTCTTGTTCCTCAAACCATTGTCCACTGCCATCAGGGTCGTGCCTGGTAGGTGTAACGTGTCAAAGAACATGACCCAGACATCAACCTGCCTCCACTGCCTCTGCTTCCGGAGGTTCAATTAAAGAGATTTTTTTATATTTAGTCCTTAGCTTTAAATACTTAAATACTACCAAAAATAATACTAACTATTGATCTGAAAGACTAAAAGCTACTGTATACTGTACTGTGTGTGCACCTTGCATTTGTTATCGATCTGCAAGTAAACCCAGAGAACAAAGAGGAGAATCGAGGCTCAGCACGCCCCCCGGAGGCCTGGAGCACTTCCATCGTGTTGGCTGGATTTGCAATGTCTTTTTGGGAGAAGGTAAGTTTTTGATTTTGCATCGTTAATGCATTTGCTGTGTTTTGCTGTAAATTTATTTATTTGATTAGGTTTCATGAACCTTGTTCTCTCATTTGCAGTACAAGTATGTATGCTGCCGTTTTCTGCTAACGATACACATTTGCCCTTTCTGGCGACTGCACCTTTGAGATATTCAGCTGTATAAAAACTTTGACTACTTATCAGAGCAACGTAAGTTCAGCAGAGCATCTCTAAACCCTAAATGCTGTAAAACATCAAATAACAACTCATCCATTTACATTCTGGACGATTTGTTGCTGTGATTTTGTTCTGGAGCTCCAGGCTAGAATCTGGACTTATCATTAAATGTTGAATAGTATATTCCAAATGCAAAAAAATCAAGATTCTGTTCCTCAACTTTTCCCCAGCTGGTATCATTTATAATCGTCCCCTGTGGAGCAGAACATCCACTCTCCCTGTGAGTGCACATGAATAATAATGTGTTTTTGTCATTACTGATTGGAAACATAGTAAACAACTACAGAACCACTGGCTCATGAGCAGGGGCGTTGTTAAAGCAAAAGCCAAGGTGACATGACATCGCATAAAAATATGTGATTTAAAAAATATGAACTTACCAAGCAGATTCAGTGTCTGACCAGCCAGATGGACCCACTAATCTACTCAAAACTGGTCTAACAGACCTATATCTCTCTCTCATATTGACAATACTGGATGTTTGCATGTAAGTGCACCTTTCATCCTATCTATTTTGGCACATATTTCAGCACCATGGATAGGGAACGTAGATATAATTATCATCATGGTCATCATCATGTAACATCAGAGAAAATAAAGTAATGCATTGAATTAGTAACCAAGGGGTGTTTCAAAATACATTGCAATAGAACACACACACACACACACACACACACACACACACACACACACACACACACACACACACACACTTTCTGACACACGTTTTATTCAGTGATGTACATATTATGGACCTCTGAGAGTCCATCTTCTTTTCATTGACATATAGCCTTGAATGTGTGCACATTGCATAGCATAAATGTAATAAAAGATGTATATGACCATACAACACCATACTTTTACTTTCAATAAGTGCCACAAAAAGTCCAAGTTGCCTCTAATGAAGGTTCAGTCCACAGGTCCAGCAGCAAACAATGAAAACAGGCAGTCATTGCTGAGCCTTAGGCCATCCAACGTATTAAATCACATCTGATCACTTGCTTGCTTCTAATGTAACATCAATATGTTTTGACAAAGCCAACAATTGTTAAATGTAGCGCAATAAATCAAATAGCATCAGGCTACTGTAGGCGATTATTGGCTCTTTGCACAACACAGATGTTAGTCAGCAGATTAGAGGAGGAAGACATTCCCATCTTCCTACCTTCTGGTGCTGTAGCCTGCTATTTGTTTAGTTATTTGTTATCGTTTTTGACACGAAAAAAATAATCTTGCATTGGAAGCTGTAGACGGAGGCTATGTTGCAATGATCCAGAACAGCTTGATAAGCTCTCCAGGCAGATGGCTGCCCGCCCCGCAGCCAAGTTCTGTTTGAGGTGTCTTTCCGATAAAGCCCGATTTTTCCTCGCTGCCATCACCAGACGCTTGTTTCTGTACGTCAGAGTATGGCCTGGGCCTGCTCTATATGAAGTGTCATAAGATAACTGTTGTTTGGTGCTATATGCATAAAATCCAATGGAGTGCACTCAGCATGGAGTTGAGCTTGTAAGATTATATTCTCATCATCTTCAGTGAGACAAGGGCCCTGGCTGTCTAACACTCAGCTTTCATATGTGGTTTTCATGCATTGGCAAAGGCCATCACGAAGTCCACATCCAAAAACTTGGGGGAATACCTACAGTATCGAATGACTGGGTAGCATCGAGCAGGCCTCCGTTCTCGGTGAATCCCGGAGTGAATTCTGGAGACAATTGGTCAAGGCGAGTCAAGTCAAATCAATCTTATTTATATAGCCCAAAATCACAAATCACAGAGTTGTCTCAGGGGGCTTTTCAGTCTGCACAGCGGTACAACTTCCTCTGTTCTTAGGCTGTTATTTCAATAAGAAAGCTACTCTTTAAAACGGGAGGAAAAAAGAAAATGGAAGAAATCTGAGGAAGAGTAACAGATTCCATGTTGCGTTTTACAGTCTGTGGGATGAGAAAACACCAGTCTGAAATGTACATTAGTGGGACATGAGTGTACAGATCAGGGAGAGAGAAGCAAAGAGAAGTCCAAAGTATCTCAGCACAACTCAATTCTACTTTCTATTTGTACTAGAGCCAGTGCAGAGAAGCAAATAGTGGTGAAATATGAGCTCTTTTTCTAGTTTTTGTCAATATATGCACAGCAGCATTCTGGATGAGGTTGAGCAGCCAGACAATGAGGAATCACAGTAATCCATTAGCTGGAAATAACAAATGCATGGAGTGGCTTTTCTGCTTACCTGTCTATTTATCTTAGTTGAGAGGTGAAGGATATACCTTAATAAGAGTTAACTCATAGATTCCTTACAGTGATGTTGAAGGCCTGGGTGATGCCATCTAGATAAAGTGCTTTAATGTGTTCAGGCCCAAGTACAATAACTTTTGCTGGTTGGTTGGCTTTGTCTGGCTTAATCACTAGATACAATTAGATATCATCCACATAACGTTGTGAATTTCAAAAAAAAGTTCTCCCATGTTCACCCTCTTGCTATCGGAATCCTAGTAAACAGTCTTGACTCTCACCGGTCTCTTTGTGGAATCTCTCATTGTCCCACTCCACTCATCCTCCAACCATGTTCCATCCTGTTGGGCCTTTGTGCTTCCAGTGAGCATTGCAGCTGTTGGAATGGCCGGGTCTCTCATCTGGAATAGACACACTGGGAGCTGTGATGTGAGTTTGTGTTTATTTTATCACATCAGTTTGTATTTGTGTCTAACCTGGCAATAAAGAATAAGCATTTTTAACTTCTTCCAGTGTTTGTCAGTTGGTCTTATCTGTTGCTATGTTTCCTGTACTCTCAGAATTAAAAATATACCAAACAGGATAATAAAATGCTGCAGCAGAACCTCTGCTATTCAACAGAGAAATGTATGTACTGTATAAAACAAACGAGTTATCTTTTCCAATTGGTCTTCGGGGACACTTAGTGTATCATTTGATTTGATTTGATTTGATTTTGACATGATCTGACAAGACATCGTCAAAAAAGAGCAACAAGCTGTAGAATTATTTCCTAAATTGTTTGATGTACATTCATTACACTTTCTTGTGCCATACAGAGTTATAATCATTTCCAGAGTGTTCACCTCCAGATAGTGGTTTAAATAATTGTGTTATACTATTGGCTTGTTTAGAGTCTCTGGTTTTTTGACTTCTTTTGTCGTGTTTCAAGATCTCAATAATCACTGTGGTCAGTACAATGTTATTTTTTCCACAGGACGAATGATGATCCAAACTATGAAAATAATACGATAAAATGTTGTGATAAACTGGAATATTTCCTATAGTCTTTATTTGATCACAGACATGTTGCCAAAGTGTCTGTAAATGGTTCTGCCGCATGAACAGTATTGGAGAAATTTAATAAACTCCTTTTGTCGTAAGGGAATTTTTCAGGCAATTTTGAAAGAATTCTCATATCTGATTGTCTTTGTCTCGCAGCCTACAGTAAAATATGCTTCTGTCTGTGCATCTCCTGTTTCACACTGGGCACATGCTCTAACTCTTAGACTATTGTTTTCTATGGCTTGAACCATTTGATTCTCTTTTTTTCCCTCTTTCGTTCCCTCAATCTATCATTCTGTGAAAGTTGTGCCAGCGCACGGTGCACTTACCCGTTCTGCTGCCAGCGCTCTGCGGTCTGACATGAAGACGAATAGATGAAGCCCTACACAGACACCTGTGGAGAGTTATATGTATGTCCTGTGAGGCTGAACAAGCCCCGCGGTATCTACCCATATAGTACAGTACCTGTTTCTTCATCTGCTGATTTACTTTGGCGTTTATTTCACTTACCAGATGGTTACGCAGATAGATGAAGGGAAGGAAAGATGGAAAACAGGAGTAATTAGTTTCACTAGAAAATGTCACACCAGTGATTTTTTGCATCATTTACTGTAAGGTGCGGCGTTCGTATTCTGTTCGGTGAGTGTGAAATGATGTGATGATGTGGTGTCGAGTGGCTGATTATTTTCCACAGCGCAGTGCACCAGTGTCCCTCTTCCCTTTTTACCTACTGAGATGGGCTGTACTAAATATGTCCAAATCTCTCCTGTCCTCCTCCATTCTGTCTTCCAAAGCCTGCCTTAGTTTGATCCTATGGTTTATTTGTCTTAATCACCCAGAGGAACAAAGATGAAGCAGAGACCAAAGAGGGCTTTAGTACAATCACATCAGCAAGCCAGGAAAACAAACTCACTTCAATCAGAGCTTTTGCCTCCTTGGTTTTTCCTGCCTGTCTACCTCTCTCCCAGTCTATGATCCTCTTTTTAATAATTTATTTTCTCGTTGTTGAGTGACAAGAGGCCTTACCCTATTTCAAGATGGTTCTCAATAGCATAGCACTGTGATTGGAAAGAAAACATTACAAAAAATACATGAAACTTACATGAAACCGACGTTTCGCCAACAAAAGCATTCCCTCTTTTTCATCATTCCACATTTTTCTCGGGTTAGACAACAGATACTGTAGCTGTTGCACTGAATTTCAGGGCAAACCTGATATCTTTCTGTGTTTGTTCCTGGAAAAAAAAGGATTGTTCAAAGCACAAAAGTGCAGTGGCAATGTTCACGATAACACACGGAGTAAAGTGCAGGAAAGGAATGGAGAGCAGACATGGACTGTGTACAAACACATCTAAACAGTTTATCTGTTGGCTGCTGAAGGCTTCCTGTGTTTTCTCCGCTGTGTTGTACTTTGACCATTTCTGCAGGACTCGTGTACAGTACAAGACTGCCCGCCCATAGCCAGCCAATGTTCCGTCATAAAACATTATTTAATAAATGCATTGCAACCTTAAACTAAATATGATGCTGGATTTTTATTCCAAAAGAGGCAGAGGTGAGTGGTTTGCAGTGTGTCAGCCCTGAAAATGACTTCAGCATGAGGTGCATCTGCTATGTGATTTACGTCTCCAATGTGTTACGTAAAGTATTGCTGGTTTAACTATTGTCAAGGATGCATCGTCTTCCCTGTTCGACTTGCCTGTATTTTGCATTTGGTGGTTTCATGGATAAAGGAAATCATGAGGAATGCAGTCCACAAGTGGTTGATAACACACCTCATTGAACCTCAAGGTTTTGTTTGTTTTTTTCATTATGAATATCTTTTCTCTTATTCACGCTGTGAAAATGTGGTTTTTGAGCTTCCCGGCAGGCACTAGACGTCATTATGACATCAGAAAGACATTGGACTCCCACTGACTTTAATTTTTAGTTGGAAAGGAAAATCGCGTATTGACGTCAAAACCCAATGGTGGTCTGACATCGAACAAAATATCTACATCAATATAAAATCAGGATAAGAGTTTCACATTGTGTGAAAGTTACGCTGAAAGAATAGCACAAAACTAACTAACCATTTTAATAATATAAACTAAATATATGGAAGTTGCATGTAAATTCATGCAAAGATATCACAGTAAAGACCTAGATATGTACATGTTATGTCCTCTTTAAAGTTCCCATATTGTAGAAATAGATATTTCCATTACTGTCCATGCTTCAAAGTGCTCAGTCAAGGTGTCTATGAAGTTGTGATTTCTCTATTACTGTACATGCCCACCCTCCATTCGCAGCCATTCAAATCACTCAATCACATAAGAGGCTTTAATTTAAGAGGAAAATGTGACCTTATATGGAGATCATTTTTGGTATTTACACCCACATGTACGCTTATGTTTTATCAAAGATATAACAACTTCAAATAAGACCCAGGACTATTTTATATGATTGGATCTTTAAGGCAGAGAGAGCATGTCAGTCTACCTCACAATTTTATTGCAGAGTTTTTATGAGTGAAATAACACTGCAGAACGTGTGTAAGTGATGATGACATCTGTGTGTTTTTGGATTGCCATATCGGGGCCAGACTTTTACTTTATGTCTGTGGATTTGTCTGGTGTCTGCAGGCCTGATCTTCCTATGTAATGTGGTTATTTATCTTTCAGATGGAGGATCCATCCTGACAAGCGCACCTATACATACAATATGCATGCTTGTGCAGGCACAGTGAGCACACACATACGTGAACAAAAGCAAATGCACAAATGAGAAACACATTGCGCTTTTGGTTGCTCTCTTGTGCTCTTACAAAAATGTAGTCAGCATGAATTATATTTGCCTTCTCTGCCGTCACTTTCTCTCTATCTTCTCGTCCCCCCGTGGCTTCCCAGAAAATAGATTTGGTTATTGCCACATGGTAGTTGGCAATAACAGTTGCCTGTCTGTCAGAAGTCATCATACTGTGGTTGTGGATCTTATTTTTACAACAGCCATAGGAATTATTGGTCCTGGCCTGTGGTGTAGATATGAACATTTTGAACATACTGATCAAAACTCTGCATGTGCGGGAGGATACACACATGTTGTTCACCTGTTTTTTCTGTGAACATGTGAGGGGCAGTAGAGGTTTTATCATTTGTAATGTTTTGGTTGTTCAGCAACAAGCACAACAACTGTTACAGTAATCAGCATGAAGTCATCCCCAGGGTGGAGCCAGGTACTGATGCAATCTGGAAATTTTATGCCGTTATCTTATCATCCAACAACATGACGAGTGATCTGCATAATGATAGACTTTGCTAATGACAAAGAAAGTGTGTGTGCGCACATTTTTTTATGCAATAGTGAAATAAAACGAGCAAATGACCTCTAAAACACTGTACGAATATTTGGAAGAACATTCCATACATCATATTTTCCACTCTGCTACAGAATGCAGAGCCCGTTTATCTGGCAGGAAATCCAGACTTGCTGCACTACCACACATCCTGACAGCCACATAATAAATCTCCAACAGTGGAGCAAAGTCAGAAGTCACAAATATTATTTCAATTAAAGTATACAATGCACTCTGTAATATAGACATATGGTGATGACACAGAATTGATTTCTGTGGTGTTGGAGGAAGGATGAGAAGTATGAATATGCGTCTTTTAATGTCTGCAACATTTTCATCCTCGAACTGCTCTGACCTGGTATGGAATGCTGTAACTTAATAAGCCATTCCATTCATGGCATCAGCAGATTGGAAAAAGTGAATGGAAAAATAATCTAAATTATTGTCTTTTTCCATACTCAAAATCACAACCAGTCCAAGTGAGGAAACTTGCACACTCGACTGAGCTGTGAAAGACCTTCTGTTCTTGGCCTCGGCGGCAAACGTTTTCCAATCACCGGCACCTACTGGAAGAAAGAAATCAAAAAGAATGCAAAGAGAAAAAAAAGTCACAACCTTAAAATTGAACATGTCAGTGTCATATTGGGGAGGATTTTGTTGAGGCCTTCGCTGAGTGCTTTTCCACTTGAGAAAAGGTGATCCTTTTTTCAGGGAGACTGATGGCTTTTTGCCTGTCGGTGAAAAGGAGAAAATCCTTACTCCTTGCTCCTTTCTGAAAATCACTCTCATCAGCCTTACGGAAACTGACGTGTGTTGCTGGGTGCTTGAACACGATGATAATCCTTCCGTTTTTTTTGGTACCCATCACTGACACAGTTTTCCGGCTGCGTGGCGCATGTTGGCAGGTGGGGCTGATGATGTGTTAAAGAGCAATAAAATGAAGGAAAAAAATGACAAATCTGTGATGAATAAAGCAGAGAGAGCACGGAGTGCCGGATCCACTATGCTCTGCATCCTCCACAAGTGCTGAAAGTAGTAAAGAGAGCCAGAAGATGATCGGTTGCTTAAAAGGTGGAGCTAGAAAAGCAGGATAAAAGACTGATAAATCACCAATTTTTAATTATTTCCAAAAAAACAGATGATTCATATGAAGGATCATTCTGACTAATAGAGAGTAGACAAAGAATGGACGTTCAATTGTAATCAGTATAAGAGAAAAAGAGCTTCACATTCACACAAGGTAAGAGGTAAAAATTAGGGAAAGCTTTGAAGATTTGAAAAGCACTGAAAAATGCTTGATGAGCCTTTATACTTATGCTTTCAATTATGCTCAATAAGGCCTTAGCTTTGCATTACATTAAAAGTAAACCTTGATTAAAGTGAATTGTGGTGATTTTAGGGAAAGAAGATGGTCACACGGCACCTGACACCTACTCCACAACACGAGAGCCACAGACTCTAAACAACAGCCCACGTTAGCTCTTCGGCTAAAGTCTCCTTATATCTAACTAACTTATTGTCCTGTAACTTAGCTTGTTGACCAAGCCATGGTTCACCACAATCACATGCACCATTAAGAACCACCAGCAGGCTCGGTAGCTACTTAACTGCTTAATGCAGCACAATGAACAGAAAGGAAACCTGCAAATGTCACATCAGTATAATTAGTTGCTAGTTTACTCATTGCTCTTCAGAATCCCCATTACATGCACTAGTTGTACACTAGTTGATTCAGACTGCAAACACCACTGGAAAACCAGGGTAAAAAAAAAAGGCATATACAGGCAGACATTGGTGCTCAGAAGCTGTGCATATGTCTTGAAGGAGCCATAGAGGTGGAATAAAAGTGGAGTTTTGGCAGCTAAACTTGTCACTTACTGCTTCAACAAAAGAAATGAACAAAGGCCCAAAAGCCTGAGAGAAGTAGAGAGAGACTCCATTCAAAGGCTTCTCAGGGTGTCACACCTGGTAACAAAATTTGAATTTGAGAGTTAGAGGCCAATTATGGCTGGTTCCAACACATAGAGCATCTAATAGGTACATTCCTCTGTTGATACAAGCCAGACTGCATTCCACAAGAAAAGAAAGTGGGATGAGAAAGCATAGAGGAGGGGGGGAGGAAGTAACAGGAGCAGACACCGTGACGGTGGCGGTGGAAGGGACAATAATGACTGAGAGGAGTAGGAACATTAGGAAGAAGAAGTGACAGAGAGGGGGTGGGAAATAAGAGAAGACAAAAGATGAAGTGGAAAGGAACAAATTGTGAATAGTTTAAAAGCAGAGGTGGATCACAAAATGTCATTATCTTCAACAAAATTTCACAGAGTAACAACTTCAGTCAGTAAAGCAGGTCAGGCTGATTGCACCACATTCTCTGATTTTATTTTCACAGGCTGCAGACTATGATTCATATGTATTTAATGGTTTCTGGCATGACGAAGTTTTGGGGTTCCACTGAAACAATCTGTTTAGGGACTTCCTTGGATGACACGCCTCCTCTGGCGAGTGACATAATTTCCTGTCTCGTGTAATGACATGTGGGTTATAATCAACTGCATTGGAGGTTGGAGATGTTACACAAACACACACACATGCACGTGCAATTGTACATATGTAGGCCTTGCACAGAATGCACACACTTCTTCTCCTTGAGACCCGGTTTTGGCAAAGTGTCTTGGCTGACCATCATTAAACCAGAAAGAAACACACCCAATTGCACATGAACAAATTTAAAAGCTGAACTCATTGCTTGTAAACACTGATAAACTTATGACCTATGACTTCAAAGATAATATAATGAGAGACATTGTTTCCATGGAGTACAATGGCAGCCATACCCCATAGATTCATAACTTTTTGGATGCACAAGGCTTTTGTGATTGTTCCAATTACCCTTCAACTTCTCCTGACTCCAATGTGTGTTTCTGTCTTACTGTGAAGACATAAACTTGGAGGCCCACTGCCACTGCAGGGAGCCGTTGCTCCCACCTATTTCTGGGGAACGTATTTTAGGGGTATGAATTTGTTTGGTAAAGATGTGCACTTGTCCTTGTAGGCTTGATAATTTTTTGAAGTTGTCCCAATTACGTGTTTGCATGAAGTATTGTGTTAGTTTCAGAGAGCTGTAGATGATGAACATCAAAAAATAATTTCTCACATATATCACTGTTGTCTGCTTCATCATTGTTTAGAACCAATTGTCTCATTCTCCTTTCAGAAAGAGACAAGAGACAATCCTTGAGTCTTTACTCCTGTCTCTCTCTGTGTAGTCTCTCCTCTTTCTGGTTCCAGGAGGTTTTGTTCTAACAGCGCTTGTCAAATCCAGGTCACGATTTTACAGTATTTGAAGATATGTTACCTCTTATCCAAGGGGCTCAATTCCCTTATATTAAGGTTTCTCAACCTTAAATTCCAAGGGATTTATATGAGAGGCTAAACAGCTTCAAGTATTTACAGCCAAGTTCAGTTGCCCTTGATTCAACCTCCCTTGGTGCCATGACCTGGATGACTGAATCACTTCATCCAGATTTCTGATCCCTGTCTGCAGTGTTTGCAGGTGCGTCCTCAGCATATGATTTATGTAGTTGACAGTCAGTGATAAACAATGTGATGATCTTCATGCTGAAATGAGAAGGGAAAATCTGCCATGCCAATAAAGCAAAGTGAATTGAAAGACTGACACTGGTGAACCACAGAATAAACTGTATTGTCACTGTATTTTTCATCACTGGCGATCAGATTGAGAAGCCTGATCCAAAAGAGTGGAAAGTGCATCAAAGTCCAGCCAGCCAGCAACTAATGTTGGTTCATCCACAACGGTAACTCTCCCACAGACACATCTGGGCACAGTAACTCTGTATCCTATAGTAGGAAATGCGTCAATCGAATTGGACAATTCTGCACTTTCCAGTCTTTGTCCAATATCAACATGGGGACCTAGGGAGTAGTGTGGCATCTAATGAGGGCCAAAGCAGTATGGAGGACGGTCATGTAGCATGTCTCATTTTATGATGGAGACTAGGATTTTACCATATGTACCTTACTGTAACAGAAGCCTTGCTTCCAGATTGGTATGGGTACAGTCCAGTTCTGTAATGGACAGCTTTGTGTTTCCACTATGAAAGGGAGCTTTACACTTATACAGGAGTTCCTCCCCTATGGTACTTGGCCTGTGGTACCCCAACCAAAAGGGTTACTAAAATGGTAATGGGTACCATAGGTTGGTATGGTACCGTGGTAATGGAATGTACCATTTCATTCTGTTCCATATCATACCGTACTGGAAACAGGGCAAAAGTCAATTGGACATAAAACAGATTTTGACAAAAATGTTCTTATCAAGTGTTGGGTGGTATTAACTTATACATGTACATGGCTGTGATAACCAGAAGTAACATGCTTGCTTCAAGTTCCAAATATGAAGAAGGATTTTAGTGTGTATATAAACCTACTCAGTGTGAGAGAAGTCAAAAAAAGGAATAGGACCAATAAAAAGTGCCAAAAGGCCTCCGCAGAGCTGCAGCAGGATTGGTGTGGACACAGAGAAAAAAAACAGAAGAGAAAAGAAAAGTCAGAGGAGGGTGAGAAACTTGGACACAAAGCATACACTCATTTTCCAGAGAAAGAGAGTGTTTGAAGGAGAGAGAAAGAAAAGGAGGGATGGGAGGGTAAGCAGAGTGGGTGTGTCCACCTCCCTCTGTCCCCTCCTTCCATTATAGAGGTATAGATGGTGCAGGAGCAGCCTGCTGCATCCACAAGTCCAGTCCAGTGAGCTGCACTAGTCCTGAGCCACCAGCTCAGAGAAGTAGTCCAGCCACTCCAGAGTCCTGCAGCTGCAGCACCCATTCATTTAATCAGTTAGCGAGGTAGCGCTGAGCAGCCGTGTTCAGAGACTCACAGCTGCCCACAGCAGTGATGATGTTTAGGATGCAGCAGCACTCACTCAGCCTTCTGGTCTTTCTCCTCGTGGTCTTCATCGCTGGGATAGTTCTTTCTAGTCCCTCCGTTCCACGCAGAAGCAGAGGTAGGTGACACCTACATTTTCTCAATGTGCACATGAGCCACCTACCCCGGTGTGCATGAGGTATCTGAATAAGTGATTGTTGCATGGAGTAATGCTGTTTATCATGGTGTCTGGACACAGTCTGAGACCCATGCATCCAGAGGACCTGATTCTTTATACTGTGTGTATGAATGTGAACATGTTTTCCCTGTGATGTGCATATGACCACCTCTTCCCTTCTGTCAAATGTATTTTACATTAGTTAGATGGAGATTTGTCTTATAGATACATGACAACAGTCGATTTTATAATCGAGTGATGCTGCCATTTATTGTCCAGAGCTTGTTTTCAAGTTAGAAAAATCTTGCATTAATGAAAATCTCATCCTCTTTGCAGAAATCCCCACATGCACACAATGAGAAAATGACTGACAGCCGTAACAGAAACATGCAGTTATATGTTGATATGACATGTTTCATGTTCAGTGCTATTCTCTGGTCATCCTCCAGTTAGAATTTAAACTGATCCCTGTTAATATATACCGTGATAAGAAGCATCCCTCATTAGCGCTTGTGGTAATGAAGCCTTGTGTTTACGACAAATGGCTGTGTGTCGACCTCACAGCAAGCTGCACCTTATAAATACTGCTGCACATATGTGCTGTGTATGCATATACTGTACATTCATGGTAATGCAGCAATACAGTGAAACGGCTATTTAGTGCAATAAAGAATTCATGTTGTCTCCCTCCTATAAGGGATTTGTAAGAACTCAGGTTCATGCTAAAAGTAAAGGAAGGGAAGAGGATTTACTTCTTAAAAGCCACCTGTCAGACATTTAAACTCCCCTAATTAGAAACTGTGTTTTTTACAATCCAGGCAGTTAATCCACATTTCCCTGAAATGTGGTGAGCAGACACAGTGAAATAGGTCAGTTACTGCACACAGGTTTTAATGAAAGTGTTTTCTGGTTGGGGGTCAGAGGTTAGACTCGTAGAGAACCGGATGGGTTGACTTTTCCTAGAACTGTGGCCTCAAAGAAGAGAACATGTATAATTTGACCAATTATTCTTCTCTGTTTTTTTTTTTTTTTATTGTTTTGTTAATTTCAAACATTAAAGATCCCATTTTATCAAACCACCCAAAGAGTAAATTAAACACAGACAGTGTTGTGGACACATCATTTCTTAGTCTGTGAAAATGTCTCTGAAAGATCAACACAAATACAGAAGGGAGATTATCACAGCATTATGTAAATATTACGTATCATGTGCAGAGGAAATCCAAATTGTTCTTTCGGAAATTTTATCATCAGGATGAAGATAAGTCTCATAGCTTCCAAAACGTCCACTCCTACGTGCAGTTGCTTTCCCTTCCAACATAAAGAAAACCCTGAAACAGACTCACTTTGATAAGTGGATTATAGCGTATTGCTCCTCCTCTGTCTGATTAGGATTCTCACGAAACAGCATATTTTCCACAAACGTTTTCAATCTCGTCTCATTATTCCACTGAACTCACTGGCTCTTATTCTGTGGCTGCGTGCTTTGCAGCCAGCCTCTATTTTGCGAGTTAAACCTGGGGCCCTTTGAAGCGTTTGCCGGTAGTAAAAGTGATTTGAGGTGAGCAGACTGGAGTCGGTATAAAGAGATAAGCGCGGTGGAAAAGGTTGCTTCCAGTGCGTAATGTTGCTGGCTGCCGCAGACAAATCACAGTGTGCAGCTTTGAAAGCCAGATGAAAGGGAGGATGTGTGTTTATGCTTTGGGAGGAGAGTTAAACATCCGTATCTCTGTTCTTCTTGGATCAGGTGGCTGGATTTAGAACGAAGCGTGGATTGTGTTTGCTTTCTTGCATTAAAGGTATAGGAGGACACCATGCTGTCAGAGCTGACAGGTCTATGTGCTGTTAAATGAGCTTCCCACAGCAATAACGTAATTAAATGAGCGTATATCAGAATAAGTAGTGTCTGGTGTAATAGAAAACATTATTTACTACAAATGTACTTCAGGACAATATATGGCCTAGAAATTTGCTGGGAAATATGAATATGTCTATCAACCAGTCAATCACATTTTCAGTCTGTGAGTTTTCAGTGAAATGTGCAATGCAAATAATAATGATAAGCAAAGTAATGATTAGTGAAAGAAGGCTCTTAGTGCTGGCCTGGTGTATCCGGTACCTTCTTCCTGACTGCAGTAGGGAGGAAAAAGGCCGCTATCCGGGAGGTTGGGACCAAGACAGTTAAATTCAGAGCAATTTAGGAAGTTGAGAGATAATCAGGTTGATGGAAAGATGGCTGGTGACACAAGGAGGAGAAGGATGGGATGGAGCAGCGTCGCAAGGGAAGGGAAAACAGCTGCTGCTCCGTCGAATACTGACAGGGGGATATTTAGTGTGAGAGCGGAGAGACCAGCATGGAGGCAGCCAAGGCGGGGGAACATGTGGGAGTACAATCCCAGGCACAGTTTTCGCCTGTTGAGCCGTAAAGTGGGGCCTCCTGTGAGACTGAGAGGTGGGATTATTCACGAGGAGGACGGGATCAAAGCGGCTCCAGCTGAATTACAGTAGATATCCGCTGGGCTGCACCGGTCTGCAGCCGCGGGGTATTCACGTCGGGGGTAATGCAGGACAGTCCAGTCGTCGTCTGCTCAGCGGCTAAATGATTTCAAACCCTCTGCGTTCGGGCTGGCATGGGGCTCAGAGAGATTTTCACACTTCATTGCCTTAAATGAAGGTGCCTGTTTTACCAAGGGCCATAATCCATCTGTCTCTGTCTCCACGGTGCGTGAAGCCAAGTCTCCTCTTCCAGGACAGAAACCCGAGAGGCTGAAATACTGTACGCCAGAGCTGTGTAAAATCACTTTGAGACTCTGGGCACCATGCACGTGAAACCAGAATGTGTGTGTGTGTGTGTGTGTGTGTTTTGATGGATTGTGGGTGGGGGTGGGGCATCCACTCTCTGCTTTAACTGATTTAAATGGATGTAGAAAGGAGTTTCTACCCTCTTTTGGTCATTGTGGAGGAGCCAGCTGTGATGTTCAACTGCTCTGACTCAAGACAAGCTGAAATGACTTCATTATTTGGTGTCACTTCCATCAACCAAAACCTACCACATTCATTTCAACAAAGAAAGGAAAGTTCTTTTCCATTGCATATTTTGAAAACAAAACAAGCCTTGTAGTGCTGCTCTAAGCTTCACTTCGGGTATTTATAGCTCATTAGTTCGCACATTAGCAGTGGAAAAGTCTCGAGATGATCTCAGAGTATTTAATCTAAATCGTTTACTTGAATGTCGACTCCTCCTCCTCATCTCTCATCTCTTTCTCAGAGAGAGCAGAGACGGTGGTGAGAGCTTCCAGTGGTGATGGTCTGTGGTTGGATAATGACAGTAAATCAACATGTAGAAGCTGGATGTATTGTAGAATATTTTATTCCCAGACATATAAATATATCCTGTTGCAGTTCATCTGAAAGTGAAGTGAGCGTGTTATGCTGACAGCCCCCATTACCCAACGCATCCGCCTAATGAAAGGTTGATTGTACCATGCACTCACCCATAAAGTAATGATGTTTTATGGCATGACATCACTGTAAAGTTAGAGTCTGGTCAGGTTTAGGCAGAAAATACATGACAAATGACTTGGTTAGTGTTAGGGAAATGATGGTTTGGACTAAAATGATATCTTTATATATAGTGTAGAGTTTCTACAGTGTCTGTATGAGCTTCACTGAGCAGAAAGATGTATGTGCAGAGTTCGACACTAGAAGAGTTAAAGTTTCTACATTAATCTGTGTGAGTGGAAAGTTCCTCTGAGATCACTGAAAAATCCAATTTAAAGAGGTGAGTCTACCAGCAGCATTTGTGACATTACAAATAGTTTGGAAGCCAATCATTAACTAATATTCAACTTACAAGAGTGGAAACTTGATGTCTCCAGTGCAGAAACACTGATGATTGACTTAACACTCAAAGAAGAAGTTAAACTTCTCAATTGAAATAAAATTGCAGAGATTGTTGATTTTTTAATGAAGAAGAAGGAGCAGATACTGTTTTAATTTAACTGATTTTATTTAGTATTTTTTAATTAGTGGAAAAATTATATTGAACAGAGTTGTTTTTTTAATGTATCCTAAAACATGTCTGAAGGGTAACTTATTATTAGGTCCACGCAGATCAGCGAACGTGATGATATCCTGCCTGATGAAGGGTGTGTGGGCTCAAAACATTATGAGACGCATGGGAACATATTGCTCGTGTGCAGAATCTACTCTTACTCTGTAGCATACAGACTCCAGCAGGATTCTATTTCATACCTGCAAAAGACCCCAAAATTGTTCAGATTGACCTTTTAATTAATGTTTATCTTCTTTGTCTGAGACCACTTTTCGGAGTGCACCTGAGTGCGACTGATGCTATCTCACCATTGAAAAAAATGTGAAGTAAGCACCTTTGGTTCAAATGGACTGTTCGGTGTGCACCACCTGCTGGTGTGAAAGCACAAAAAAACTTAATTGAGAGACTCCATTAGGTCCCGAGATACCATTTAGCACTTTTTGCACCTCTGTGCAGTTCTCCACTGGGCTCATCACTTGTATGCAACCACAACCTGCAACGACACAGACTGCAAACACAAACCAGAAAAAGATTAATGTCACAAAATAATTGTCACGTGCAATGAGATTCTGCATATTTACATGCAGATCCGTTTAGAGCGATAGAGATTAACCGTTACCTCTTCCCGTTTCTGGAGAATCATTCGTCACTGCCGATGATTCAAGCTAGCCGCTCTGCTGAGCCAAGCTTGACTTTCCACTTTGAGGGTGTTTCTCCTTTTCAAGCCAGCAGGATCACACCCTCTGGATATTAGTTAAAACAGGATGACTAAGAGTGAAATGTTTAATAAATGATGTGGCATTTGTTTATTGCATAATCGGACAAGTTAATTGGCCACCTCCCGTTGTTATAATTTGCTCGTACAGTAAGTGCTGATTAATTGGTTGTGTTATCTTGTTATGTCCCGCATGCAGGGATAGTCTGCTTATGTCATGATGTTTTGATTGAAGGGATTAGTCTTCACTGTGAAACTGACAGTATTGTGTATAATAGTGTCACCCTCCATCATGAGTGGGAACGACATTCATGAAGCTGTTTCCAAATTCTCCTTAACCCGCAGATTCATTATCGGCTATAGCATGCCATTGTCTGATTTTCCTCTCTGTTTTAATGAATGTTTACTTTTTCTATGATAGATTGGGAATTATGGTTGTGGGTTTTATTACACTGTGGCTACATGTCATTTGCAGAGGTTGTAAATCACTGGTCTCATGACAGGTTAGAGTCACCAGCACAACAGCCCTCAGTTTGAATTGCTATTCAAATAATCAGCCATTATTCTTATATTCATCTGAAATGAGTTGCTGCGGGCCTACACAAACACACACAGCATGACTTTGTGGCATCGATTTTTTTTTCTGACCAGCCAAATGTCTATAGTTTTCCTCTGAAGTTCTATTGATTGATTATCAGGGCTGTGTACACTGGAAATACTGATAAGTTTCAACAGTACCTAAGTGGTGTGTGGGCCAAATGGTCAGGCTGTGGATGGGTTAGTGTGGGATCCAGCCAGTGTTTGCTTGTACTGGAGTTTTAAAAACATGCTGCCAGAAGTTTCCTAATGTTTCATACGCTCTCAGCCCCTCTCCCTGTGAGCCAGCCTCACTTGTGTTTTATAGGAAATATTGATGGGAGAAGCAAAACAAATGCAGTTTTGATAGGAAACACAGCTGGAAAAGCGCAAGGGTATTTTTCAAATCCAGGGCTTCCCCCTCTTTCACTGTCAGTGTCTGTTTTGGCATGTGGCAGCTGCTGGCATTATTCCTCATGCAAAGTTCCACTATTTCATTTAACGCTGAAATATGAGCCAAGGACATGTGCTGCGGAGAGTATAGTACAAGCCATAATCCAGGCAGAAAGGCCATTGTTTTAAGGCTCGAAGACAATGAGGAGTGAATGTTTGAGCCCCCATAGACTCATTTGTGATTTCCACTGTAGAACTCCAAAAATGTAAATGCTAAAAACAGAGCTCATGGAAATATAATTAAATGTTTGAATGCTCGAAATTCTTGGCTGATTTGAGAAAGATTAAAGACACTTCAATCTGGTGCAAACAGGCTTAATTTAACAAACACGTGTGTAAACTCTACATCAGTGTGATTATTTATTATTATTGTTTATGTCCACTGGCCAGCTGTCAGTCATAAATCACACCTTAGGCTGCATTCATCTGGGCTTTCTGTTGCTGATTTACACGCCTGAAATAAACTGACTAATTGTTTGCATGTCCAGTTATTGGCTAGTGTTAATAGCTACATGGAAGAGGAAAGTCATGTGGGGAAAAAAACAAATAATTCATTCATTTATTGTGCATGCAGTGACACAGTTGCATGCATTTGCTCATCTGTCCACTCGTTATGATGTGCTTCATTGTACCGAGACTTGCTTAAAATTAGGCAGCCAGCTACAGCCAATAGTAATGGAGTCTGTTGGGTGGGCTACAATCCTTAAACCCATTGGCAATCGTCTGACAATGGATTAGCCTCTGGGTACACGCTCCAGTATTTCTGTGCATTTCGGTGGAGCCAACAAGTATCCAGTCCAAGACTTCCTTTACCTTTCATTGTTCATTGTTTAGAATCTGACCAGTAACTCCAGACACAATAATGGAGCTGTACAAGCCTATAAAAGCTAATAAAAGTTATTTAAAAAACTAGTAAATTCAAATGAAAAGCTAAATCCTCTTACGTCCTGAGATATCATTTAATCAATGTGTTCCGCCTGTGTGCAGCTCCTCACACAGACTCATCACCTGCATGCAGCCAGAGCCAGTCAAATGTGATCGGCCAATGCTACTTGGAGTACAGACAGAAACTAAAATGGTTTGGGTCACAAAGTAATTGTCACTTGCCTGCAGATTTTACATATGAATATGCATTATCTGTTTATAGAGATTAGAGGAGAAACAATTTAAATCTAAAAGATGCATAGAGCCTACTAAGTGATACTGATGGAAACTATAATGTTTTTTTCTTTTTGTTAGATTAAAACAATAGAATCTTTAACAAATGATTTCCACTAAATTCCTTCAAGTCTGTATGTTTAAGAGTTCATGTGTGGAACTTTGACTTGATCATTCACAGAAATCGTCATGTTTGTGTACATTCCACCAACACATAAGCATTGTGGGGCTGGCTATTTGAAATCAAGTCGAACCACTCTCACCTGCCCTTGCTTAACCCCTGTTTTTTCATATTCTCCAACTGAGTCATTGCAAGTCTCTGATCTCCACCTTCATTTCAGATATCACAGCTTCAGACCAAGTTCAAGTTGTCATGGTTGCCTTGACCAGCAAACAAAAGCTCATGTGTAGCTTCTCTTGGCCCAGGATTACCACACTCCACCCTTTCTGCAGAAAATATGTCCCCAGACTCTATTGCTCGGGCCTGTGTTCTGTGGAAAGTCACTTCTGGCATGAACCGTGCAGTTCCTTGTGTGTGTGCCTGTGTGCGCGTCTATTATCTCATACCATTTCACCACACTCCATTGCTGACATTGTTCAAGGTTTCATAAGACATAGATCTCAATTGACAATATAAGCGTATCCTTTTCAAAAGCCACTTCTGAGAGCAGCAAAGTCATCCTGTGCCCACTAACACCTCATAAGGAAGCTGCTATGTCTATAAAAATCATGTTCTCACTCAATTAGACAGCACACAATAAAAAGTGTTATTAGGTCCGTCTTCGAGTGTTGTGCTCTCTTAATAGAATCACCACTATTATCTTGAATCCCAGCAGACATCTTAAACCAGCAGCAAAACTGCTTTGACTGTATCTACTCCTGGAATCCTGGTTAGATGATGGAGAACAGAAGTGTTCAATATTTGCGCCAAATTTCCTTCCTTTATTTTGGATTAATATTTAGAATACAGATGTGATTTACTGGTTGCCGTTGCAGTTGCTGTTTTTGTGTTATGGTGTATTCGCAGAGTTTCCTATGTTTTTGGAATTTGGGAATGACAAAAATTTTTTTTTGTTTCCCCTCAAATACTTGCAGGGCAAACTTTGAGCGTGCTTTAGAGGAGCGCCTAAGAAAATATTTGAATGTTAAGTGAAAGGATCGTGTCCTCTGCTGCCTCCCCCAGTGAGACGCCAGAACATGAAGGTCCGCATCAGCGCCTCCGGGGACACCATCACGATGAAGTTTTTGCGTCCCAGCACTGACATGAAGCTGGAGGGCTACATCCTGGGATACGGCAGCAGCATGTTCTCCAAACAGTACATTCAGCTGCCTGAGAACGGACAGCCGTACGAGACTGAGTTTGGTGAGTTCCACAGAGAGACGCACATGTGATTAATATTTTGACTCGTTTATATGTGTGGGGACTCAGATGATCAGTAAGTGTAAACTCTGTTTATAGACGCAGAGCCCAAGTACCTTATTGCCGTCCAGCCCATCCCAACCAATGAGGTGAAAAAGCAGTGCACAGGTAATACTTGTACAGGAATTTAATGGGAAACTCAGAGTTGAAAGATGGACACTTGGGCATTGAGGTGGACACGGATGATAATGTTCAATTGCTCACAGGTAAAGTGGAACTGGAGAAGCCGCTGCACTTGGTCATTGGGTCCGTGACGCCCACCTCAGTTCTCCTGTCCTGGGGGACGCTGCTGAAAACCCCTTATGAAGGCAACGTCATGAACGACTGTCTCGAAGACGGGTGAGCTTACACGCTAACACGCCACACTGCAAATGGAGAGAGGCAGCTCATTGATCGCGTGAATGCAGAAGTGCATGAAGATTCTTTTTTTTATTTCAGCCTTTTTTCATTTCATGTCCACCGGCTGTATTATAGTTTTGGAAAGCAAAGAAACAGATGGTGGAAGGTTAGGTCAGGCACTATCTCTCACACACATTTTATTCAGAGAGTCTAACTGCATTAAGAGTATTTGACTCCCTTAAGTTTCTCAGGTTACTGAACAGTTGATCCATCGCAGGCTGTGCACACAGGTGTTTGAAAGAGTCATACTGCATACTGTATGAGACAGTTTTCCTTCTCTAAACAAAATCTTCTAATTGAAACTTTATGGAAATGCCATTTTGGAAGAATTTGACGACAAACTGGATCTTATCCTGCTCTGCCTTTTGGAATGAATCTTTTCTTGATTTTATGTCTTATATTAGTTTCATGTGTGTCTTCTGAATGAAAGAACAGAAACAAAGGTCCTTTTGTGGGAACAGTAATTCTATCACAGCATTGACACATTGTACCCTGACTGTGCTCGTCATACACTAATATAGTGTCAAACACACACTGAAAACATACATATATATGGTATTTTTCTAAAACCCCCAACCTGTTCTGATCTGTCTTTGGCCCAGACACTACACAGTGCGTTACCGGGAGAGGAGCAGGAAGTGGAACTACCAGACCTGCCCGACGAGCGACACGGTCATCGACAATCTGAAGCCCAACACAGTCTATGAGTTTAATGTCCAGCCCAATGCTAAGGATGGCACTGGAGTGTGGAGCAAGCCGGTCATCCACAACATCAGCATGGGGGGAACAGAAGGTACGTTTGCTGTGTGAATTTTCAAATGATCCCACCCCTCTCATCCCCACTGAGCGGCCAAACTAAGTCAACTCATTGGTGTTTCAGAACAAAAGTAGATATATTTACAACACGATCACTGTTATTTCTGGCTAAAAGATGGACAGAATATTGCATGTTTAGAGAAATCCTTGCTAGTTAATATTAGACATCCCCTTCTGTTTCTGTTTATTCTGGTTTTTGCAGCCTGTAAAAACTTGTGGATGCATCTGTTTGTCTAGTTTATAACAGAACAGCCTTTTTGATGTTTTAGCAATGTTACATATTTTTATTGTGAACACATGATAGTTATTGCTGAATAAGTGACCACAGATAAAGAACATTTACACTATCATATAAACCTTTAGTCTGTGTTACAGACGCATCTTGTGGTTCAACTTGTATTAACCCACTACCAAGGAACCCGCTCATCCATTCATCTAATAGGAATCACATCTTGAGCAAACTGTGGTTTTATTTAGTTCCCCCACTTTCTATTAGTTCCACTGCATTGATTCATTTCCTTATTTTTTTAAAACCTTGTGTTCTGTTTCTAGAGAAGGCGATCCGGAAAAACTTCAAACGTCCCGTCAACCCTGTGGTATGTACTGGACGCGTTCTTTTTTAATTTTGTATCAAAGCCTTTAAAGCAATATTTCTTATGTTACATTCATATTGTATTCATATTTGGATACAGACACTATTAGTAGTACAATGTGCTAAATGAAAGACGTAAGAATAGTGTGACTGCACAGGTACGGTACACTACCTTTTCACAAAAAAAATATTTTTGGGAACACAGTGTGTATTTGGAACAGGGAATTTGCTTTAGAGTCCGTGTTGTGCACTTCAGTGAGTGTATGCTATACTCAGGGTTGTTTGCCTCATTAATTTTCCATCCAACTGTTGAATGGAAACAGCATCAGTACAGCCAGGGCAGGCCAAGCCAAGGGAGCAGTCTGTAGCTAGCTAACTTCTGGAATGGAATAAGAGAGTATGAGTCGAGCAACAAAGCAAGAAGAAACGGAGAAAAGATGATGGCATTGAAGGCAGTGTACATTTAGAAGTAGGACATTTTGTTATGATGATACTTGTTGGGATCATCACATTAGAAAGAATCACGAATTCCTCTTCCCTCTTGTCTTTCTCCCACCAGAAACCCTTAACGCCAGGGCCGCACTCCTTCCCCTTTGCTCCTCGCCATGGTAAGCCAACAGAGACGCGCCACTTTTGGTCAAACCCACTGGATCCTGTTTAATACAGCAACAGAATTTTAATAATGCAGGAATCTCTGTTTCAGCCCTTCTCTCTGACCTCTGCTTTAAGGACTGAAAGAATTTTAACAAAGCTTTAGTTGATTTTTCTTTTCAGACAGGACCTCATCGTATCCAGTCTCATGATTTTCCTTTTTTTTCCCTGATTTATTGCAGGTTCCAAGAAAAGATGTTGGGAACACAAAGACTTAGAATAACATTAATGATGTACTGAACATTACCATATAGAGCCAATATATACAGCTAACTTTACTGTATGTACAGCTTTTAATTTATGTCAATATTTTTCCTATATGTGCCTGGCGGGGATACTATGAGGAATACACGTGTGATAAACATAGGCTGATGTGTGCATTATTGGCCTGTACTTTACTTTTCCTCCTTAACATATTTTGTAATTTTACTTTCTCTACCTAACTCTTTTTTCAGGACCCTGAAGGCATTTTCAGGATTGAGTCCTTGACATTAACCTCTCCTCCCTTGTCCTTGTCAGTTCCCCATAACAAGACCCAGGGCAGACTGCCCCTCCCCAGGAACATAGCCCCAAAGACAACTCTTGGTAATGCATTTTCTGACCTCAAGCATAGTTCATAAGGTCAGAAAAAAATTCTTTATGATATGTCTGACTGTTACTTCTCTATCACTAAAAGGACACCCTAGCTTATTGTTAAATGAACAATCGTGTTTTTTTATTCTACAGGACATACAGTACCAAGCTTTCTCTCAGATTTATAAATGTGCACTATATTTCTCAGCTCCAACCACAACAACTAGACAGACTCTCTCAACCCCTGGACCCACGGTGCCTGCCGTCACCAAACAGCCAATCGGTAAACAGCGAATAGTGATTTTGAAAACTCTTCAAGGCTCTTATTCCAGCTGTGTGCGAGATTCAGCAGACTGTAACTGAGAGGCTGTCAATTGCATGAGCAAGAGTGGCATGATCTGAACAAGTACAGTAGCCCAGCCCTTCCCGGATGTGAGGTGATGGTGGCAGCGGTTTAATGAGGGTAAGGTAGGTTGCATGGCATTTGCATAAAACTATGTATCTCATAGTGGTTTTAAACGTTTTGTTAAGGTTCTATTATATTTGTCAGTTATTGTTGGAGTGATTAATTCCAGATATATTTAGGCAAATTAATCACACCATAACACAGTAAATCACCTCTTGCCAGCGAACAGTAGAGAACTAACATTAATGCTATTTATCCACAGTCAGCTCACATCACAGATTCCTGTCCCCAGCCCTTTAAGCTTTTGCTTTCAATGCAGTACAGTTGAAGGTGTGAAGTCTGCATGATAAACTGCATGCACCAAACATTTCTCTCTCTCCCGGCAGGAACCCCAGCAGAATCACTCTTATTTTCTTCTCCGTTATTCTTATCTCTGACATTGAATTTTTACCATATATACTGTATACATATTACTCAAATTATTACATAAAGCCAGATTTGCCAGATTACCTCAATGTATTATAATTTAGGTGTTTGTGAGGCTAGACTATTGCATTTAGGAAGACATTAGGCTTTAAGTCCCTGAATTAAAACACATTCATTTCTTTTTCATATATAACATGTAACTCCAAGAAAAAAGTGGTATTTTACAATGCGTCATCTAGTCCTTGTTTTGCTTGCTGTGTTTTTCACTCTCTTTTTTCCCTCTCACTTTCTATCATTGAGGTGAACATCCCATCCGACTGAACAATCAATTTAGAATGGCCCATTAAAAGCACAAAGCAGGCAATCAATCAACAACTATTAAAGCTTCATCTGTTATAGCTGCTTAGAGGCACAGCCAATGGATTTGGATGGCTGTCACTCACAGGCCTCTTGGCCGTCGTAGCTGAGTCTGTGTCTAGTAACACGGTTGTTACATTGCAAATATGGCCATATGTTTGAGAGTTTAGGTAAAAGCAAGCTTACGACCGGAAGGTCTACAGTTCATTCCTAGACCGGCAGAATAATTCTCACTACCAATACTGATATGCCCTTAAGCAAGGCCCCTAACCCCAACTGTTCTGGTGAAGCTGCCTAGTGGCTGGCAGATCAGACTGGGGTTGGTGATCCATGTGTGAATGTGTTTAACTGTGAATGTGAGCAGGGGGTTTCTGCAAAAGAAAAGCTTCCTCTCAGTGAAACATCTCTGAATAAACAAAGATTGAAAAAATAGATCTGTCTGCCTTTGAAATTGGATTCTGCCTGTTAGACTAGTGCCAAATAGAAATTATTGTGTAACCTGTGCCTTAGTCCAAGATTATCTGTGAGACCTGTGAGTTCTCAGGTTAGTAGTTGTTGGCACTTTTGCTGATCTAAATTTCAGCTGTTCAGCTATTGCCTTTATTTCTTGCTTTTGTTATATTCTAGGTAATTAAAAAAGAGAATGTTTTATTTTCTTTTTTAAATTAAACTTTCCTACAGAACATAATATATGAAATTATATTTTAGAGCACAGTGTTGTTGCATCATGGCCATATTTTCTCTCTGCCACCCAGGAGAAGCAGACCTCGCCAGATCTGTTTTGCCTCCTCTCCTGAAGGTCTTCTTAGCTCCAAAGCTTCCCTCTCCACTACACATTTCAACTACTATGACCTCTGTACCAGTCCCCCAGACAAATCTGGAGAAACGTGGAGAAAAACCTTTGAGTCAGACAGAACAAGAGCCTAAGTCCCAACCTCAACCAAACCGAGAATTACAGACACCACAGCAACCAAATCTTCAAACTCAACAGCCTCAACTAAAGCCCCAGACAAATCCTCAACCCAAAACTCTGCTAAAACCCTATTCCCCAACTCAACCACAACCTCAATCAACATCCCAACCCATACACCTTCCACGACTTAAACCCAGCCCACAGCCTACCCTACAGACCATAAGTCAAACTGAATCTCAACCAAAAACTCAGCCCACAGTCCAGACCATAAGTCAAACACAATCTCAACCAAAAACCCAGCCCACCCTCCAGACTCTAAGTCAAACACAACTTAAACCACAACCTCAGCCCACACTTCAGGCCCAAGCTCAAACACAAGGCCAAAAAGCATCGCAATCTATACTCCAAACCCTAAGTCAAACACAACCCCAAACAACGTCCCAGTCCGTACTTCAGACTCAAACTCAATCACAATCTCAACTGAAGCGACATCCCCAATCACAGCCTCAAACCACAAACCTGATCAAGTCTGAACCACAACTTCATCCAACAACACTACCGAAACACTACACACAAACATCACGTCAAGTAAAGACCCAGCCCACGCCGCGAGTGCACATTCAACCCACTCCCAAACCCACATTTGTAACACTTCCACAAACACTGCAACACATATCTGAGACAAATAAGGCACTACCAAAGTTTCACACTAAACCCAAACCACAGTCTCACTCTACATCTCAGCCACAAACTCAACCAGTGACGCAATTCCAGCCTGCCTTCCAACAACAATCACAGCCTCAACCAAAGACTGACTCAACACTCAAGCCCCAGCACAAGCCCAAACAAAAAACTAAACCTAAGCCAAAAAACACCAAGCAGAAATCTAAGGATCAACCACCTAAAACACCTAAACCAAAGAAAGATTTTTTCCTACCCAAGCCCAAGACACTCAATCAGCCCAAAAAGCTAAAGCTACAATCTCACCTAAAGAACCAAACTCGGGATCAACAACAACCTCAACCAAAGACCCAGCCAGGGTCCGGATCACACCTTTCAACAACAACCCAGGCTCATTCTATACATAATTCCCAACCCACTCCCCAACCACAACCTCCACCAATGGCCCAGACTCAGTCCCATTTTGAACCTCTACCTGTACCACAACCTCAGCCTGGGATTCAGACTCGGCCTAAGAACAGGACCCACTCTGATTCCACCAAGGTCACTCCAAGGCAGGGAGCCCCTACGGGTAAAGATTGTACTTTCTTCCCATCAAAAATCTACAGTTAAGTTTGACCTCATCTAAAATTCAATTTTTAATGGGGCATATTAATCAAAAATGTGACTGTACATGTATTGGATTTTCAAAAAAAATTACCAGATAGTTATTGTTATTGCTAAAAAGTGACAACTGATATTCTCAAATATTTTCAATACCTTTATTAAAAACATCTTCCTGGTAATAAAAAGTTGTTTTAACATCTCTTCCATTCAGCTTTTGATATTGTCTTGTTAATTGAAAGATCTGACTCTCATCAAATGCCCCTTCTAGCGACCATTGATTTAAAACTAGCAATCATGTCCATGTCTTGACCACAAGCTCCTTTTAAAAGTCAACATATATCTATATACATATTATCTTAGATAAATAGTGAGTTTTCTTTCATACAGCTCCTAGTCCACCTGAAGGGGGCAAACCTCTACCAAGACCTGCCCTGGCTACAGAGAAGGCTGGTAGTTACAATCATGGTAAACACCATGGCAAGTGTGTTCCAGTCTGTTACCATCTCTGCTTTCGTCAAACCACATGGAACCGAACGCTTTCAACGTTGTACCATCTCCATCTCCATTCGTACGCCCTACACACTCCACCCCATCATTGTCCCTGCCTCTATGTGTGTGCCTTCATTATCAGTCCAGCACACTCACCTCACCCCTGCCCATTCATAACTAGCGGTCTGGCTAACTTTTGTCTCTCTGATTTTCATTTATGTCTCTCTGTCATTTCATTCATCCACTCCTTTACATTTTTGTCAATGATGTGCAATATCATTTATTCCATCTAGGTTACACCATCAGGCTTAGAAGTGGATCATCACCTAACCCCCCCAATGCCCTTTCTGCTCATCTAGGTACTGATGCCAACAGATCCTCCGTTGCTGAAGTCCCTCGTTCTTCCATTAGCTCATCAGCTCCTCCAGCAGGAAGAAACACAACAGTGTCTCGCACACGAGTTCCTCCTCACTCCACTCGTAATGGTGTCAAACCATTCTCTCAACCCAAGACAATCAGCTCCTCTCACACACCTAGGGGTAATGGAGCACTCACTTCCCTTTCTCTTAGTCCTTGTTCCCACAAAGCTACCTCAGATTATCCTCTCCAACAGCACTCTTATGCTTCTCTCTGCAGCTGTGTATCTACAGAAGAAAAATCTTGATTTTATACATGATCTACATTTGAATGCAGACGGTATACACATGAATGTTTGAACCTTTCTCCACTCTCTCCTGCTTTATCTCTGTCTACAGTCCATATGCTTCCAAGCTCTGCCACGTGTGCTCTGTGGCCCTCTCTTTTGGTGTAAATTTTACACCTTTACCGCAGTGATGGCGTCTCTGGGGCCATGATCATTAACATGATTTATGATCGTCCTGGCTGGGTGGGAAGTCTGGCCGCAGCACTGGCCAGGACCCACCACATTTGATACCAGCCATGCCCAGTCTGGCAGACTGTACAGCTTCAATAGCCAGTCTCTCTTTGCTTTCCTCTCTACATCTCTTCCTCTTTTCCACACGTACCTGCAGTGTTAGTAAAGAAGTTTGTTTTGTATGTCCAGCACAGCTATGACACCTGGTCGAGAACACAAACCCGCCTCCAACTGACATTGAATAGTGAAACAGACAAAGAAATTCCCCTTTCTGATTTTCGTTGGTTTTAGTTTGCACGTTACACTTACCCAAAACATTTTTATAACAGACCTTTTTCTCCCTCCAACAGCCGATGGGGCGCATCATAGGGGCAATGCTCTTCCTAAACCTGTGGTGTGGTCCAAAGACAAACCTGGTAAAGACAAAGCAAGATAATCACCTATCAGTGTTCCTCACTCACTAACCCATGAGGCACTGTTATGTCCCGTCCCACACAGCCACAATTATCTGTGCTTTTGTCACAATCCTCTCATGCTTTGTGGTTTTTAACTTGCCTGTCAGTGTTTTGTGTTTAGTGATGGTCTGTGCTTTCAAATATGTATAGTCCCAGTAGTGTATTCATGACTGAGACTGAAGCCGTATAACTCTGATTTTGGCATACCTGTCCTCTTCAGATTATTTAGTCTACAGCACATATGAATTTGTAATCAGGAACTGGTTTGAATTAGCTGGAGATCAGCTTTAGCCTGCTTGTTGTGAAAGGTGAATGTGGTTTGCCCTTTTTTTTTTTTTTTTTTGGTCAATCACATTATTTCCATTCTGCCAGGCAGGCTCATTTAATTAGAGTAATTGAATCCATCTCAAGTAGTAATGCAAACCATGTCTGGACCACATAAATTAACGGTGACGCTTTGCTCACTCCTTCTTGTTTGGAGTTGTGAAGAGAGGTTGTGCTTCAGTCCCATGTCACAGCTGGTGTGTGTTATTTCTGGAAACTTGGACGGTTTCAGAGGTCTTCAAGGAGTCGCAAGGCTCTCTGGAAGCACCTCTACAGAAAAGAATCGTTGTTTTGCCTGCCACCCTGCACACACATCCCAGCACGAAGCTCTCATTCACCATTTGTACCTTTTTTTTTTTTTCTAAAGGCAGAATCCACACGTAGTCAAGCTCATCACTGTAGTGAAGAAAATTAATGACAAGAAACTGAGTTAATAATATAAGTTAAGAGTGCAGTTTAATAGCCAAGTATATTTTATTCATTTAGCACATTTCATATGGAAAGTATACACTTAGTGTGCTTCAAGTTAAGAAGTGAAAGGGGCAAAGATCATACTTATATGAGATAAAAACATATAAGATAAGATTACAATTGAAAAGCGAATAATAATTTGAAATTTTTAGTCTGCTTTTAAAAGATGACACTCTCATCACAGACCTCAGTTCATGTAGCAGAGAATTCCAGAAAGTAGGACCATGACTGAAAGGCTCAGTTTCACATTGGCATTTCAAATTGAATTAGTTTCAAAGTTGTGCTCATAGTGGACTGCAGTTGTGTAATTGATAGTGTCCATCCATGAATCCCTTGAAATCTGAGTGTGTGCTGCAAAAACAACAACCCCTGAGACACTGCTATGTATTTCAGTGGGAATATTTTTTGTAGACTGTATGCAAATCTCCGTATTTCGAGTGCTTGTATTTTCACATCCTCACCCTGAAGTTGAAGTAATGTGACAGAAACCAGCGCTCCAACCAGCGCTGCTGTTTTAAATCACAGCTCTGACTCTGAGGCCTCCAGCACATCAGACGCTCGGCCCGCTATTTGGGGGGTTTATTGTGCGACAGGAATTCAGGAAACAGATCCTATGTAGAAACTATAGAACGCTGGCCCGATCATATTATATGGGGTGCAGATGTAATGTTGACATCATATCATATCTGTTCTCAGTCCTTGCCCAGTCGAAACATGACATCATTCTTTGGAGGCTGTCAGTTTTTCATACTTCCCACAGCCCTGCCTTTTGTATAGGTTGAGACTGGCATTCAAATTTCTCCATCACCTTCTTGTGTGACTTAGTGTATAAGCATAGACTTTAGCTGACAGCTATACCAGGGGTGAGTCAGAGTCTCTTCTTGAATGTATTCCTAGTTGTCATCGCGTGATGGTTTCTTTCTTCGAATACAAGCCAGATCAGAGATTTATGCAGACAAGGGGAGGACAACTCCCGCAATGCCCAGGAGGGAAACAGATCCAAGACAAATGTTATTGAGGGTGTTTTGGCACTGATATGGATAATTTAATCACAGAATTGAGCCGTCAGAATGAGCACTGATGAATCTCTGAGATAAGAAAGTGACAAGGAGGGAGGGGGGAAATGTCATGTGTAAAGCCTCCCAGAACCTCTCTACCCCCTCTAAGATATCACAACAAGATTTAGTAAGATGTGCTTGTTTAATGACATTAGATCATGATAAAACCCTCACATTTAGGAATATGACAGTTTGTAGTTGATCAAGATGTTTTTAATACAAAGCCTGGCACTTTCTCCTAAATTACTTATCCACCTCATTAAAGACAACTTATTACTTGGAACTGATCTGCCTTTCATCCCATGGTTGGCTTGAACTTCATTTTTATTGTAGTTTTGCAATGCAGAAATTTTGTGTATAATATAGCGGTCCAATTGCATCTGCTCCAAAACAATTAACATTACGTGTCAATATCTTACAAAAATTAACGTCATTGCGTGTATTGCTATCTTTAAGATTCACTTTTTATGATTTCTATTTTAATTTTCAATTTTTTATATCAAAGTAGTTTAACACTGACATGGTTTTCATCAGTCATAGACCATGACAAGTGCTCTGTATCAGCACTTCACATGCAATCTGCTTGGCTTTTTATGTGCTTTAATGTGACTTGTAATATGCCTGTGTGGGTGTGTGTGTGTGTGTGTGTGTGTGTGTGTGTGTGTGTGGACTCATATCACAAAACACAGCTTCACCATCTCCTGCATTGCTGAACATCTCTGTTTTCCCCATAAACCCCATAAACATTTCTCTCGTCATTATTGCACTTAAATAACCATCAACCTTTGTTTTCAGTTGTGTATCTCCTCTTCAGACCCGGACACCTGTCGCTCTGTTTCACTTGTGATTCTAAATTTGAAATGGACTCTGTTTCCCATGATTCCCTCTGCAGTTCTGCATCCCTCTAGTCCTGGCAACAAGAGAACCAACCTGGTGGGGAAACCGGACCATGGTGAGGGCAACAGTGATGCTGCAGCTCGTCCACACAACAGCGTAACTTAAGCTGCTCCACAAGCCATCGCTTCTCAAACCGCTTCGTATCATGCTCATGCAGCAAACAGAATGAAACATGGCATTCTCCTTGTCGTTTGACTGACGCTTGCTTAATGGAATCTTGATAGTCTTGCTTGAGTGAAAGCACTCTTGTTTGTTTATTAGTCCCACATGAATCAAATTTATTCAACTCTAGTTCCGCTCCACATTTTTCCACAAGGTCATTCCCTCAATGCTGAAATGCCTCTTTGCCTTCCAGTTTGAGAACCACTGCTTTCAGCTGTGTATACAAAGTGCTCTCATACTACATTATATCTGGCAATTATATGCACAAAGTGTCCTAATGCACAACACGGCATTGGCCTAAACATTACAGCTAATCTCAGCGGTTATTTTTTGTTCCTGAAGCTTTTTTTATGTCACTCAATTATCTCTCTCTCTTCTTCTGTGACTTAACTACTCACGCTCGCGTGTGCACTACGTTTCTAAGAATCTGGGCACTGATGGTGTCGGTAAACGTCCTCTGGCAGACCTTTTTCCCCTTTAAAACTCAAGAGATATTACACAACAAACAAACTCTGATCTTCCAGCAGCCAGGAAAAGGCCACTGAGTTGCTCGGCGCGGATGGCCAGAGCAGATGGATCACAACTGTGTATGTCTGTGAGTCAGATGATGAGGACGAGGAGCTGATCTCTCCTCCTCCTGCTCTCTGTCCTCAGATAAACCCATGGACCTGAAACAAGGAGACAAGGAGTCCATCTTGAAGCCATTCCCACTGGTCACGGCCAAACCCAAGCAAGAGCGCAGACAACAGACAACCACCTCAGCCCCAGCTGTGAACAGTATGTGTAGTTTTAAAATAAAAGAGGGACGTTACAACATCATGTCACTGCTGCTTTTATATCTGGATGGGATATGAAACACTGTGCATGTGTGTGTTGTATGTGAGAGAAAAAGGGGAGAGAACATAGAATATGGAAGAGGCAGCCGGTGAGCCACACTGCAGGTGCTGGGCTGGCTGGTCCTCGATCTGGGAATGAGGACACAGAGAACTGCTAGGGACTGCTGGCACATCCAAATAACTCAGCCTCCTCTTTGTTTCCCTTTCAGCTAGTCGATTTGACCTGAATGAAAACTCCTCCATATTCAGGCCCCTGCCTGCATCAGACGTAGACATCATGGGCAAGAAGCGCTATGTAGGTAAGACTTCACCGCTGATTCAAAGCTGATTTCACCGTCTGCGCCTTTAAGGTGAATTCACCTTTACTTACATTTTCACCAAGGTTTGAAATGTGCATTTTTGTTAAAATAGCTGTAAATTCAGAATATATTATGTCCTGTTTCCAGCTCCTACATGGGCTAAATCAATGACTGTGTAGCAACGCTCATTGTACCTACTGTACCTGTTCACAGCTCCTCATGTGATATATAAGACAGATAAAAAGCCACACGAGCCGTGTTCCATCACCTCCTCCCTGGCATACTTCCCTGACGAGGAGGGCGGCGATCAGAACGTGACCAGTGCGCCCCGCGTTCCCCCCTCCAACCTCACCGTGGTGACGGTGGAGGGCTGCCCGTCGTTTGTCATTCTGGACTGGCAGAAGTCTGACAATGAAACCAGAGGTACTGTAACCGCAGAGGCCAGCGCTAAAAACAGGCTCAACCGGTGGTTAAACTTGTGGTTTTATGATGGATGAGGCTGTTGGGAATCCGGCTGTGTGTCCACTTCAGGAGGTTGTACAGAACCAGAATATTTGAAGAATGTTGGATATATCGATGAAAGCAGTTATTTAGAATGGTATAATAAACTTGCAACTGTTGGTGTTTGCTGATGCTTGAAGAACCATTTAATAATGTATTATAATCATCGGTTGCATGTAATAAACTATCTATTAACCATTTATAATTCATGGTTATTATAAAATGTTACTATAAAATGTCTTCCACTGGCTCCAGACCACTTGTGACATTACACATCTTGCTTGTAGAAACACACGTGAAACTCAGATTAAAGCTTTAAAACATTTTATTTTAAGAATGAAAAAATCTACTATACTGTACTATACTTCAGATGAAATTTAGAGTGTGTTTTTGCTATTATTGTCACAATTCACATTGAGGATTTTCCTGCTCCTTTGTCAGAGTATGAAGTAGTATCCAAAACCAAAGGACCTAATGGAGAGGAGGTGTCCATACTGACGACAAACCAGACACACACAGCAGTAGAGAATCTGAAACCAGAAAGCAGGTACGGTCAGCAGTGAAGGAACAGTTTTTTTGTCATAAAATGCATATGACAGCTGAAAGAGTTTTACTTCACTTAATTATTCGTCCTGTTCATACTGGCTATTAGAAGAGCCGCTTGTCTTTTTAACATTAGTGATATAGGGCCAAAATCCACACGATTTTGTTTAGAATGATGATAAAAGATGAGGCTTCAGCAGTCTGACAGCTGCCACATTTGCAATTCTAGGTATTAAATTCCCTAACAAAAAGAGACACTTTGGCACTAAAGTTATGAAGGAATCTTCTAATGGTCACTATGAACAGGAGGAATGATTACAATAAGAAAACAAACTGCTGAATGTTTTTGGGTACTTGTCTGTTGTTCTAAGATCAGACTTTAAAAAAGATTTAAGATAAATTACCAACCTCTTTAATATATCTTTAATTAGTATTTGACCTCAACATGATGTTTCTTTCTTTAGTCTTCCATTTGTTAAACACTACAGATGGGGAAAAACCACAAAGTTTACAAGACGCTTCACAAATATGTTATGTTTGTGATCCTGGCTGATTAGATTAGTAACATTCACTGTAAACTTCATCAAGAGGGGAGTATTAAATATCTTTAAGGAGCTCGTGTGCTGCTTTAAAAGTTATCTTTAAACTCTCTTGCACTCCCTCACTCCATGCAGTGAATCACTTTTGTTTTGCACATGCAAAATGGTCAAAAGGACACGAAGGCTGGATGCATCGGGGCGGAGTGGGTTGTTGAGTTTCTTTAATCACAGCAGATCTCAGCATCTGGACTCTCAGAACTCAGCAGAACCCTCCCCTGGGCTGGGTCCTCTAACACAATGAATGCCAGGACATCGGAGTGCAGCAGGTGGAATAACCATCAGCTGTGTGTTTGTGTGTGTGTGTGTGTGTGTGTGTGTGTGTGAGTGATGGAGTATGTGTGAACCTTTTTACTTTGCTATCAAAAGCAGGAAAACACTCATCATTCCCGGGGAATGGAGAAATATAGATAAAAAAAAAAACTCCTCAAATTTGGAATTATGCTTTTTCCCCCCTTTCATTTGTACGTAACATATTTCTTGTTCTTACTGTGTAACTCTTGTTTCAGTTATGAATTCAAAGTAACACCAAAGAATGAGCTGGGAACTGGACCCTCCACTGATCCTGTGGCTTTCAGCACAGAATCAGGCAAGTTTGTTCTATTTCATTCTAACCATACAAGGAAAATTCACTGATGAAACCGCTTACATAACGAGTTGCATGTCAGTGCCACCGTGTACATAGGTAATTACCAGGCCGTGATGAGCGTTGCTTAGCATCTCAGAAGGTGGGCTATTAGGCAGTTGTTAGTGTAATGACTTCAACATGACAAAGGTTCCGACTGATTAAGACTCGAGGGTCTTGTCAGCTCCCCAGATGTCCTCCGAGGTTTCTAACATCCACCTGGTAATTTACAAGCTAGATTTGCACCAATCATATTACAGCTGAAGAATCAACTGTTTTGTTTTTAAATTCGCAATCAAAGCTCTGCGTTTTGGGTATGAACACGATAAATACCCTGCCAAATGGGCTCGGACACAAGTTTGCGATAATCAGGCCCGATATCCAAGATGTCTAATGACTGCGTGTTAATTCTAAATTGTTCTGATGACGTTACTCATTGCGCTGTTTCCTCACATTTGTAGCGGATCCACGAGTGAGCGAACATGTCTCAGGTGAGTATGGTCTTTCTCTCTTCTCTACAGTATGTTACAGATTATTATTTATTTATTTGTTTTTCTTTTGTTCCCTAATTCATATATCATCACCCTATTCAAATAATGGCCTAAGTTTTGGGGGAAAACTTTATCAAATGCAGAGACTTGAAAGTGGATGACTCTTGCATGTCGCTTATGTAACATTATGGTATTATGGTTTATGATAATAAACCTTGTCACTCATCACTTCTTGCTTCTTGAAGCAGCTGTCATCATGAAAGCTTGTTAATTTACCAGTCAAAGAATTTTATCATAAAGAATAAAACACTTTGACTTAGGCAAAAATAATAAAAAAGGCCTTAGTAAAATGGCCATAGTCTTTTTGGCCATTTTACTTCCTCAGGATTAATGTGATTTTACCAGATGTTGCAGCTTCATCAAGAAATGATTCAGACCAAAACCTCACCTCATCATAAAATGACTTAGGCCGGTATTTAATAGGGTGACAACATGTAACATGATTATTTGCTCAAATTATGGATTCCTCACAGGAAAAGATGCCATCTGGACTCAATTCCCGTTTAAAACTGATGCCTACTCTGAATGCAACGGGAAGCAGTATGTGAAGAGAACCTGGTACCGAAAGTTTGTGGGCATCCAGCTCTGCAACTCGCTGAGATACAAGATCTACCTGAGTGACTCTCTCACTGGTAACTACAGCACACATTAACCCAGTAGACGGACACTCGGAGTGTAGACCTTCACTAAGGCCGGTGGTCAGACTTGTGCAGCACTATCATGTGTTTCCAACACTATCAGAATGGTATGGAGTTGAATCATCAGGGCAGAGTCCTACAGAACCACGTCTGTTTCTATATTATGCACCCAAAAAAGAATAGGTTTACAATCAAAAAAAGGATTTGAGGCTTCACCGAAATTAAATGGGTTCATGGTTGGTCAATTCTACACTTTATTACCAAATTCTATGAAAATCAGCAAAGTATTTTTTTTGTTGTAATCCTGCTCATAAAGAAAAAAAAACAGACAAATGCCAAACGCAATATCTCCATCTCACATTTGAACACCTCTCATCTCCAAAATCTGGATATCAGGGGTTACAAAATGTTGGTGCATACAATATATCAAAAGTACAACCAATGTTTTAACAGTCAGCTCAAAGACTTTGTATACATGTGACAAGAGTAATACTGAAGGATAGTTAGAACTCTATCCTGACTCCTTCCCCCAAGACCTCTTCTAATGAATCATCAAAACACATCAGTTACAACCTCAGACTGAAAACTAGTCATGTTTTCTTCTTCTTCTTTTTCTACATTTTGGTTGGCGTCTACTTCAGGGTTGCATTACGCGTGACGGGATGTGTGTCGCTGTTAACTGAGTGGAAACCTGTAAAAAACACTTTGGCTCCAGATGCAACAACGTACAAAGATTTACTGTCGTCAAGCTGTAATAAATCTGTACTGCTGGGGACAACGTGTGATTTTTGTAATACCCATTACCATGTTTCTCCTGCACCTCTGTAGGGAAGTTCTACAACATCGGGGACCAGACAGGACACGGCGAGGACCACTGTCAGTTCGTGGACTCTTTTCTCGACGGACGGACCGGCACCCAGATGTTGGCTGACCAGCTGCCAGGCAGGCCAGGTATTTAGGTTCACCCTTACCCTTAGTGAATCATAAATTCTGTCTTTCATTATGTCCACTTTCACCCCTTATTCTTCCTCTTTTTGACCCCAGGGTTCTACAGAGCGATGAGACAGGAACCTGTTGCTTTCGGAGAAATCGGAGGAAAGTCGCACATCACTTACGTAGGCTGGTACGAGTGCGGCACGCCCATTCCTGGGAAGTGGTAAGACCTCCTCGGGGCTGTTCAGGAAGGATGGGTTCCTTGGCGCCGAGCAAGAAGAGGAGTAGCGAAGATGCCTGACTTGGCCCGAGGGGAAGTGGGCCTCTCATTCATGTTACCAGGGACACTGTAGACGGGTCTGTCTGTTTGGACTCAGCCTACTGTCCCAGGTATGAACCTGTACAGGACAATTAGGTGTCACACAACTCTACGGGGTGTAACATTGGTCTTAATTTCTCTATTTATCAAACATGTCACGCTGGACAAAAGAATACAGGAGTTTGAGTGAACCAAAACGTTGAATATACAGTAATCAGAGAAATGTTGGGAAGCTGGCTCCCAAAATGTAATAACTTGTATGATATTATTTATCAAGGGATTGTTACTGAATATATTGTGTGTGCTCTGGGCTTTTCAAGAAGTGAAAGTGCAAATGCTTCCCAATACTTGCATGTCTAATGAACACACACACACATAGATTGATCATTTGTATACAGAAATAAGGTGCCAATCATATATTGATTGTGCATTTGGATATTGTAAAAATACAATAACACAAGTACACACAGACATGCAGAATTGACCTTCTGCTGGCCCTAAAGGATCATTAGCAGCTACAGTTTGCAAAGTATTTTACATTTGTTCATATATGTATATGGTGCAATGCAGAATGCGTACCAGGGATCATAGAGGATAGTTATGAATATCAGGTAATGGGTGTAACAGCTTCAGCCAAATTGTTTATCACATAACACTTGAGCCCAGAGGCTCTGGGATTAACTTGGAAACAGAAGAAGTTTGTAATTTTTAATGCCCGTGCAGTCTTTTCTAGTATTTTATGAAAGAATGAAATATATATTAAACTGAATAAAAAAACGGTGCTTCAAAGTGGAAATGACATAAACAAAATGGCATAATTTATGTTTTTTGTGTTCAAATATGCAAAATGTACATACATGTTTTTTTTAAACATCTGTCATGACTGCAGTTGTATTGATGTACCATGTAGACAATTTTCAGCAATAAATCATGTTTTTATATTTACTGATATTGATTGCCATTTGACCTTAATCCCTTATATTTAAAGGAAAAGTTAGACATTTGGGGAAAAAAATATTTTGATGAAGTTTAAACAGCAGCCAGCTAACTTATATGATGCCCTCACACTATTTTTGTGCATAAATTCTGATCTGAATGAGAAGGTAAGTAACAGTATGTAGCATGGAATATAACTCAAGCAATCGATAGTTCGATAGTTCAATCGAAAATTAAGAGTGGTCAAAGTCATCAAATGATTGATTCCTGCTTGGCAATGATCACTATGAGGGTGTTGGATAACCTCTCAATTATCCATAATGAGCCCTTTTCCCTCAATTTCCCTCACTCGATTGGACAGTTTGACATGAAAGGACCAACCACATACTCCCATGCCACATGTGTCAGCCAACCACAGCCCTCAGACAAGAAAACAAAATAGGGACACCGGCATTACCACAGTTTTCCAAATCCGGTTGGAGGAGAAGGGCAATGGAGAAGCCAAACGTAACAGAGACATGAACTCAGAAACCGCAAACAGAAGAGCGTCTGTGTAAAGAAAAGGAGGGTAAGATGACAGGGCCAAGAGCAACGCAATATCAAAACAAAACGTAAAAAATAAGCACCGTCTGGGTCTCAATCATTTATTAGGTTCAAGAAAAAAATGTTACAGTTTATACATAAACAGCTAATCTCACTTAAAGGTGGAATTCGATTTGATGTATTAGTAAAAACCAGTGATAAGAGAAAGAGAGAGAGCAACAGCAAGCTTTACTGGAGGTGATAGAACAAGCTAAACAAAAGAAACCTTTTTTCATGACATTGGGATCTACACCTCCCATAAGCCATCACTTAGCTAGTGTTCCCAACATGGGGCAGTTTCATCGAAAATCATTAATACCGACACGGTGGTGAAATTGATCAAATAAGGACAAAACAAACAACACAAAACATAACATAACAAGGGGTAACTTTTCATTTAGGTAGTGTCTTATAAATGCATCCATGCACAGTAGATGGTTGAGACATATGACACAGATGCAGCCGAGGATGCCAATCTCACTCGCAAAATGAAGTGTTACCATGGAAAAGAACAAAAAGAAGACTTTGTGCAACAGCCTGTTTTGGTCTTCCAGGTGTGTGTGTGTGTGTGTGTGTGTGTGTGTGTGTACAGACTGGTTACATTAGTACAAAGACGGATACAAGAGGGGGCGGAGCAGACTGTGGTGGGAAAAAAATAACAAGGAACATACACCAAGGCCAAAACAGAGTGGTGTGTTGGAGAGACAGCATACAAACGCTAACCATGAGACAGGGAGGGGGTGCTTGTTTCATATTTGGACTTCATATTCGTATGAGGGGGGATGCAGAGCAGTAAAGCATGATTTCTGCACCTAGTCCAGACAGTTGGAGCCATATAGAGGGTAGGGGTTTGGGCTGTGTGTGAGGATCGTCCACTATCCTCTTTTACCGGTATCCAGGGCCTGGCTGAGTGTAGCCCTGGCCGTAAGGGGGGCGGTTGCGAGCATAAGGGTTAGCAGCTCCAGGGGGAGGGGTGACGGTGTTGCCTGGAGGCGGGGTGTATCCCGGGCGGGGCTGGTAGCCGGGGCCGGGCTGGGAGCTGGGTGGCAGGCTGTAGTTGGCAGGCTGGGAGGCCTGGGAGGTATAGTTTTGGGCAGGGAAGGCTCCTGGTGGGTACTGCTGAGCTGCCTGAGATGGATGAGGCTGCTGCTGCTGCTGAGGCGGCTGCTGCTGCTGGCCTCCCTGGAAGCCCTGGGCTGGGGCCGGACCGGGGGCGGGGGCCTGGGAGGAGGGCGGCGCGTAGTTCTGGAACTGCTGCTGAGGCTGTGGTGGGCCAGGCTGAGGGGCTCCGGACTGAGGGCTGTATCCTGCTAAGGGGGGGAGGGGGAAAAGAAGGTCTCTTTAATTCTCTCCAGAGGGGAAAAAATCCACCTCCCCTTACTAGAAATTCAATTGTTGCTCTTACCAGGGTACTGCATACCGTACTGCTGCTGGGGTGGGGCACCTGGCTGCTGGGGTGGGTATCCACCTGGGGCCTGGTACTGCTGATACACCTGACCTGAACACAGCACAAGCCAGAGAAGCACCGTCACCGACAGCCACCATTCATTTATCTTTAAAATATATTAAATATATTTAAATATTAAAATATATTTTTCACCATTATAATAAAAAGCAATCTTTCATACGAAATTCAAATTTACACATAGCTACATTCAGTAGAGTATGTGTGTCTCTTGGCACAATCAGAAATCTGACTAATACATCTTGGATGTCACATGTAATAGCCTACACATAAAGCTGTAGTGAAACGCACAACGTGCCATTTTCTGTTGCTCGGGGTCTATCAATCAAAACAAGGAGAAAAGACAGCGGTGATGACGTTGTAAAGTAGCAGTCAGGATTCCTTCAGTGTTCATTTTTCAGGGAGCCAAATTATCCTCTGAGGTCTCTCTCTCCAAAACAAACAAACCCAGTGATTAAAACCAGTGAAAACACTGAATTAGGCAGTTTTACATTAAAATCAGTTTCTCCTGAGGCTATTCAGCAAGTTAATACTAACGTTTACTCTACTTGCTGCTCTTAATATCTTAAGATCAAGAGCTCCAGTGACTAAATTGTTCTTGAAGGTAAAAAAAAAATAGAATAAAAATAACCATGGTAAAATGTCTATTTTTAAAATTGCTAAAAAAAAAAAAAAAAAAAAATGGGAAAAATTTAGGTCAACAATCACAACACTAACACATGCACAAAAGGGTTAAAATCACAAATTGCTCTATGTTTTAGAATTGTTGAAAAATTTGTGATAAAGCACAAAACAATATTTACCCCAGGTCTATCCAGTTTAAGACATTTTAATCCACATTGTCCAGTTGGGCCTTTAAAACAAATAACTACCCACAAACTAACACAAACACAGGCTGTATCTGAAACCACTAATGCGCTTTATTTACCGTCTGCCTTTTTATTCGAGCGTTGAATTCCTGAGGGCGTAAATTCATCCACTACTGTACATACAGCAGTGCCTTCTATATTCCACAATAGGAAGAAAAAAGTATCATCAATGACATGTACACCTTCTGCTGACAATCCCACACTGCAACAGGCCACATTTTACAGATGCAAAAATGACGGTTTGACTCTACATCTGTTGATGAGACAAGAAAAGGGTAAAAAGTAAGCTGAAATCATAACTAACTTCCCACAATTGAGTGAACTATGAGGCGTCTATTATAGTGAATATGGAGCACCGAAGGAGGGAATGATTTTGAACAGTCCTGGATGACTGCCTGCTCCCTATCCCACACATCGATTCTCTCACCCCCACATATTGGAAGGTTGGACTGATTAAGAAGCTGATTCATGCTACAGCAGCCTCTTGAATACATTGAAACCACTGGAGCCACAATGGCTTATTTCTGTGTAACTTTAGCTCCCATTATCACAGCAGGGGATTGAACCTTGGAGGCTTCGACAGGCCACTTACGGCATGAGTCTGTAAGTTGAGTCTGTAAGTGTCTTGGACATGCATTTACCCCTTTTCAACATCTGGCTAGAATGTGTTCTGTCAGACTACAATCCATCTCGAATGCTTCTTGGATGCATCTACACTTGGCTTTTTTGATATTGGATAGTTATCCGATGCAACCAAGACACATGACGTGAAGTGTAAATGTGGTTTCTATATCTTCAGGGAGACACCTGTGCAGCTGGACAAAATAATACACATATGCTATGACAGAAACAGCTGCAAGCACTTTTACATAAGTGTTTGTTGCTAAAAGTGTAATAGCCACAGAAATCCCTACATGGGACATTACAGTAAGAATTGGCTTCAAGCTATTGAGCAGCATGCAGGTGCCTAAATAGATGTAAACACAATGTACACAAAGGAAAAATGCAAAAAAAAAAACCTCTTAAAACTGTGATGCATGTAACCATTATCATCAAGGTGCCACACACAAACACACACACACAATCCATGAGGCGCCACTCTTCTCACCAGACATGTCTATGTGTGCAGACAGCGGCTTCCTGCTGTACTTTTATTAACCATGACTTCACCAGTCCTACATGCACATGTGGAGGACGGTCACCATCATCTCTACAAGTGTTGTGACTTAAAAGTAATCCTTTAAAGACCCCTGAACACCCGAAAGAAGCCTGAAACATCAAGTTACATGTATTAGCCACAATCGAGTAGCATGACGAGTAATCCATGCTATCTTGCTCATGAGGGATCCTGCTGCACATCTTTTTTCATGTTTCAAAAATATGGAAACATTTTCCTTGTTATTTTAAATAGCTAAGAAACTTTTCCATTAAATGAAGACTTGGCAGACCAGTTGAACCCCCCCCATACGAGGCCCAAGTTTTACCCCCAGATCGTCTGCCTGGCATTCAAATTGGGCTGACTAACGTATGAAAAGCACAAAGAGTGAAGACATAATGAAAGAGGGCTGAACCAATGTTCACGTTTTTTTTAAGGGCTGGTGAAACTAGTGCTGACTCTACTCTTTCAGAGGGATGATATAGTGGCAATTCACGACTTTGAGTCTGGACAGAACAAAGCTCAAAAGAGGACCATGCGCTTCTATCAAATGGTTTTGTACTATATCAAGCGTACACGTTTGCCAAGGCCAATGGGCAGTCTTCTATCTGACATACACAGCAACATGTGTGGATACATTTCCAGAACTATAAGGATAATGTAGGATATAAGGGCAAAGTTCTGTCAACTGTTTATCCGACTCTTTGCATCACACTGAACAGCAGGCAACTAAATATTGTTAAAAACTATCTCTGCAGTGTTTTTTTTGTCTAGAATCCTAGCGTGTGTGTCTGTAATTGGCTGCTTCTACTGTTCTCCTTCTGTAATCCATCATGTATCTTATGTAAGAGTGAGAAGGATGCGTGGCTGTTACGAGCCCATTGGCCTGGGACTTGGATTAAATTCAGTGTAGCCAGGAGGACGGACATTGGCCTGCCAAGCGATCGCGGGACAGAAATGACTAGAGCCTCGAGACAGAGCAGAGAAACCCCAAGTTGGGAAAATGATGTTCCATGGAACAAATCATTTGGCCGTAGAAGTGATGACCTCTGAGCATGCCTTCATAAGGAGTCATGCGAACATGGTCTCATTTTTAAATAAACATTTCACGGCAAACACACGTCTGCCCATCTGATAAAGAGCCTCACGCAACTGTCTGTAAATAAACATGCATATGCAGCGGTTGCTCAGTTTCTTCCTCTCCTGCACAGATGTAAAATTATCGCCAATGGTCCATCGGCATCTGACAGGCAACAGGTTGAAATCTTAACCATCTGCTTATGGATCTCATTAACAGCATTCTCATGGCAACAAGTAATCTAAGCATGCATTAAAAGTGTGCTTTAGGCTGTCTTTAAAAAGCCACAGTTGGCATCTTATCTCATGCATTACTGTTTAACAAATTCTCATGCATCCACTGCCTGCTCTGATGAGCCTAGAGGCTGTCCTACTGACAAACAGTCTCTGCATCCAGAAACAAGAGGAATGTGAGGACAAACACCACATAGGGGCAGGAACTAGTTTAATGTCTCTACATGCTGGCCATGTGCAGCCTTGACCGTGAGAAAGGAGGAAGCAATATTGTAATGAAGGATTGGATGAGGAGTGGACAGACTACATATTGCTGCATTGGGATTTGAGATAGCTAAACAGTGACTACAAGAATAAACAATTGTGTCTAACAAGAGCTTCCAATCTATTTAATAGTGACACTTTACTAATCACCAGGGGAGAAAGACCCATTTCATTGATGGGAGAGGGGGCAATAGTAAATTTTCAGAATAATTTCTGGAGGTGACATGGAAAATACTACACTTCCATAACAATTTGGCCCTATCTTCTTCTCTCTCTGATGTTTTAACCATTGTCAATAAAAGTAATTATAGTATAGCCAAAATTAGGTCATATCCTAACCAGCAGACTGTTTAAAAAAAAAAAAAAAAAAAAAAAAAAACATGATTTCGGAAAACTTTGAAAAGTGGTCTGATAAGTGACTTACTAGCTTCTACCTAGTAGTTCAACTGGATTCTTCCACATAGCTAGCCATTAGCTAACGGTCAAAAATTGCTGTTAGGCACTGGCCGCACCCACTGGAAAACAGCATGTGGACCAAACTACTTTGAAGAATAGAGGGGTCATCATTTTTCAATAATAATAAACACATTGTTTCACATTAAGCAGCAATTGTTAATGTATTTATTTAACATTGATTTTATAGTCATTATTATTGTATTTATTTGAGGACAACTTTTGTAAGTGTAGAGGAGGTCACATCCCCTGCGTCTCCCTGCAATTTCTGCCTATGCTGATCACAATTTCTTTTTAATGTCCCTCTCCACAGGGAAGCCAGTGGAGAGTGAAGATTCCGCTAGAGAATAATTCCCCTGGAGGTGAGAGGCAGGGTTTAGATTGAATCATTTCTTACCTCACATCTAGATGTCTGCAATCAATACTGACGCAGCAATGGAGGCATGAAAGGCAATAACATAAAAAAATAATGGCACCTCCGTGTCACCACATCTAGTAAGGCCTGAAAGTAACAATCAGACAACAATTAACATGAGCAAGTCACTTATGATACTAAGCCATCTGTTGTCCTTGTGTTATGAGGAAAATAACGACCCATAAACAGCTTTTTGTTGAGCTGACTGTTTGTGTGCAACATGTGTTGCTGGCCAGCCCAGTGAAAGAAATAGAATAGGTCTTCCTTCTGGACTAACTAAAACACTCTAATGAAGCCCCATGTTTTGGTCCTGCAACACTAACCAGGCCAAACCACAAACCACCAGTTAAATGGAAGAACTCATACCACATGTGTGCTGATCGTGTTGCAGGTGTGGTCAGAAGTCAACCGTGTGACTGCTTTAAATGAAAGTTACGCCTCGCACGGGCTGCAGCGTAAGGCATCCCCTATGCCCAAATGGCCTCCGCATTCAGCTGGAACAAACCACAAGCTGAAATCAATTCAGTCCACTTACAGCAATGTGCTAATCAAAACAGAAGGTTTCAACTCTCTGTGGCTGCACCTTACTGGGTCTCTTCACAACAAAACAAAACAAGATGACCGGATAATTTGCTTATTTTAAAGAGCATGGTTGCAGTAGACTGTCTTTCTCCCAAAACTAACTTAAAAATAACAACAACCAAAAAAAAACCCACACACACAAAAATGAGCCACACTGTTGGGTAAGAAACAAAACCAGCACAACAGGTTATATACTTATATAAGTAAGTAACTATATAACAATCAATTTATAGGTTGAGTAAGACACTTAAAACCTTAAAAATCTTACGTAATGTTGATGAAATTAGGCAAAATATGTTTTTTCCCTCCATCATCATTCTGCCTGATCCCTGGGTTTAGGCCATGAACATGTTCGTGTTAAGGATTGCACAAAAATATAGGACTGCTATGATAAAGCCTCTGCAGAGAAAGAAAACGCTAATTCCAGGGATACTCTTGTTTACAAACTATTCAATACTTTTCTATCATGGTTAGACTCAAGCAACATTTCTCATCAAATGAAACCTGCTGCATTAACAGCGACAACAATGGATCAGTTTGCCAAAAGCAGAGAATAGGCATTTGCTTAGAGTTAAATCAGCCTGATTAAAAATAGATACTGTATATTCATCTTATCTATCAACCAATCAACCCCCTACATTCATTATTTTTGATTTCTCTCCTCATATCATATTAAATGTCACATCACATCATCTACTCCATTAATATTTCACACAATCTAATCTACTATTCATGTCACTGTGTCAGGATGAAAGTGATACCGTCTATAATCCCTTGACAGAGACATTTAACAATTGTTTTATCACATGGTCTTTGTCTATCATGTTACTAATTGACACATGAATTTGTAATTGCTTTATTAGTTGGGACCGCAAGTATAGCATGAAATTCCATCTGACTGGCAGTAGCGACAGTAGTGACTGTAGCATGGTGCCCATGTTCCTGGAGTAAATCCTTCAGTCAAAGTTAGTAATAAAAGGCTGAAGTAGCAAATATAACCACAGGTGAGACTGGACTAAAACTCAAACTACAACCTGTAGTTATATTATGTTGTCCCTTTATGGTGTACTGCTATATGTTAAATTTATATCTATGACTTTCAATTGTAACTGATAGGTAGTTATTGAGGTACTAAGAGCTGGAGGGTTTGTTGGGAGGCAGGACAAATCTTTAGATTAAAAATTATTATGACACTGACTGAAATATAAAACAGTTGAGTAGAGTGGTGAAGAAAATCATGTACATTTATGTGGTGGACTGATGTAACTACTGTAATAACCCACAAAAAAATACAAGTCATGCAGAATGTTTAAAAGTTTAACTAAAAGATTAACTACACTCTTTACATCACATTATAGCAGATAAATACTACATTGGAAATTTTATTACAACATGTTGAAACTTTCTTGCTCAATGGGGAGGCACATTTCAGCAGGGCCATGTTGGTGGTAATGCTGGAGGAATGTCACATGTAATAGCATTACTACGAAAGCATATTTAATTGTTTAACTGCAGGGTTTTTGACTCCCCGTGGCCATTCAAACAATATCCCATACCTCAGCGGCATATTTTCCTGTTCACCTAATAAGCTGTGTTAAGCACGTGTGCATTTGTCTCACCATCCATGCCAGCTGGGGGTCCCTGCTGTACTCCAGGATAGGGAGCCTGGGGCTGGGGGGGCACTCCTGGCTGAGGGGCTGCAGACGAGGAGGAAGCAATGCTGTCAGGGGTTCCTGAACGCTCATCCGTTGCAACCGCTGGTAGAGCTACAGACATGACAGAGGGGAAACAGGCATGTGCTGGAGGTAGAAATGCCTTATACGATCTTGAGAACAAATATGGCAAGCATGCAAAAACAAGGCAAATTTAAAAGTGACACGCCAGTCACATGCATTAATGAATACTTGCAAAGAATCAAGTCAAGTTAATGTACAATTAAATCCTTATTTTTCTGCAGTTGGTTATTATGTGATACCTGGGGGCTGGTCCTCGCTCAAGCCAAAAGCGGAGATGACATTCTTGCTGACCTCATCCTGGTTTTTCAAGGGGTCGAAGGCCGACATGCTGGCTGCACTAACTGGGGTGGCCTGTTTCAATGCTGTTTCTGCTGTCACCACCTTGCCCTCACGTCCATCCACTGATTCTGGCAACACAGACGGGATGGAAATGTGTTAGCACAAGCAGATTGCGATGTTGAAATGCCCCATTTTGCACTAGTCTATTGTAAACACATTTGTTCTTGCACCATCAAAACAAGTTTATAAAAAAAAACAAAAACAGGATGTGTCCGTTCGAGCAATCGTCAAAGCAGACTCTAAAAAAATCACGACAGCCAAAAGCCTCATAAACATTGACCTTGATTATATCTTGAAAAATGTAGAAATTGGCATCTTGCTCAGGAGCCATAGCACACACCACAGACTACCTCCGCCCATTTCATTGATTGACCAGAACAGCCAAACCAGAACAGTTCTGGTTCAGAAAAGGGCAAAAATAAATATTTGCAGCTAAGAGAATTATGAAGAAAAACAAATTTTAAAAGCAAACCAAATACTGATTATATTCAAGTAAATGCTTTGCTACTTTATGATGGTGTGTGGGTCTGAGTGACCAGTAAAAACTAAATTAGAATGCTTGCAGTATTAATTCAAGCAGTGCATAATTCCAGATAAATCTTCAAAGAGGTATTAAATCACTCCAACAAAAACAAACTCTTATAAAATATCTCATTCTGATGCCAGCATCCCTGTTGGATACAGATGTTAAAATTCTGGCAGAGAATAGGGAGAACGGAAGTGTTAAGGAGGCTTTTGGGATTAAGAGTCAAGGTTTGTGATCTAAAAAACAACAAAACAAACACCAAGAGAAATCACAACATCTGGACTGTTCATGTACACACATGTTATATTATCTAATGGGACCAAATGTTTGTTGTGGATCCAGCATACACGTGCATGTGTTAAAGTTGTACTAACTAATTTTCAATTTAAAAATCCTAGTTTTCCTATCAGCAGGCAGTTAATAGTTGTCATGTTAAAACAATTCAAAGAGCAGCTGTGTACACACATAGTGCAGGAAGACTCAGGGGTGTGTGGGGGAGTGTTTACCACTGTCAGGTGCTGTAGCAGCCAGGCCAGGCTCTGTGGGGGGCTCCAGGCTATCCAGGAGATTGTTAACTTTATTCCTGAGCTCAATGAGCTCCCTGCGCAGGTACTTCACCTGACTGGATTCCAAAGGCCGCGGCTGACCATTCACTGCAATTAACGAGAGATGAATTGAAGGGACACAAGTGAGAAAATAAAAATTCAGCAAAAATAACAGTTCTCCCTCTCTTTGCAGCCTTTTGTGTTAGACCTCATGGAGGCTGATGGATAGATCCTAAATCCTGATTGCTTTTACAGGATACAGCAATTCCCTGGTCAGTATTTTTATTAATGGGGCTTTTTTTGTGCATTACTAAATCTGGATCTCATTAATTTTGATCATTCCTCACTTGGGGCAATGCCGTCTCAAACTTAAACCACTCATTGTCATAGATCATGGTCTAGAGCTATAGAGTTACAGCAATAAGTTATTAAACGCACAATATGCAATTTTCGGCTGCTAGTGGGGCTCTCTCAGTGAGGAATAGCAAAGTACGGGTCAACGAGGTCGCAACGTAGCCGGAATAAAGGGAATGGCTACTATCATTAGCTTACCTTTCCTATTTAATAATTCAAGATTCAGATGTTTTTTTTACTGGAAGACAGATTATCTGCAGATGTCTTCTGCTTCTCTCCAAAGCAAACAGACCCGGTGATTAAAAGGTAAAAACAATGAATAATGCAGCTTCTCGTTAAAAAAAAGGGAAAATTATGGATTCATAACAATTTCAAAATTGTTGAATCCTTTTGAGATAATAAAACTAAGAAACTCAACATTTGGGGAAATCTTAAATTGGGAAAATTTACATAATGTAGCTTTAAGCCTTTCTGGGTCAGACTGTTAGATATTGTGTCAAAGCCCGGCAGATGGAAAAATACGCTAAAAGCAGCAAGAAAGTCGCGAAACGCATAATTTACGGTCCTAATAGTATACAGCTAGAGCAACATGACTGTTGCATCACATAAATGCTTTATGTACCTACACTGAGGATGTGTTTATTATGAATGATTATCAGTCCCTGTTAGCTCTGCACTCTGAATGATTGGGGTTATAGCGATCATCTATCACATGGTTGAGTCCGTAGAGTCATTCACAACACAAGCTATAGTAACACAGGGAGCTTTATCATCGCTGTGCTGCACCAGCAAATGATGAAACTGTGAAACATTCTGTAAGATTGTAATCCAGCTTGTCCATTTACTTGCTTTATGTATATTTAGGTAAAGTAGCATTGTGTGCTTAAATGCATATCAGAAGTTGAATTTAAACAATGACACAAATGGCTGAATCTGTAGGAAATGCATGACAAAGCTTTTCACTATGTACTTTATTCCCATGGTTCATTATTATCCCCAACTACAAAGTGATAGAGGAGTGAACTTTCCATTGCAGAAAGAAAGAATGTGACATTGCCGGACGTTCTTTTCCTCACTCGAGTTTCTCTGTTTGAGTGGATAATGCTAAACAGAGATGTGCGGGGGTCATGAGGCACTGCGCTGCCATGAGATTCCATCTACTCTTGCTCGCTTTGAATATTGACACATGTCGGAGAATATCTGTTCCACGTGAGGTCATGACATGTGATGATGAGCCATGGCTCAGCTTTCTTTCGGAGGGAGTAAATATTTTGAAAAGAAGAACGAAAAAAAACATCTCACAGATCCCTGGCTAATAATAAAAAAGCACAGAGAGAACTGACAGACTGGAAGCGGTGCACAGCAAACATGTTGTCAACACAACATTCAAGAGTAGAGTTAGTGTGTGTTACTGTATGTATAACATCACCATATAAAGATGTTCATCTAGATTAGATTGCAAAGATCTACAAGTTTGACTACTATTTATGCCTATATTTCCATACAAGCAAATCGCTAGCGCAGTTCGTTCCTGGCAGAATGGAGACATGTTCCCAGACAGTATTTATGATCTGCATAATTAAATTAATGATGTACAATTTACTTCAATATTAATTTTAAATGTGCCTGCTTTTTTCTCTACTTTACGTTCATACCCATAATTTGTGCATAACAAAATTTGGTATATAACTTAAGTATGCATTTTCTCAGTTTTTCACAAACTTAGAGAACACACACTGGTTGCTAGGCTTGCTTGTTTTCAAGAAGCAGAACATAATTTGATTTTGATTCAAGCAATGATCAAATCATTATCTAGGCCAAGCAAGTACTGCATAAAAACTGTTGTGTAAAAACACTTAAATATTAAAACAGGTTTTTACATCATTTCACTTGTACTACACTACACAGTGAATCTTCAAGTTCTACAGCTTTTAGAATATATACCATAACATAAGGCCCTATATTGTTTGTCACACATAGAAATTCCACCCCAAATTGCTCATAAGGGAGGGAGTGCCAACAACTTTCTGTGATGGACACACAAAGAATTGTTGTGAGAAGCATGAGCTGGACTGCCCTCTAGTGGCAAGCTGCTGTAATGGCACCTCCATTCATAGATGAAGAAGCAACTGTGTGTACAGTTGAGTTGTTGGAATTAGTTATGATGTGACAATGCATATACAGCTGCAAATAGTGACATGCACTCAAATTGTAATTTTTTTGTTGTAATTTGAACATTAAAAATTTGAATATATTTTAAATTAAAAAATAATAAGACATGAAATTCAAGAGAGGTTATTGAGGATGACAGACAGGCCTAGTATATGTTATGTTATGATAAAGTTATATGAAGAAAAAAACTTTAAAAACCTCCAGACTTGAAGTGTGGGATTTTTTTTTTTTTTTTTAAAAACACTAAGTTGAAATGCTTTGTCATCATCTTACCAAACAATGTCAGTTTGAGTATTCTACTGCACTGGATTGCAAAGGAGAGGTCAGAGCTGTCAAAGATGGTGATGAGGTCATCATCTACAAAAACGGAAAAAAGAGAGCAGATGAATAAAATAAAAAAATTAGAATTACTATCTGGTCAACAGACATGCTCACGTGACCAGTATCAACTGCAATCTACAGTAGTTCACAATGAATAATCTGGTGAGGGAAAAATTCAGCAGTGATGCTTAAGTATATTTAGGACAGGGGAGGTCTGAGACTCACCTTCATCCTTGTATTTGATGGTAACCTCGTCGTTACTCTGCAGCTTGCCTCTGAAGACACGCTGCATCATCAGCACCAACTCGTCATAAGTGATATCTTCATTATGGATAGGGATGCGCCTGATGTCATCGCCCAACTGGGCTTTGATGATCAGCTTCCCGCTCAGGTCCAGCTGGCCGTTCATTGTGCCGTCCGACCTCTTCTGCTCCAACCACTTAACACGGGCAGTGAGGAAACAGTTTGAAAAATAATCAATTGAACACCGGGCCTGCTGTCCTGATTTCACCATTCCCTTTTTTAGGGTCACTTCAAAAACACAAGAAACACTTTTCCACATACAAATTCTTTCAACTTTTACTTTGGATGATTTGCCATTATGACAGAATGATATGGATAAGATGCATGGTAACATTGGCTAGAGAAGTTGTGACTAAAAAGAATATTTAATAATAATAACAACAATAATATTAAATAGTAATAGATATAAGCAGATATTTACGTAAACTCTTCTGTAAGGGGTCAATCCTAAATGCCAGCAACAGGCTGCACCACTAGGGCTGCAACGTTATGGTAAACAATCATAATGATTAATGAGCCAGTATCAGTAAACTTATTCATAGGTCACAATAGATCTTTTAAACTGCAGCCATATTGATGAAATACTAGATAAACACAATGTTATCAATGATAATAAAGTTCATTAAGGCTAACCAGAGTCAGTGTGTTGCTCATGTGCATGTTCGCTCACTGGAAAGTCTCTGCTACATTAAATGGAATGGAACCTTATTTAGTATTGTTGGTAATACCTGTGGCTGCTGTAAATAGTCTATGTGCATTATTTTTGGCAACAATGCTAATTTAAAATGGTTCAGGAAACCTTTTCCACATTCAATGCGAGTTTTCCAAATAGGTAAAACAGGGAGGTTAAAATCTTCAAAATAAAAAGGGACTCCATGAAACATGTCTTTAATATTATCACAATAATTAAAAAAAACAAAATACACTTAAATCATAGCAGTACAACTTGAGCCTCAGGTAAGTACAGATCTGTGCCTCATTGATTTGATTAAGATGTGGTCACATGTACAATTGGGTTATGATGAAATTACCATTTGATCTAGACTATAACTGGGTTTAATTGTCTTGCTTGAGGGCACCTTGGCCATTACAAACAGAGGGAACGATCTATTTACTTTCAGGGCCTGGTAAAAGGATTTGATTTGATAATAATCACCTAAACAATCAGACTTGTGTTTATTTAAGCTAATTCATGATGATTATAATCTCTGTAGCAATAAAAATTAAATCCAATCAAGACTCGGCCTCGGCAGTTACAATACCATGCAGTTTCACATTATCTGCAGTCTAAAGGTCAAGTGTCATCAAGCAATGTGGCATTACAACAGACTTTGACCTAAAATATATGCCTGCTTAATTAAATAATGTAATCTTTCAACCATGTTCCGTGGCTCTTAAAGTAAACCGTAATGGGATCATACATGAGATACGATGTATGTTGTTATATGACATTAAGAACTGTAACTTGCATCTTACACAGTCGATCAGTGCTGTCAGTGGTGCATCAGTGTCTCCACCTGATCGCGTGCAGTCACCAGTTGGATTGACTTTGACAATTTTATTGGATTTAATCACAGAGATGGTCTGGCGTTGTCTATCTTGACCAGATGAATAATTGGCTGGATGCTAAGGATTGTGCGGTGGCTAACGTTTAGCAGATCAAATACAACAGCTGACTGATTGACTGACTGAGATTCGTTCATCAATGTGTAAACTGTAAACACACGTTTAGTGCAAATGATGCCCACATTAGTGACCGATTCACGTTATTACGACGCTAAATCGCAGAGTCATCTGTCAGTGGCGCACGTACTTTCTATGAGTTTGCTGCAGTTTCACTGCAGTGTCAACGATGACAATACAAAGCACGCATTGTGCTTTAGCTAAATTAGAAATCTAACTGAGGTGATAATCCACTGTAAACGTGTTTAGTAAAAACTAATCCGTCTCAATTTCACTTCGTTGTGAGTAGCCGGTCAAGCAGAAACAGGGTTTAGCTAACTTTGTAATGGCTAACTATTATAAAGAAATATTTAGGTCTATGTGACGCCAAAACGATCTCATTTTTAAAATAGCAAACCACCATCCTAACCCCCCTAAATCGGAAATAAATAACGACCCGTGATCTGGTTCAGTTTGTGGATGACTTCCGACGAATCGCTCCCAACACCTGTTTGTTGGAGCTACCGCGACGTTAGCCGGCTAAGGCTAACTAGCTAGCTAGCCACATACAGTCATACAGTGATTGCCAAAAACTGTTCTGTGGTTAAAAATACATTATAATAAGGTTCAACACCAAACTAATGAAAGCCTCTCACCTGTATCCGACGACTTGACCACACTGTATTTCACAGGTTTCCCCCAATCTGTGAAAATTAAACCAGTTAGCTAGCCTAGCTAGACCCGGCTGCCAGCATCAGGAAGTGTCCCCTCCACTGTCAACGTCACCCAGTACGTGGCATTCACTGCGCGCACGCGCACACCGTCCGGCTCAAAGTGCGTTGTGATTACGGCTTGTGATCGACTTGTCAAGCAGTAAAAAATATTAAACATCTATTCCAAAAAAATCAAGGACAAAACACATGTTTTTATTTAATTCACATTGCGTACTTTTAGTCACACATACTCACACTGGCTTTCTGTTGCTAAAAGAAAAAACTTAAAAAAACACAATATTAGTAAGTATTTTTACACCAACTTGGCTAAGATCAGTAAATATTAGTAATTTACAATAATTAAAGCAAGGGTTTGAGAAAAGAAAAAAAAGTTTACCAGGAATATTTTTTCTATTGTCCTATGCTGCCCCATCATCTCATGACCCCTTGGATTAACCTAATGACCCACGGGTTGGGAACCACTGGTTTAATGCATTTAAATAAATATCTGAGATAGACTTAGTAATAAAGGAGACTGTATCAGTGTATTGGCAGTACAGGCAAACCTGCTTCCTTTAATAAATACAGTAAGCAAACTATACATGTTGGAAAAATGCATGCTGTAAATGTTCTGTAAGTATGAACACCTCAACATCTGTTCAGTCATGGATACATTATTTAGGAGATGAGAACAATGTGAAGAGAAAAGCAGAAGCCCAACTTCTGTGGTGAACAGGGTGCGAAGTGGTTCAATGTTGTGTATGTGGATGTTGCTCCTGATCGTATGAGCTAGACATATATCATCAGTTTTAAATGTGGGAAAAGAACCTCAAGATATCTGCATGAGTTGCCTCTATTTTATGGAAAGCACTATTTATTATATGATAACTGAATAAAACCCAAATAAGACTCATGAGGTAATGAAAATAAATACACAGTTTTGCCCAGTCAGTTTTCTTTCCTCCATTATTTCTTCTTCTTTTCCTGAGTGGCATCGAACCATGAGTCTAAAAGCTTTTTCATGTAATATAACTGCCATGTGTGCACTTGTACAGCGACCACCATGACTAGGTACATAACGGTCACTGCAGAGAAGCCAAAAATGAAGCGGTAGGCCTTTCCATGGCGGTAGAGCTGCTGTGCTACAGGAAACATCTCCATTCCACCGTAAATAAGCGGCGCCACGGAGAACAGACCTGCACTAATCATGGATAACACCAGGTAGCTGATATTGTTCTTGGGAAGCGACAGGCTGCTGAAGAGCAGAGGGAAGGCGCTGAGCAGGTAGGGGTACTCCCACTGGTACGGCATGGACACTGTGTCATGTGACACCAGGTTCAAGTGGCTGACTGTCATTTGTGCAGCCACCAGGAGCCAGATCAGGAGGTGGACGATGTTTAACTTCCGCACCTCAGACTTCAAGGAAGCACTGCAAAACAAACAGCAGACAGTCGGGGTCACACTGAGATTCTTCAAGATATTAACATTTATATCCAATGATAAATTGCATAAGTTGAGTGACTTGCCTCATCTGGTAGATTTGGGTCACCTTTTCTCTGAGTTTAAAGTCACCTCCATTGGTGCCAACAGCTTTGGAGCCGACACGTGACGTCATGTTGAGAGAAACCTAAACAAAACATGTTGTATTCCAGGAAAAAAATGAACGTTGACTGCATGCTTTAACTATTTAAATAATCAGTTAATCGACTGATCATTTTGGGTTTGAAAAATGTCAAATAGTACAAATTAATGATCAGTGCAATTTCCTGAGAACCACCACTGTCATGTCTAAAAATTTATTAATTTGTCAGAATTATGTAAAATCTAAAGATACTACATATATTAAAAGATGCTTGATTTACTTTCATATAAGGCATAATAAATCTGGACAAGATGGAAGGATGTATTTTGGCACTTGTGTCATACGATTACCAAAACTGTTGTTAAAATAATTATCTGTTAATGTATTTATAGGTTAATCCAATATTATTTTCAGCTCTACACACACAGCTGATGATGAAGCCTGCCCAACTATCAGACGCTGCTGTCAGAAGGAAGAGAAATCAAGCCATCATTTTATACAAAGGTACTAACAACTACTGGATTTTAAATGTGTAATGTAAAACGTATATTTTAATGCTATTGGACAGTTGTGCCAATTTAGGACACCTTAGCCGCGGCTGCTAACGTTAGCTCACACCATTCAGATTTATTTTTTTATACATATACCTTCCTAAAAAGTAATTTATCTTTTTCTTTATCATCATTGCCATTGCTGTGTGAGGCCCGCCGCGTTAAGAATCGTCTTGCTAACAATGCTTACCGCTGCGTATATCCGTATTTCCCGTCAAGCTCGTTGTTTAAAATTACTCTAACAAAAGATGAGATGAGTGGATGTTGCAAACAGCTGTGCGCATGCGCATGAGCTCCGGTCGTTAAAGCCCCTCCCCCACCGCAGCATCAGCACCTCTCCTCCAACACAGCTGGGATCATGACGCTCATTCATACTTCTGTTGTAGGCTGGTCCTACGAGCCATTAGGTGATTTAAACGTCGCTGTTTTGATATTAATTGTGCGGATATATTAATTGCTGTGAGGCTTCAGGCATAAAATATACGGCTGTGCATTTATTAAAAAAATATTTTCTGCCACCCTGAAGCCTAAAGAGTTTTTCAATGCTTTATTTCCTGGTAAAAATATTACTCAACCCCAGATTTGCTGGGCAATTTTATTACACACACTAGGAACCTTTGAAACTACACATACTAAAAATCAATGTGTTACATTTGTCCTATAAAACATACATCTGTGACATTTTTCAGCTAAAGCTCATATCACTTGGCCAAAATAACAGATTGCTTCTGGGTAAGTTAATTTAATGTTGTGTCAGTGCTATATTGACACAATCTGGGTACAAAACCAACTGAGATAGTGAAATTACATTAAATGCTGCATGTCAGATGTTATGGCTTGTATTATACCCTTATATTCGCAAACAAATTTTCAAATAAATAGTACAAACCTTTTGACATGTAGGCTATAGTAAGAAAATGTGAGCTTCTTGCCTGGTTGGTAATGCAGCCTTGTCTGTGGAAGATGTTATGACTGATATACTGTACATTATACAGAATAAGCTGATAAAGGAAAGGCTGAGATGCACAGTTAAAGTTATTAAACTGTGATCCCATCATATGAGTAAACTATCCCTACATTCCACTGCACAATAAGAAATATATGCCAAATATATCTATGAATTTATATTGATGCCAGATGGTCCCTAAGAAACACAGAGCACCTCTCACGCTATTTTCATAGTTCTGAAGCTTCATCCACAACAATACAACAACAACTTACCAGATATATAGACATGCTGTCAAACAAACAGCAAAAAAGGATTAGTCACAAAAAAGATCAGACTCAGCAATGTGTTGGATGTTACCTTGTCATTGTTGCTGGTATCCAACTCTCCAATATATTAAATGTCATCAACTAACTGAGAAACCTTTTACAGGATCATATCACATTTTATTAAAAGTATCAATAGGAGTGGCCCGACAATCCACTCAACATTTTCAGTCAAATTGGATGAAGATGAACTCCTGCAGTGGCTATAATCAAGTCGTTTTTGGTTCATACCAGCGTCAGTTGAATGGGTTTGATTTGCTTACGATGAGGTTAGAAATACCAAATGTCAATGCCAATTTTTTTTAATTAACAAATTTTATTTAGAAAAAACAACATAGGCAACAATAAACAAATGTGAAACATTAAGCCATAGGTTCTTTGGTTACACTGACAATATTAGCACCATGGTTAAAGGGATAAATACATATTTATTTTCCTTTAAAAGTTTTCATGCTTGAAAAAGTCTTATCATACAGTCAAAATAATAAATTATTGACATAATTGTTGTGTAATTTGCTGCAATATCAAATAAGTACTCACTTCTACTCCTTTGTTTTCGATCCATTCTAAAAGCAAATTTAGTTTATATTCTCTGTAAATTTGCCAGCAAGAAATCCTAACAAAACAACTGCAGGATGCTGTGAAACTGCTTTTACACAAGTACAAATGTAACATATGCTTCAAATTAAAATCTTGGTTTACAAAACAGTAGTGGGATATAATCAGTATACAGTAAGAATACATCAGGTAACAATTTACCTCTGAAATGGTTTTATTGTTTTGAAATGAAATTCAGTTGCAAAGTCAATTGATCAAATCCTTAGAGATTTGGTCAAATTTTCAGCAAGAGTAGTAACTGTGCAGCTATACATATTCACAGGCACGGTCTGTGCTTTCTGATGTGTGTCAGTTCTACTTGTATAATACAATGATTAGTAAGTCACAGAGTAATGCTATACATTCATGTGGTGTAATGTTTAATGCAGTGTAAGAAGTGGTTTTCACAATGCTGAGCAAAATAATGTGGTTGTTTGGCCTCTTTTTTTTTTTACCATTAAAGGTTTCTTTACAGCAATATATACCCATAAACCTGTGCAGCTGATTTACCCATTGTGTCCATTTGTTAATATCCCCTGCAGTCCCACAGCTAGTGGAAGCAGGCCTACGTAAGCATTAAGACACAATTAACATAGCTTTCTTACTCTTTGAATCTTACTCACAGGAGCAATTGTCAGTCAGTAACACACTTCCTAAGGCACTATTCCGCGTGTGATTATCCAATATCATTTGATTGTAATTCTATGTAATATTTGCACCATCATGTGTCTATTAGCAGTCAAACACAAAGAGAATGGTATATGTTGCCATTACACACTTTCAATTTTTCCTTTATATCCTTCCTTTTTGTCAAAATACTGAAATAGTCATGGAAATTGTGTTTAAAAAATTCACTCTTTTGAAGTTGAATTTTCCCTATCTAACTTTCACTGAACAGCTACAGTTATCAAGCAAGTTAACATATTTTCTTTTTAAAGTAACCTATAAATGTATAACATTTATTTGAAGTTCTTATATTAGTTTAGGTATTGTTCATTTTTAAATTTTGCTTATGTGATGCTGGTATAAAGATAAATACTTTACTTTTCTTTGGTAATCCACTAGGGTTTAATCAGAATGAGAAATCATCCATATTCAACCAGAATTGTATCAAAAAGGAACTATTTCTCCAAACTCAATCATTTGCAGGTTATATTACCTGAACATTATTTCTTCTCAAAACGTATGAACACTAACAATACCAACATTTAGTGATCTGTGTTTTCATTCCTAATTTACATTCTTACTACTATCAATCAAGACAAAAACTGTATTTACACAAAGGTATTCATGAAAAAATATACATTTCCTACCAAAGTGAATATGCCTTCATGTTTTCTGTTGTATTTCACATTCTTCACCACATGGGGTAGCTGCCAGTTTCGAAATGAGGAGCAGGAACACTGTTGCCAAAGTTTTACTGGAACTGCACTGCCTGTTTCATCTCATTTTCTCTTCATGTTTTGATACATACTGTTAATTGAACTCTTTTTTCAGACTAATCATGAAAATTGGAAATACTTAGGTGTTTATTGCCTTTTCATACATTCTTTTTTAAAATCTCAAAAGCTGTGGCAAGTTGCACGGGGCTATATGGCTCTGCAGTATAAAAGATGCTGTATAAACAAAACATCATATTTCAGACTTTCCTTGAGATATTTATCCTGTCCTCTCATCTTTACTGACCAGATTAACAGATTTTTGACTTTACAATATCCTCTTTTATACCATACATAAATGTGCTCCCATTTGCGCTCTGCTCTGGCTAAAGCCTCACTTACATTGGATATAACAAATACCCAGAAAAGGAGGAGTGCACATACTGTCCAGCATAAAGTCCTGAGGCCTGATCTGAGGGCAGCTGAATATACACAGTGTCCCCAGATTGTAGAGGTAATACTGCGCTCCCTGATGCTTGATCTAGGAAACTCTTTTTGTATTCATCGTATGTATACATTACTGGCTCATTGTTCCTCATCAAAGCCACCCACACATTACCTCCTTTGCAATGAACATGGTAGGCAAAGTAATAAATGCCAGGAATGTCACAGGTGAAAATTCCTGTTTGGGGGTTGTAGTTTTGGCGACCATTGTATAATAGCTTGTCAAATACCACCGGAGTACCCATAGGTGGAAAGGGAGTTGTTACTACAGCTGTGAATGCCGGCATTTCCAACCCACTCAATCCCATGACCTCAGCCCCATTGCCATACTTGCCCTTCTTACCATAACCACCAGCCTTAACACCATCTAGTCCAGGGCCCATCTCAGAGAGCACTCCGGCCATGTCAGGGGACAAACCAGGTACTCCAGGTGGGCCCGGTGGTCCAGGAGGGCCAGCCTGACCATTTTTTCCAGGAGATCCTTGTGGGCCGTCCTTCCCTGGAGGTCCTATGGGACCAGGAAGACCTGGACTTCCCACACCTGTGATTCCTGGTGGACCAGGTTGCCCACTATCTCCTTTTGACCCAGGAAGTCCAGGAGGCCCAATTGGTCCTGCTGCCCCATCCATTCCAGGGATTCCTTTAGGACCCTGAGGTCCCCTTTCACCAGGTATTCCACTGAGTCCTTTTGGCCCGAGGTTTCCAGGAGGACCAGGGGGGCCAGGTGGACCTTTATGCCCGCTGTCTCCTTTCATACCACTTGGTCCTGGTGGCCCTCTTGGACCTGGCTCTCCAAGTTCTGCAGGCAGGCCATCCTTACCAGGTATCCCAGGGGGACCCATTTCACCTGGGATTCCATCGAGCCCTTTAGGTCCTCTTTCTCCTGTGTCCCCTTTTGGACCAGGTGCACCCATAGCTCCTGGTGGTCCCATAGAGCCTGGAGGACCTGCAGGACCATTTGGTCCAGGGGGTCCAAGCATACCAGGTAGTCCTCCATAGCCCTTATCTCCTTTTTGTCCTGGAGGTCCTGGTGGGCCACCCATACCTTTATCACCTTTTGGTCCTGGGAGTCCCGGTTTACCAAATCCAGGCAGTCCTGGTTTTCCTGGCAAACCAGGTTGCCCTGGATGACCTTTTGCACCTGGCTGTCCTGGCTGTCCTGGCAAGCCATTTTGACCTGGTTTTCCTTGGCCAGGTAGACCTGGTGGGCCAGGCTGTCCTCCTTCACCAGGTATCCCAGCTGGTCCTTTTTCTCCAGGATGACCTTTCTCTCCTGGTGTTCCTTGTGGACCTTGGAGTCCATTCAACCCAGGTTTTCCAAAACCAGGCAGCCCTCTTGGGCCAGCAGGACCAGGGGGTCCTGGGAGCCCTTTGTGGCCTGGTTGTCCTGGCTGGCCCATTCCTTTGTCTCCTTTGGGTCCAGGTAATCCTGGTAGCCCTGGCAGTCCTTTGTGACCTGGCTCTCCTTTGGGGCCTGGTTGCCCTGGGAATCCCTGTACACCTGGTTTGCCTATTCCTGGTAACCCAGGTGGTCCTGGTGGACCCTGAGGCCCTTGCTGTCCAGCTGGCCCTTCTTCACCCCTAGGGCCCATTTCTCCTTGTGGTCCAACCTCACCATTTCCACCTGGCTTTCCTGGAAGTCCTGGCAAACCTGGTTTGCATACTCCAGGCTCCCCTGTAGGACCAGGAGGTCCAGGTCTCCCCATAGGCCCAGGCTGTCCAATCCCTGGAGGTCCAGGTGGTCCTGCAGGTCCCTCTGGTCCAGGTGGCCCAGCTGGGCCTGGCTCTCCTTGGGGAATTCCCTCCGTCCCACTGGGGATTGTCTGACCTATAAGAAATAAGCAACTGGAACTGATGAACTTGAAAATACAATAGAAACATGTGGGTAATTTGGTTTCCATCATGGAGACACTTTTCTGGCACTTTAACAATATATTAATAGCTTTTCATTGAAAATAAAGAAACATTTGTGTGGTTCTCATACTTTAGCTTGTCATATCACGTTATAAAGCATGTTTAAAATGTTGACTATCCCACCTTTGTCTTGTCCAGCTTTATAGTTGCCTCCTTTCCGAGCATTTTCTTTGCCCTTGTGCATAGGCATTAGGTCTTTCCTGTAGTGAGGATACTGCATATAGGGTGCCTCTTTACCATGGTACTGTTGTTGGGGAAAGCCCTCTTTGGCCATGCCCATGTGTTGGAGGTGCTGCATGGGCTGGTAGGGCTGAGGGTGTTGTTTATGTCCATAGTATGCCCCATCGCCCACATGAGTAAGAGCTACAAATGGTAGCAGTGTCAGGAAAAGGGAGATAGGGAGGGGAGGCATGGCCAAGGCCTGTATGGAAGGTGGAAGAGACAAGATCATTTTCCTTTTTTGTCAAGTCAAAGAAGATTGGTGTAATATCACTCTAACATCTCTAAAATTCAGTGTGAGTGTTTACTGCATGGCATCACTTGCAAAGTTTAGGCAGTTGGAGGACACACTCTGTCTCCCTCTGCTGAATTCACCCTATAACTACACATGGACATGCTGGTTTGTCAACTGCACTGAAAATATGTGCTTTTAACCTTTCAATTATATAATATCATCATATAAGTCAGGAATCAGAGAGTTCAGTTAGGGTTTTTATTTGCCAGAAAGTCAAAATGGACACACTAAAGGGGTAATTTAAGTATAGGAGTAGTATACTTTACAACTGACTAAAGTTGAGATCTGTGCCACAAACATACTCATAGGCTGAGCAAGGATGAATGCTAGTTAATACAGTTGTCCACAAGAGGGAGCCAAGCAGAATATTATTTTCACATTTGTTAGGCTGACAAATGTGAAAATAATAAAAATATATATATATATTAGAAAAATTGTGATGCCTTTGGGACAAGTGTTTAAATACTACTGGCACAATTACCTTGTACCAACAGAAGGTGGCATCATACTGATGCAGATATCATTACAGGGTCTACTGAGGGTTAGCATTGTCTAAAGATGATGTATTGTACATGATACAAAGGAGCTAGCTTGAATTGTCAGGCATTGCCTGTAATAAGAAATATCAGCATCCTACAAGTGCTTGTCAGAAGGACAAGCAACACACTTTCCCCCACAAATCTCAAAACAGTACTTGTCTGCTCAACTCAATACTAGTGCGGAAGAACTGGTTCTTGTGACGGTACCTGCCTGATGTCTTTTTTCTCTGTTTGGCCTGCATTCAGACGTCTGGCCGAACAAGTACATTTTTGAGCAGAGTTACGGTCCAGCTGTGCAGTTCAGACTATATGCCTTACACACATTATTTATCCCCTAAGCTTTCTGCAAGGGTTTTCTTTGGCTCCACAGCTCATGAATAACGCCCTCAGCTGCTCCTCTGAGCGGTTTACTTCTGTTATTCTGTCATTCTTTACAACTGATATTTCTATCTCAGCGTCAGTCCACTCATCTCCTGTCACACTCTCTGCTCAGGTTCAACACGCGATCATTCACATTTTTATCATAGCCGACTTGTCTGTAGTTTTTCAAATTCACATCCTAAACCATATCCTACTGTCCACTCCATCACTGGCTCTACAGAGCTTTTCTCAGTGGACTGGGGATTTTGACATGAACATGTCACTGTCTCCCTTGATGAGAGCTGGCCTTTGAAGGAAACTAACCCAGCTTCTATGGTGAAAAAAGCCAGACATGCCGAAAGAGTCCAGAATAATGTCACTGAGTTTTCTCAACAAAAGATGGAACCTACATTTGTCATTATCCAGTATCCTTATCAGCATATCTGAGGTCTACAGATATTACAAAAGTGAATGCAATGGACTAATGTAATGTTGTCTCTAACTGTGAGGTGTGTTGCAGGCAATTTTGAGCACCAATTTTTGGCAATCCAGGTCCGTGGATTTGTTTAGATGCTATTTCTATAGAAGCCAGTATGAGCTAAGAGAGATAGAGTGATGGCAAGGCAAACCTTAAAGTTGTTACATGTATGGAGGACACAGATACACTTTTAGTAACTAAATATGTAAATGGACAGTAAATATATTAATAAACCAATCAAACTTTTCTGTGCCAACAAATACCACTGATAGATGTTCACAGAGGGTGACACATATACTCTATAGTATACTGTAGTTTACAAGAGAAAGGCCTCTAAGAATTGGGTGTTGTGCATTAGAAGAAAGGGGTGCATTGATCCTGAGACATTTGTCTGGTTAAAATATTCAGACATACGTTTGCCAACAAACACTCAGAGTCCAGAAATACAGCAAAAGTGTTACAGGGCCTAAGAGTGCTTTGACGTTTTGTGAGGAAGGTGTAATGTTCACCGACTTATCGATTCACGCACACAAACACAACATTTATGAGTGTACATGACATACAATTGCTGATTTGGCCTGTATTCATGGTAGCAGGGAATATCTTATAGTTATTTTTTCACTAAGAAAATATAGCTATTTTCTTAGTGAAAAAAAAACTCATGTATTGCAAAAACATCAAAGTAACACATTAAGATGTGAAACACAGTTTCCTTCTGAAAAAATTAGATGACAAAAGCAATATTCACGAACACTGAAGTTTTCTCTAACAGAATATACTGTGTGTATATATATATATATATATATATATATATAGACCTAATCATGTAAATGTAATGTTATAATAGTTCATAAATCAGTTTTCAAGTTAAATTTTTTTTATTGATTTTAGACAAGTATAATTATACATATATATATGTAGGTAAGGGTCCAAACATGGTTGAACATAAAAAGCTTTAAGAAAATAAATGTGACAGCTTTACTACCTTTTAGGAACGTCCCAGCTCAGTGTCAATATGTGTGTGTTTTTAAAGGGGTGAAAATATTCGGACAAAAACTTGCTTCTACAGATCAGAAGGACCAAAGGAGGGTCTGTTCAGTGTCACATAGCAACACCATAATGTTGCCATGGTGATCACATAATGATGGAAAAACCTTCTGCCTTTATGTGCCGTGCGTTTCTCCAACACATTATTCACCATAAGCGTTGCCTCCCAAGTGCCTTATCCATACAGTAGGGACACTTTCAGGCTGACACACACATTAACCAGCAATTTCCATATTTTAACTTGTTATTATTAGTCTGTATTTCTACCAAAGTGACTTCAAAGAATTTTGTTTTACCTGTTAAATATATTTGTAAGTTTGAGTGGTGTCATCTCCCTATATATATATCTGCACAGATGCCAGACATGACGTGACATATAAAATTGTCAAAGCTGTAAATATATTGTTAGCCGTTTCTCACATTTGCAGTATTTATTCCTACATTTTTTGCACACTTGTGCAAAAAGGAATTTAGCTCCCCATGATGACTCTCTGTAAAAGTGACTAAACACAAACAGCAGCCGTGTTCTACATTCTTATGCCAGGCAGATATAGTCAGTGCGCAATTCATTTGCTCACCTGTTTAGTTGCAAATGAGACAAACATGCACACATCCTGAGGGAATCTTACTCAAAAGAACAAACAATGGACACTTATTTGTTCAATTATGGATCACAACTGGTTCAATTTAACACAAAGTCAAACCTGTTTTAAAAAGAGAGAGACCAGAACAGATCATGCATGTATTCATGAGTGATCAGATGTTTTTCCTTAAATGAATGCATAAAAAAATGCTCCAAAATTATGTTCCATTAGAACAGCTGCAGCAGAAAAGCACAGCTGTAAATAATAAAAATAATGATGAATTTCATTTAGCTGTTACAGGTTCAAGGTCTCGGTCCACTGTTATTGCTTACTGGCACACTTAAACAGAATGGAGTAATTGTCAATTAGTGAAACCTTTATATGGAAAGTCAAGATGATGAAAATGTTCCAGTGGTAAAAGTGCTATTGCTTATGTATCATATGTATTTTTTATTGCACTGTTTTTTTGCATTTTCAAATTTTCCCAAGTCCATTCGGGGGCTCATTCTCAAACTCTGGATGCTATGATTTGTATAGAATATTCAGTAAATATCATTTAATTAAGTGTAGAATAGTGTGTGAAATATATCACATTATAACATGAAAGTAGTATTTTTTACACCTGCACCTACACCACATCCCATTACCTTTACAGAGTTCTGTCATTGATATAATATGTATATAAATATATGTAATAAATTAAACAACTGTCCAGGAGACATGAGGGCACTGCTATCTGCGGTTTGGGCTCTAATCTTTCAACATCTGCTGCCAGAATCATGTGTGGTTGGTCATACATCACTGAGCTCTCAGCATGTCCTGCTTGGCCCAGACAGTCTAAAAAATAAGCAAACCTCAAAATAGTCTACTGTGTATGTGTGCATGTGTTTCTGTGTGTGTGTGTGTGTGTGTTCATGTGCCTCTGTTTCCCAGACTACTTCCAGATGTCCATCTTTTTGACATTCTACATAAATGAAACAGTAAATTGTCCATCAGCTGTGCAACGGGGGAGAGGACTCCTGAGCATCATATGTCTACAAGCTGTTGTTTTTGCTTTTCCTCCACCCTGCGGAAGTTGAGGTGTTGGTCACCGAGGTTTCTATAAGTTTGAATCTCCAGAATCTTACACTTTTAATTTGCATCAGCCATGCAACCCCCCCCCCCCCCCAAAAAAAAAAAAACAAAAAAAAAAAACAAAAGTGCATCAAGACTGAATAAAGCCATCCAAACTACAGAAATGAACAGCAGCTTTTGAATTACCATTACATGCTGGAAGGAGATAGTGAGGGAACGCTAAAACCAGATATTTTTATAGGCAGCCACAAACATTATGGAGGAATGACTTTTTGAATTAGATTCACTGCAAAAAAATGTTAAATATTTTTAAGAGAAAAGTAAAAGTTACTGAGCTATTTTCTGAATGTCACGAGATGCTTTTTGGTGCTAGCAATAAATGGCAATAAGAGTGCAGTTTAATATATCGTGGAGATACAGTATAACTTCAAACATGCTTTTGTGTAACACTGATCTCTAGAGTGCAGTGTTGTCATAGTTGGATTCAGGAAAAATTAATAAATGATTTCCTTTATTGCTGTGACGTAGGGTGAGATGTTGTGATTTTGAAGAAAAAAGGATAAAAGACAGGCAACAGATCAAGTCAAAAATGTAAAGACCTGCACAATGTAATTCATGTAAATGGTATTAATTCCTTTGCACAATGTAGCCCAGGAAATAGAAAAAAAGGTTTAAAGAAAACAAATGAGAGTGGCAGTTGGCTGATTCCTCACTTATGGAAACACACCTGTGTCTGCTGTCCTGGATTTATAGTCACCAAAGCATACACAAACTCCTACGCTCACAGTGACAGACGAAAAGAAGTTCAGCTGACATACTAAAGAGCCAGTGTGCAATGTTCTTCCTCAAAGACACTTGTTAATCTTTGCTCCTGTGCATTAGACTAAGATGGAAATATTAGCTCTGTGTCTACTATCCCCACAGCCCTGGACACATCTGTCTATACTCTGTCTTCTGTCAGATACAGGCAGCTCTCTTCTCACTGTCTCCCTTTCTTCCTCTGTCTCTGTGTGAACAGAGCGACGTCTGTTTGGCACCATATTCACCCTCATTTTTCTCTCCTCTATGTCTCCATCTGTCTGCATGCCCTTGCTGCCCTTTCTATCCCTTTGGAAACATCCCGGTTCAGTGACCCGTAGACACTCAGTGACCTTACCAACTGCGGTGGAGGTTAAGGGGCAAGGCTAAACCACCTTGCAAACAGATCAGAGGAAAGGAACTGAAGAAAAAAGTCAAATGGTGTTTACCTTGCTTGTGCGGCATGGTTGCATGTCTAAAAGGCATCTTGAGCCTATTATATTCACTTTCTCACCCAACCTAGGTATTACTGGATCCCTCTGCATAAGAAACAGGCAGGCTGTCCAAAGCTAGAGTTTAAATCCTGCTGAACATGTTTGGCAATTCACTCTGCTTTCCTCCCATGCATTAAAACCTTTAACTGTTAACAAATTATTACTTAAGCCAGCAGTACCCCTGTGGTTTCTGAGCAAAAAAGGGAAAAAAAAACATTTGCAGCTCCTCGGCTCCCTAAACGCAGCTTTTATCACAAAGCACACCTCGTAAAATTAACACCTCTTCATGTCACGCTGCATACGTCCTCGTTCAAACAACCCAGGGGAATACACACACACACAGGCAGACACATGCACACACACGCACTCATACGACCACGCACTCTGTCACAGCTGTGCAGCTATTCAGCTAAATGACCAAAGTGTTTACCTCCTCCCTTTTTCCTTCACCCAACCATCGTTCTTGGTTTTCATAGGGTCCTTTTGTCCTTTTGTCCTATAAGCATTCCTCAAGTTTGCCGAATAATGTGTACAGGAAGGTATATTGCTGAATGCTGGTGCAGTGCAATGCATTTGTGCACAGAACCAGTTATGTTTGATGGTCTCTCTTCTGTGGCACTTTTCTCACTCTTCGGCAAAGATGCTGATTTTGAGCTATGATGCAGTGCAAAGCTCTAAACAAAAAGTGAAGGAAGATGAATAAAAGGAAGAGAGACATAAATTGTTCAGGAACAGAGGAGGATTCTGTTATAAGAAGAGAAAAAGCATCACAGTAAAACTTCTTACAACCGATAGCGATTCAGGAACTTTCCCTGAGCAACTCAGGGCAAGGAAGGGGCAGAAAGTCAGGATGTGTGTTTGGTCACGTTGCTAAGTATGACACATTATTCTATCTATCTATCTATCTATCTATCTATCTATCTATCTATCTATCTATCTATCTATCTATCTATCTATCTATCTATCTATCTATCTATCTATCTATCTATCTATCTATCTATCTATCTATCTATCTATCTTTGTCAGATGCTATCACAAGTGTGCTTCAGTCATTTCCTTCAATTGTGTAATAATGATAAAGTCATTATTAATTAGTAATAATACAAAATTAGTGTATGTAAAGTATACTTAATAATAAAAAAAAACGTTGAGTGATTATCAATCATATTTAATGTGCAGTAATGAATATCTCTTTTAAATGAATTGTAAGATAACTTTAAAATAAGCCAGAAAATATTTAAAAAAAAAAAAAACAGCAGCCTCTTCAGATGCAGATAGACATTATTTTCTGACATTTATTTACCATACAGGCAACTTTAGTACTTAATCTACTAGATATTCCGTCATCATGTCCTTGATGAAGAGAAAGAAATCAACCTCAGAACTTCACCCTGCACAATCTAATCTGTAGGATTTCATTGACCCACTTAAAATTTGTAATTTTCAGCCTTTTGAAAGTCCTCCTTCATTCTCCCAACAGTTTCACCTTAGGAGCTCTTTTAATTGCTTTATTCACTGCTTTTACTTTTACCAGGATCTAGAGAAAATTCTTACAAAACATCACAATTCTAAAAATGTCATCAATAGGAGGAACTCTGGGAAGCTTTCTGAATCCAGCAGCTGGAGTTAATCCTAACAAAGCACTGATAACAAGAGGATCTTGAACATTTAATCATATTTTTCTGGGGTGAATAGAATCTTTTACCGCAAGCAATGCTCAACCAGGACCCACATGAAAAAATCAAAATCATTTCCATTTTATTATTCTCATTCAAGTTAACGCGACTAAAGAACTGCGTTCAAATTATCAATCTGTGAGTCCAAACAGTGTGGATGTCCTCAAAACTCATCCCGAGTTTCAGCTTCAAAAAGTCGGAAATAAAAAGATTCGATCCCACTGGTTAGACTTGTGAAACCTCAGATCCATTGCTCCTGACTATACCCACATCATGAAGACTGAATATTGTAGTAAGGTTTATTAATAAGAGAGTCATTTTTTTTGCTGCCGTGACTTATAAGACATCGATTTGACAAGCAACGTGAGAGAAAGAGTGTTACAAAGCAAATCAGGCCGGCGAGACAGAGCTGCTCAGAGACAGAGATGGTGTTTGCGCTGCAGTCTCTTCTCACCAAACTGCTGCTCTTGCCCCTATCCCATACATCTGACAGTTTGGCTTCAGCTTTCTGCATGCACACATTTGAATGTATATTTGCTTTCAGCAGTGGCATTCTCTTCCAGAGGGATGTAGTGCAAACTTTAGCTCTCTGGAGCCCTGGAGAATGCAGCTTAACTAGGGATATTGTTCCTAGAAACACCACTCTGCCACTGGGAAGATGTTCTGCTCTGCCTGCGTCTCTGCAGGATGATGATGTGCAGAAATGATGCCATGGCTAAATACTATGTGTGTGAGGCCTTAGAGATCCCACAGCTACCCCAGACAAAATGACTAATACAAACTTTTAAAGCACACAACTGAATTTTTTACTGAGTCACATTTAATTTAAAGAAAAAGTTATTTTGTCAGTCGCAACAAGTCTGTGATCATAAATTCATTCATTAACTAAACTTTTAAGGATGTATAGTATAGAATACTGGACAATGAACTAACATGCACAATGGATTATTCACAAACAGTTAAATAATTAATATACTTTCCATTCTGTGAGATAATGTTCAACTTTACATGATATTATTATAGAGCAAATACACATTATAATTAGGTCCTACTAGAGAAAAAAAATTAGATGGATAGAGTGAGAATAGAACAGTTCTTACCGTTGTGAGTGGCCGTTTATGGGGAAATAATCACTGCAGACAGACTCACAGAAAGAATAGCAGGCAGACAGACAACCACACAGAGGGAACCCTGGATTATGTGCTCATAACAGATGCACACCTTGTGGACACAGCTTATATCTGCTGCAGGGTGGAGCCACTTGGGTGGGTGGGAGAGAGAGAGCAAGAGAGAGAGAGGGGAGGAAAGAAAAGGAGGGCAATGATGAAGATGGATTTTTCCCCTCCTTATTAAGGTTGTGATGTACAGGTCTCTGAATCTCAGAATCACTCTTCATTATTCCTTTGTACGAGCCCAAAGACGCTGTTTTAAAATCAACTGTTCTGTTGCACACCTGGGTAAAAAAAAAAAAAAAAAAACTTGCAGAAGTACAGTATACATGTATTTACTCGCAGATGGATAATCTCCACTGCATTGTAATATGTAATTGCATTCACGTGAAAGTTATAGGTGTGTTATAGGTGTGTTAACTAAGATATAATTCACAATCTACAATCACTGAAAACAAATAATGAAATAATGATGTGCTGTTTAAACATAAGTTACATTATAGACTAATATTTAATATTAAAAATAAAAGTTTTATTGTACAATGTACAGCCGTGTACGTGATTGTTCCGACATTCGCTGAAAATCCAGAGAAGAAGTATGGCATCAAATGTTACGAATCTAACAGAGATCAACAATTACACAATGGAATATAACAGCGAATAAACATTACATCATGTGCATCATTGCACATGCCTATTGATGAAATGACTTACTTACTTAATGACATACTTTTCAGCCATAGTGTCATGGCTGCACTAATGGAGAAGCTGATGGGCCAAATCCAGTGGATCTGTACTGTAGCTGCCTCTAGGAGATGCTTTTGCATACCTGAAATTATCAGAAAAATATATAGTAGTATATACTGTACTGATGATTTAAAAACAGCATCAAAACATCAGCGATTCAAACTCTTAAGTGACCACTGATACCAAATTTAGTTTTATATTTATATATTTTCCTTGTACTTAAGTAAAATTCCCAGGATTCTCACTTGTGTTTGATTCTCAGTTGTGTTCAAGACCTACGCAGGTTTTTGTTTTTCTTCCAGTCATGTGAGGATCATCCATCAGTGCATCTGCATTCGTCTGAAGGCAGGAGGAAAAATAACATCCGTACTTTTATAGCTGTCATAGCAATAATATGAAAAATGAAGTCATCGTTACATGTGGTGAAAAGCTGCCTGATGGGCTCTTAGAAGGAGCATTTAGTCGCAGCCACAGACTAAAAATAATCTTTTCCTCAGAGGTTCTTTGTTGGCCTGTGACGACAGACACTTTCCAGGGCAGTTTTGACACCTGTCTACAACAGCTTAGGAACTGTGACGTGTCCACACAGTAACTGTATACACTACGTACATACAGCGTGACTACTGTACCTCTGCTGTGACTCTTCTCTTTTATTTACCTTTGTATAAATCACCCGGCTATTTCCTCTCATGATTCAAGATACAGAACAGAGGCCAGCACTGTGTCGTGACGGTGGCTTAAAGCGTGCTTGTGTGTGAGCGGCAGTGGTTGCATGCGGTTCCAAAGTGACACGGTGGTGTAAAGGGGTGGATGCCCTGTTCCATCTCCAACAGCCAAGTGTCAGCTTACTCAGCTCACTGGTCGGGGCTTGATTTGGTAAATGAGGACTGTCAATCTTCCTTTCTGTGATGATGTTCTCAGAGTTCTCACTGATTGCGCTGCTGTTTGAGTGCATGCAAGACAGTAAGGAACAGCAGTCTCTATGTTATCAGTGTGAAAAAATGTTGTGATCAGATTGAAGCTAGGTCGCTTTCATTTTATTATTAGTATCAGTCCAAACTTTCACATATGCTCACATGAGAAGGTGGTTAAAAGTGTGTAATGTAACCCACAACTTTCATCTCAACTACTACGGTGCAGTTTTCATCTCTAAGGAGCATAGCTTGTAATTGTTCCCTACCCACCCACTCAAACACAACACTCATATAAATGCAATAAATGCACCACAATCTCTCTCTCTCTCACGCACACACAGGCACACACTTTGAGATGCGGTGTGAAAGGTACACGATAGCCGGGGGGTAATGAGCCGCGTGTGTTTGCCCTTGTGCTTCAATTCTCTTCCTGTTCCATTAATGAAGCCTCAATGGGCCTAACAACGGCCTCACACCAGCCGCCTTGCACCTGCCGTACTGTATGCTGCTGCATGTGAAAGTAGACCCTGCATACATGCAGGTAAATGCCCTACTTTGTTTCATGTCAGCTTTCAGTTTGTTCTAGTTCCTGATGACGTCCACCACTTAAAGTTAAAGGTACAGTGTGTAGTTTCTGGTGGCATCTAGTGGCCAGGTTGCAGATTGCAACCAAGTAAGTATTTCAAGCATCTAGCAAAACCTATAGTGGCCCAGGAACTATCCAGAACTATTGTTTGGTCTGTCCATTCAGTTCAATACCTGCTCCCCACATTCACTGCTGTCACTCTCTATATGATCCTGTGCACATGAAATTGATGGGATTTCGAATGCCTTTAATATCTGATAAAGCCTGGTCACAATGACTGACAAAAAGATCTCAAACTAACACATTTACTATTTTTATTGAATTTAAAACTTAACAAAATGATGTCACATGAATTGTTCATTCCATTCATGCCAAGTGTTTTTTTGCTATGCTGCTAAAGTGCCACTAAATCTTACATACTGTACCTTTAACTTTTTAAGTTGCACCAATAAACATTATAATAACATGAACAAAAATCAAAATGTCTGTTCTGTAGAGTCTCTCGTTGAGGAGAAACTTCCGCAGCCTTACCAATTTCTTTAGTCTCTTTTAGCTCATTGTTTTGGTCTCGCAGCTTGTCCCTTCTATTTCCCCAGTTAGGGAAATGGTTGTATCAAATAGGCAATAGTTTGCTGTTTTGTCATATCAACTTAATGAAGTGAAAATATGTCTGTGTTTCTTTTGCTGCCCCTAAGTAACCAGAAGGTCATTTAATGCAGGTTTAATAGGTATATTCATTTACCAGGGCTCATATCAAGAAAATTCATATGATTCTGGCTGCTTTCATACTCTGCAGCCACGAAGGACTATGAGAGAGTTCTATTATCATATTTGAGAGCTAAAGCTGCACAGTGTGTCTCCCACATGGCCATAGCTTGAGGATTATGTAGCAGGCACACAATGCCGATCCCTGCTCTCTGAGAATAAAATAACATGTTTCAGTCACTTCGCAACGTGGGACTCATATACAGCAGGCACGATTAACCCAGTATCCAAACTCAAATACACATCACCCACATATTTAGCTCTTGTGCACACACACACACACACACACACACACACACTTACCCAAACACAGATTTGCACACGCAGTGTGCATAAGATAGAGTGGCTTTGTTTTCCCACCAGTTGGCAAACTTCCTCTGTGCCCTGAGAAAGTTTATGATGCATATTATGGATGACATTATCCAGAACCCCTGATGAAAGTTACACTAGGTATTTGTGTTTTTGCATTCCAGTGGAGCACCACTTAGCAGCTGAACAAAAACAACAACTTGGCCACACTATAAATACGGCTTATTAATAGTCCAAACGACTGGATGACAGACAGAATTGCATTTGAACAGAGTATGCAGTATAGATATCAGTGTGGGGAAATGTGCTACTCCTAATGACGTATTCTTATCAGATGTGTTTGTAACCTACAGACCAATCTGTGCCCAGCCTGCTATTCATCACTGTCTATCTCTTGTTCCTGGTCAGTAACTTTCACAGACCACTTTCTGTGACCTCCACCCTTCAGATCACACACACGTGTGTAGTCCATGCATGCACATGACACCCTAAAGGTGTAGAAGGTCCCAGCAACTCCCCGGCTGTGGTCTGGTGCAGCACGGAATAAAGCAGATGCATTTATAAATATTTGCAGGACCTACATTTCAGTAAAAGCCGAGACAATCAAGCCATCACCACAGTAACTCGCCGCCCGTCAAGAATCTGGTTTTAACAGTTCGCGAGTTGCTGTCCCATAGTCCTGTCACATTTTCAGATGAGTTTACGGCATCTGAGTTTGTAAGGCTTTCACATTCCTTACTTCTTGCCTCTTCACCATGAGGCAATCTTGGAATTTGCAGTGCAAACAGGAGTAAACATCAGAAAGTGTCCATGTCACCTCGCCTGTAGAGACAGAGCACTCTGGAATTTGTCCCGTCCAGAAAGCACCTGAACATATGAATGACCCATTCACCAGAGTCACCGATATAGCACTGACTAGGATATATTACCTATTTTGCAGACTTCGTCATGGAACAAGTGAGAGCTTCCCTTGGATACAATATTAGCAAAATACTGAAAAATACCAGGAACTGATCTCACACTGGGTCAATATTTACCTCTTCATGATGTCACCGAGAGGCATCCAGCTACTGGGGGATCCTTTCAGAGGACAACAAGTAAATCAGGGTTATACCTACATTGCTTTTCAACAAGTGTGTGATCAGCTTCTTTCTTTTTAGACTTTTACTATTTTGAACTTTTACCCCAGTGCCCAGAACAGTGAACCTTAACCTTTCTTCTCTGGCCCAAGGTCCCATTGAACCGACCCACAGGAACAATAAAGGGCTGTAAAGCAAGGAACACAAAACTATGTCAGGAATAATAATCCCTACACTACACAAACGGTGGTTGCATGGACACTGCCACATCAGGACAGTGCACGTATCTCTTTCTTGGAAAAGACATGTTTAGTTCAGACAATTGTGAACTATTATAATTACTTTTCATTTAATGACATCACATTATAAATTTGTCCAAAACTTTGGTTCAAGACCACAAAAGGTTGCGGTCAACCAACGTCATGCAACTAGATGCTGCCAGAAAACTACACAGTGTACCTTTAAGTCGCAAATGTTGGCATACCAACATGCTGGAATTTTTCATATTTGATTGGACCATTGAAAAGTGTATGTGTTTGTGAATTTAACAATTAACTTATATTCTATCATGGGGGAACCACTCCGTTTGGTTGACAGGTGGATAAAATGGCATTTAACAGGAGGAAATGTGACAGATTTTTTGTATAAAAATATAAAGAAAGATTTATTGGTCAAATATGTTTAATAAGTAAAATAAATGAATATTACAAAAAAAAATTGCATTCAACTAAAATGACTACAATGCCTAAATAGAGCACAACAAGTTGCAGAAATAGCTGCTATTGTCCCCATTTGCATTATTCCGTCTTTGTTCAAGATACCGATCCTCATTTCTACTGATGAGTCGACATACGCTGCACTGAGAGGCAATCACTTGTTAGTGTGCCACTTGTTATGGATTCAAATTACGCACAGTACTGCACATTCAAGCTGTAAACCTTTGGTTGCCCTCCAGTCAGTTGCCTCCCTGCCCCCTTCATTTCTGGTTATGATGATGACAGTACTGTTCAGCTCACACCTGCTACACTCTGGGTGGGTACTTCTTGTTCCTTGTCCCCCACCATGGCTCTGGTAATAAATCACTGGCTTTAAGAGCCCCCCGTGTCACTTCAAAAATGCCCCTGTCACCACCAACAAGGCCTGAGGTTTGTTATTCAGTTTTTTATGAAAACAACCTTGTTGCTCAAGCAGAGGGGCTCCCAGGGCTCACACCACCACTGCCCTCCCTCATTAGACCTCCGCCTCAAGAAACACAGGCTATGCACATTGCGGGCATAAGGACAAAATCCCATAACCTTTACTTCTAAGTTATCAGTTATGTGTCATGTGGTATTTGTTCACACTACAGAATTTGGGTTAAGGACAACACAAACATCTTGATCACATACTTTGGCCCATACTCCTCTCAAGTGGAACCAAATATGTAATGCATCCCTCATTGAAGGCTCCCATGGTCCCACGATGGCCATTATGAATCCAAACAGTCTGCACTCAATCACAAGCACATATTCATCCTACCCTACATGTATCTGCAAGTAAGTGAGTAGTGGGCTTATTTAGCTTGAGCGTGAGTTTGCAGTGACTGTACACACACACACACACACACACACACACACACACACACCACACACACACACACACACACACACACACTCCCCCGCTCACAGCTGGCCTGAAGACAAGCCTTCACACAGCAGTGTCGCACCAAGGCGTCCATACATGCACATAAGTGTACACATGCATGAACACACGCGCAGTCTCTCCTGCACAGTCTCTTCATTCCTCAGTTAAAATGCACACACACGCCCACACACACGCACGCACGCACACACACACACACACACATATAGAGCACCCACAATTCCTTGCCTCGATCAACAGGCTGTAACATTCCAGTCTCTCACCCGGGGCTGTCCAATGATGACATCACCGACCAGCAAGAGAATGGCAAAACGGGTTTAGGAGAGTCCAGTCTACCCTACAGGCTCCAATAAAAGTACCAGTTTATCCAAATAAAATGCTTAACACAACATCAAAGACAAACAAATTGGATCAACTTTTCAGGGTTTTAAATGGAAAGAGTCTTTGTTTTTTGGATAGTTTTAATAACTATGGGAAAAAATAGAGTCATCTTTTTTAAATGTTTTAGGTCACATCCTTGGTCATATTGTTGACCTATTTTACTATATTTGCTCCCCAAAAAATTTAATTCTTTGTAAATTTATATCAAAATCAGTTTAAAATTCAATCCGATTTTTTGCAAGCAAAACAAACGTCACAAACAAAAGTCACTTTCCCAGTGAAGAAATAATGTTATAAATCAACAAATCCACAACATGTTGTTTTCACCTTTAAGTTCTTTAGTACATGATCAAACAATCCTATTCTTTTTTTTAATTGCTAAAACACATTGATCAAAACCTAAGTCACAGCCTGACTGTCAATCACAGTTTTTCATAGCTTTCAAGCAAAATGCTTTCACTGAACTTATTCTCCAAAATCCATGAACTCTTTTCTCATTAATATTCCACCAACTGCGAAACACTAGAAAATTTTCATTTGCATTGTTTCAAATGCTGACACACCTTTTGTTTTTAAAATCTATGCAAAATAGAATGAGTGCTAATTTCATGCATTCCTGCAGTTACCATATTGGTATACGTGGAAAGTCTTGTTTCCAAAATAAAATAAAATGGTTATAGGATGATTTTGTTTAAGTAAAATATGAATCAAGAGAGTCAAGGAAAATCAAGGAAAAATAAGATTCGAGGAAGGAGAGGAAGAGTGTGGAGGACCAGTGAGATGAAGACCATGAGGTCCCTGATGAGGTAACAGTGATTGACCGTGTGGTGTCACGAGAGCTTGTGACCAAATGCAGGACAGAGGGGGCCGAGACCCTCACAGGATGCTTCTTTTTTCTGTTAATTGTTATTGCAGGCCTGAATTAATGAATTTGATGTTTGTTTAATTTTTTCCTTAATAACCCATATGCAATGATATAGATGAAATCAAGGATATTGGAGTGTATTGCTGTATTTCTGATTCCTTCTTGTTACATGTACATTCAATAAAGTGAAGAGGTGCAGAAGATTGTTGCCAATATTACAGAGGAATGTGTTGGTTGTGAAACGTTTTGTTAGTTTGAGGTTTTTTTGGAGGGGAGATTAACTGTTTGGCTATGACGCATCCCTCAATTTGTCTTTATGCAGATGCTGGCTGTAACATGATAAGAGGTGTGTTAAGTGAAAAAAAAATCCTTCCAACAACTTTGCAGCTGGGCAACTAGAATGTTGTATCACTCTGACTTGATTTGTGCAGACGGGTACAAATGACAACACAACTATTTCTTGGCAAACAACAAAAACCCAAACCAAAACCTGTTCTCACCACCTGCACCCCCAACAATTACAACCAGCGACAACGGCCATTTGTCATTTTCATATTTGCGTTCATGTGTGAATTAAACAAACACGTTTCTGTGTGTAAGTAAGACAGCTCATGGTCGAGGTTTTCCATTCCTCATGCTACGCTTAGCAAACCACATCCCAACTCTAACTCCACATTTATGCCAGTTTATGGAATGTGGATGGAGTGTAATCACCAGTTTCTCTTTTGCGATTGGTGTTCACATTAAAAAATCAAATCATAATTCCAACTAGGAGCTACATCCAGAAAGATCTAAGATCTAAAATGCAGATGTGCTTAAAAAACAAATGAGAAGTGGATAGTCCATATTCATGGTAATTAAAGTATACTAGTGCAGCACCCATAAAAAGTATGTATTTCTATTAAAAAAAAAGTGGAAATATAAGTTAATTTTCATGTTTGGCTAAATGAGAGTGTGTTGGACTGGGTAAGACATGGACACACATTGATGTAAGGAGAGATGCCGATCTATGTATCAGTTTTATGTTGATAAGGCCAAGTAAAACTGGACTTATGATAAATATTTTACTTTGTACTTTGTCAAATATGGTTAAACAACCCAGGCTAAAACTATATATATGTATATTATTATATGCGTTTATAAAGAAATGAGTTCAGGCCCAGATTTTGTTCTGTTAGGTGATAGTGCTGGGGTTTCCTGAGGGTCTGTTAACTCATTTTGGAGTAAGACCTGTGTTAGTTTGAGGAATAACGTAGCAGCTAAGCCAGCTAACGTCTAAGCATGTGGATTTTGAGAGACGTTGCAATACTGCAGTAGTTGCCACGGTTACGTTGGCTGCACGATCAGGACAACAGAGCTTTGAGATGTCACTGTGAAGCAACATGAGGAGGAGTCGTGTTACGGAGCTTTACACTGTAGCAGGATACACATGCCGCAGGATAGCACTGTAAAACACAAGTTTATAAGATTGGAACTTTTTTTTAGTAAAATATTTTTTGTGACATCGATACTGTTATTAAACAGACAGAAATTAATGAAATAGACATGCGGCTAAGGAATGCTTCAGCTGGGACTCCAACCTACCCCTACAATGTTTTAAATATCCATCCAATTCCATTTCATGAAAAGGGTACACACCATTGTGTCATGCTCAAGCTTTATCCAAATGCTGAGGTTGATCCAACAAACAGTCAGTGAGATACACCAGCCACAGACACACAAGATGCTCCTTGCTTTATATATAAATATAGTGGATTCTTCACATAACCAACTTTCCAGTCATGCATTTGTCCAATTATGTAAATGCTTTTATATTCTCACTAATGGAAAGTGAAGCAAATTGTTTGCAAAAATGTTAAACTATTGCTTTAACAGGTTTCTACTTTTGAGAACCCTGTGCACATGTTTTGTCATTCGGGCAACTGTTTATTGGAATGCAAAGTCACACCTAGTGGATAATCCACAACACCTGCACAGTCTCCCATACTGTATGTACAAAAGCCCACGTTTTCCCTCATCACACCAGAGTACGACTGCATCCTTCCTGCATGGCCTGCACCCACAACTCAGCAAACAGACAGAATCATATTAGTGATATACTGCGAGACGTGTCAGAGAGAGACAGACAGTCTGTAGGTACGTCTGTCGTGTTTGATTTAATGGTCCGATTTTAGGTGGGTGGGAGAAACAACAGAGCAACAGGTAAACATATTTACAACTTTGGGGGAGGAGGGTAAAAGGTTATACAAAGTCATGCATGGACAGAAAGGTAAATAGCAGTCTGAGGCTGAAAAAACAAGCCATATCATTCTTCCAATGTGCAGCATTTTCCTCTCTTCTTATCTCTTCTTTTTCTGGCATTTAAGTATCCGAAAAACTCATAGATCATGTTCTGCTTATTCCTTCCTGCGTAAAATAAATTTCCCTCACCAACTTGACATTTGACATGAAAAAGGCAAACAGTTAGTTCTTTAAATCAGACTCCGTATTGAAATGTTTTCTTGCATTTTGGCCTGCCAAGAATTCTTCAATCACCTGCTTCCAATTCAGGGCAAAAGGCCAGTCAGGCATGGTGTGCACACGTGCACATGTGCACGTATGCACACAAATGGCGTTTATGAATACAATTTTTTTTTTATGTTTGCCTTCGTGTGATTAATAGTTTTCGTAGCTTTTTGCCAATTCTTACATTTTAATGTAGGTGAGAAGTATGACCAGCTCTATCAATCAACACTCAGGTTTCACAAAAGGTTTGTCTGAATGTGTTCCTCTCCTGTTTAGGGAGAATTTAAAGGCTCCTTCGCAGAGATGAGCTTTCTTGGCAGCGCTCAGAGTCAGGCTGCCAGGTCATTTTATCATCACACGCCTTCCTAAAATCTAAACTTTGTCCCACAGTAACTTAGTGTGGGACACTATATAAGATGGTTTAAATCTTTCGTTCGCAGGTCTGGCAGTCAGGTTGGTCAAATACAAGCTGAGCAGGAGAAGGAGAAGGCCTCAAAAGTGTGTGGGTATGGCTACTTTCTGGAGGATGTACAAGCCAGAGCACAAATCACATTGTTCAATTTTTGCTCCGCCTGGATAAATGATCAGCAGAAAGGATTGACAACAGTGTTATAAAATAACTGGCTCTTGCACAAACCTTTGTGCATAAAAAAGGCAAAGTTAAGTATGTTTCCTAAGGTTGGTCATAACCTACAATCACTTCTCATGAAATCGATTCTCCTCTGGTTGAGTCCTTTCGCTGTTATCTTCCATTCGTTTTTCCTAACATAAAGAATAAAGCTGTATTTCCCACTGGGTGAAAGGGTAAGGTAGTAGGCCATAAACACAGGTGCTTGCTGAAAGGCATTGTGGGTAGGGTATTCTGCAGTGAGGTGTTAGTATTTGAGGAATGCTCATAGGACTAACAGGACGGTGTTGACCTGGGACAAACAGATAGCATGCTGGGATACAGCATATGGGGACAAGACAGCTCTGGCTTAGGCAGTTTGCCATTTCTGCCATATGGCAATCACTGGAAAGAGTCAGGCTGAATCACAGTGGACTACACATAAAAAGAAATGAATTCATTCATTGGTGCATTAAAAAGACAGATCAAAGTTACTGATATGCATTTCACAACATATAATATCATTATATACTGTCTTCCAAAAGATAAAAGGTAGAATCAGAGAGGGTGACGCAGTCTGACAGTAACAGCAAACTACACACAATGAGTGTATTTACAGTCTACTTATGCTCTGAAAACAACCCGCCCACCACGGTTTCTGTCAACCAGTGCTCAGGTTACACTTAAGCATTATTTAATGTCTACGTTATGACTGAAAGCACATTGAAATAATCTGTATAATGACTGTAAATGTTGGCAGTTCTTGTAGTCAGGGAGAACAGTTAATGTTCAGTCCATAGTCCCGAATGGCCCGTATATATTAGGCAGTCCACTGCGCCCTGTGTTATTCCACCCTATGCTCTCTGTTGCCATAATTAAATGTCAAACCAGACTCTGACAGTAGGCAAGCATGCCAGATATAATATGCTTGAAAGAAAGACAGACCGGTCCCCCCCTTCAGCCAACTAAGTGGCTGCTTAGGGCCCCCGCAGCCACCAGGGGGCCTCCACAAACTCATGCACTGTTTGCTGAATCGGCTGATGGTTTTACCTGATTGGTGCCGGTTGTTGCTAATGTAACAAGTACTACTGAGAGTCTTCTGTGGACTCTCCAGAACGCTGAAGGATCCGGCTGGTGGTGACATACCGCCAGACGGCTGCGGCTCGTCCTTTGCTCTGCTGCGTTCTGAGAATGTTTGAGGAGAATTTTCATCACCCCACTTTTTTGGGGTTATTTTTTTGTTACTCCCTGCACACCCTTGAGGCCACTTTTCATGATTTGTGTTTGTGAATGAAGAATGATGAATGTGAAAGCATTTTCATCTTGTTACGACCGCTTTAATCGAAACCGCTTTAGATAATCACTGGACAATTTGTCATCATTATCTACTTCTCATTCCATGTCCATTTTAGCCCTCTGTTTTATTTTATTACCTCCATTCTTATCAGTCAAGTTTATTACTTCTACCCCTTTAGTCCTGCAAAAAGGTTTTGCATTCCAAATACATATATACATTTAAAAAAATATATACACATAAACTTCACAAAATATTATCAAATAGGTAAAGATAAATGGGGAAGGTTGTAAAGTATCATGTTATATTGTATTAGATCTAAATTGTATTAGACCTCTGCAAATCATATTGTGACTCCCACCCAAAATTGTTGTTCTAAACTTATTAAAACAAATTAAAGTGTCAGTTTTCATCTCTGCTGTCTGTGGTTATACAGTAGATTATTAGAAAATAAAGTGGCTATTCTGGGAGGAAATCATCTGCAACATGGTGACTGGACATTGATAATGATTATACATTCAATTCATTTCAATTTATTTGTATAGCCCAGAATCACAAATCACTGATTTGCTCCAACGGGCTTTACAGTTTGTACAAAAGCAACACAACATCCCCTGTCCTTAGACCCTCACATGGTACAAGGTAAAACTCCCTAAAAACATTAATAAATATCATAATATGTGTGTAAGTTACAGCCTCAACAGTTCATACCTACCTAACGCATAGAAAGTCTAAGTCATCTCTTAGTGTTTCTGGTGTAGTGAGCAAAGAAAACAAGCCATGCAGGTGAAGCTATTACACCAGATGGCCCCAAACTTTGGAGCCTGTTTAAAGGTCCATTTACCACATGAAACCAAACAACAAAAAAATCAAAGAGATCCAGAAACGTAGGATTTCTTACAGATCATTACCAAAATTCAATCGTCTATTCATTGTGCCATAAATGTGATGAAAGTCCAACCAAAACTTTTTGAGGAATTTTGCTAACAAACAGACAAACTGGTAAAAAAATAAAATTGGCAGAGCTCCTTGGCAGAGTAATTAATTATTGTAGTAATTCTTCTACTAGTGATCAAATACTTATCACAAGATCCAGCAGATACACCTTTTATGCCCTGTCTGCTCAGTATAAGATGACAGAATCATCTATCCTTCCCTGTGGGCTTTTCCAGACAGATGCATGTTAAGACAGGCCTTCGTAAATTTTTTTTTTTGTCGCATGCTCTGTTTCATAATAACTGAACAGACTGGGTAAAAGTTGTTTAGGTGAAAACAAAGCAAGCCTGAATGTGCCGATGCCTGTGCCAGAAGCTCACTCCAGCTCTCAGGTTCTGTAAACACTTTTTTACTGTTCTCTTTGTGTGAGAGCAGACACACCACCAAAGACAAACCACCTCTACGCTCTGACGGCTTCTTAACTCGCATCACCACATTCACGCTGAGGCAGTGTCTTTACCACGGAGAGACTGATTTACAAGGATTCACATGGATTCATACTTCACTACCTAACAGGATTTAGGTCTAGTTTGTGTTATATAGGCTTTTGGGATTATACAAAACAATTTGGAGCAAATTGTGTATATTCTGGATAGTTTTTACTAAGGTTCACAAATTTTAAGTTTAATTTTTACATAAGTGCATGTGCCAATTGTTTCCGTGGGCCTGGGTTGAGCATGCTGTTCACCTGCAGCATCTATGTATCTGTAGTGCAAGGAATGGGAATGTTTATATGTGACAGGGGAGAAGGGGAAAGACAACAATACACAAATGGGACAAATCTCAGTCAGCATCATAAACATCTATCCACCCTCCTGCTATTATTGGGATTGTTAAAAACAAAAAAAATGAAGATATGAATCTAAAAGACTATCCACTTCTAATAGAATAGAATAGATAGATAAACTTTATTGATCCCACAACGGGGAAATTTGTGTGTTACTGCAGCGTTACAGATAAAGAAAAAGTAAAATAAAGTTGAAGAAAATAAAAAAACTATAAAAAATAAAAAACACACAACACAATGTACAAATTCGCAGAATTTGTTAATCCGCATACACAGTATGCATTATCGACAGAATGGAGAGAAAATGCTAATAAATAGTAAGAAAAAGAAAAAGTATGCATAAGCAAAGCATATATACATACATACATGGACGTACATACCTACACACATACACATACACACATATTTGCATATATATATATGGACATACATATCCACGCACATACCCACATGTACACATACATAGCTAATGCACACTTAAGGTGCAGGGTGTGTGTGAAGAGAAAAAAGTGACCAGTGAAAAATGACAGTGACAATTAAAATCAAAATTAAGCAAAAAAAGAACTTGAAATAAAACAAATAAACCAGAAAAGGGAAAGAAAGGCTAGAGAGCTGCGTAACAGGCTGCCTAATGTGGCGCCATCTTTAAAAACAACAATTAACAACAAACTAACTATAGACCTCAACAAATTCACTTGTTTTTTTATTTTTTTATTTACTAAACTACTTTGAGTAAGGTTTGCTAAAAACTAGTAATGTCATTTTAGGGAAATTACTCCGTCTTTTTTAAATAATGAAACTGTACTGTATATTTTTATGGTTTACCTTTAGTCAAGAGGGTTTGGTCGGAGCAAAAGACCTGGAAAATCACAGATTAACTAACAGATTGTTAGTTTTGGTCTTTTCAAAGGATTTATTGGCACAGTGAAAACTAGAGAATAACACCAGACTTCCTGTATGAAAGACAATAGTTGATTCAGTGGAAGTTTTACTCTGACCTGACACACCAAACACCTACTGAGGCCACTGTTCAGGAGGGACTGCCTACTGTCCTTCACTTTTCACACCCTTAGTTTCCCCCTCACAGTCAATCAATAAATCAATGATCACATATGTATTCTGCTACTTGGGAGACCTCACCATAAAACCTATGTTGTACACAATCTGTGTGAGAGCTGCTGTGAAGCACACTCTGTACATATGCAAACATCAGACCACACACACTAACATATGCAAACATGTTCCATATACAGTACAAGGGAGTCGAGTGTGGCAAAAATGGACCTCCTACAAGTTGACCTCTGACCCGTAGAGAAGTATAGATATTGTAGTTTATTTACTCTGTCTTGGAAAATGAACCACGCATAAAATGGGCTTCTCTTCCCCCATTAAAGATTAGCGGAACAAACTATACCACCTTCAAATGTGAGCAGTGTGAGAGTATCAAAGCATTGGTCAACTGCCTTCGTCAGTGGAAAACCATGTCAAATTATGTGAGTTAACGAGAACTGATATATTCCATTCTTCTTCTTAAGACGATTCTTCTTCTTCTGGTTAGACAATTTCACCAGAATATCTAAAGAAAGTCCTGGGCTGGTTGCCAGAGAGATGAAACTTTTTTTTTATAGTGTGTTTGAATAATAAATTAATTTATCCTGCAGAGTTGGACATGGGAGGATTATGCAGAATGAAAAAGAAAATACACTGCACCTGGACCAGGAATGTGCCCAGAGAGCCGAGAAAGGATCAGTCAGACAGGTTTTTAGTCCTCCAGCTCAGGCCTAAGTATTTTAGCCACAAGAGAAACTCTGGACCTTGAACCAGGACCATAACACTTCAAAAGCTAGAAACCCACTGTTTTCAAAACCCTGTCCTGTCCCTGGTTAAGGCTAACTACACGTATACAGGCATTTAAAAAACCTAGGTCAGATTCTGGATATCTACTCTCTCAAGCAAATTACAAACACCACAGCTTCAAATATATTAGTTATTTTTCTGGCCATTCAGTGGAAAAAATATCATTCAACAACAAAAAATTGAATTTAAGGTCACATAGGGATATTAAACTTCAAATAAAATGCAGGAAAAGAGTATGATATGGGTGCTTTAAATACAATATATTAAAGATTGTTTGCTAATATTAACATCCCTGTAGTTAAAGACATTGTGAGTGCAGGTACAGACAAAAAGCCGATAAATGCATATTTATTGTATGAACATTTGTCGGCACTTCACTTACACCGTTTGGATGCATGTGGACGGGTGTGTATGTACCATATGGCATGGCTAACACAGGAAAGAAGCATACACAGCATTCCTCTTCCATCGGAGCAAACACCCAGTCAAAGCAAGGGTCAGAGGTCACATGAGACTTACCCGCCCAGCGCCTGGTCCACAATAAATATGTTTTCTAAAACTGCTCCTTTTCAAAGTTCCTGTATATCAATGTTTTGCAGATAGGAGCCGCTGGTGGCAAATAAAAGCCAAATCCAACTTTACTTTTGCATCCAGTGTAACAGCTACTATCTCACCTTTGAGATGATCTTTATTTTTAACTAAACTATTCAACGCAAAATGCCATATACACACACTGTGTTGTGAACTGAAATATTTCTGCGAGAATAGGGAGGAAGAGGAATAAGAAGAGTCTCTTCTTCATTCTGTACAATTATGTAAAGCAGGGAAATCTTTTCTATTTTTTAAATTTTAAATTTGATCAAATCACAGGATTCTTTTCCTCACATTTTATTTAAACCAGATGGCAAGTAGTTTCCACCACCCCTGAGTAAAAACTAATTTTTATTAAAGGTCTTAGCAGTGTCAGATAGCACATAACACCAGCTTTGCTATTCCTTCTCAATCTGATCATGGATTGTGCACAACACATTGTTAAAGTGATATAAAGGAGGTTCAAGTAGCTACTTACAGATCCATCACCATGTGGACTGAAAGGGAGCAGCCCCTCTTTGGAACGTGCAAAAATTGCAAAATAATCTATAGAAAAATAGGTGAAATTTAGGATATGTGTGCATCCATGTGATGTGAGTGTGTCTCTCTGAAGCCTGAACTGGATACCAGATATGGAAGTGACTAGTTTGACAGAAAACTGAAATGATTTAAACAGAAACAGTATATGGGAGCTGAACAGCAAGTGTAACACAGATAATAGATTTACTCAGAATCATAAAAAGCATCTGGAAGACTAATCCAAAGAGACTCATTAAAGTAGTTTAACCTGAACATGCAGGCAAGATCAAACCCTTTTTATCTAAACCTCTCACTTGATTAACTGTCTTATCTTAGGTCACACGGAACCTCAACTAGTATGGCTTCTTAGGATTCTGTGCACATGCATTTTATAGCGCATAATGTTGAATGGGCTCCTTGTCCAAGAGTTTATTGGTGTGTTTTCCCACCGGGAGGAAGAATCTTTTTTTTTGAGGCAAAAGGACACCCATCATTTACAGTCACCCCTGGTTTGAAGAGTCTGCAGCTGATTATTTAGTCTTCATATAAATGGAGCTTTTTTTCCCCAAAGTTCCCCATGAAAAGTACCGCCAAGTTAAAAGATAGCCATCTGTGCACTGGCTCTGATTACTCCTGTTGGCATGTCTTCCATAAACTGTGTATTTGTGTGAGCATGCAGGTGTCTGCGATGGGGCCTGTAGGAAGCTGGGATGTATGCACACACTGTATGTATGTCTACCGTCCCACTGGAGGGTGCTGTGGTGTGAACGGACTCCACGGTCAGTGGTTACACAGCGGCGGACCACCAGCCACGATCTTCCATACATAACCGGTAGCTAGAAAACCACATTTCCTTCCACGTCATTGAATCCGCAGACGACCGCAGACTCTCACATACTCGAGCTGTACCGTTCCTCGGCGACGGCGATGATGGATGGAGGACGACACATAACTCACACACACTCATGTATACATGGGAGACACATGCACACAAACAAAGGTACACATGCATGGAAAACACTTGCTGATTTAGTCATCCTCTGAAAGACTCACTGGGATTCTGTGTCTGAATAACCAAAGCTACACTGATTATGTTGAACATAAATCTGAGGAGGGTTAAATAATCAATCGGACATGTGTGCATCACTGCTATATAATATCACCCAGAAGGCTTTGAGGGACAATGTCTACTTGTAGTGGCAACTCATGATCAGATTAAAGAGAATTACTCTATGTCTATTAAAAAAATAAATAAAAAAAAAAAGTCAACATATCAAAGGTCCTCTCTGCTGAAACAAACCAACAGAGTGATAATTCATAATTATAAATAATAAATAGAATAATTAATGAATAATGTAAATTTACACCTTCTCTGAGTTATGACTTAAGTAAATAAAAAAATGCAACGTGAAAATATATATATTTCTGTATGTGAATTAAAAATCTATTAATTATCTATTACCAATTATCTTATAAAGAGAACCAATTTAAAGCCTGAACCTCCTTTTGGAAAAGAATGATTTTGGATTTAGACACTTTGGCAGCTTTTCCTAACTCTCTGTCATTGCAAAAGTCATTTGCTCTTCACTACTGGTCCCTGTAGGCCTGAATCTGACACTTGAAATAAAACATGATATGAACTTAGATTGGCCAAATTACATAAAAAAGCCAAATGTCTGCTCATCTTCATTTTGAGCCTTAGTCAAAGATTATTTTTCACATGCATGTAATGGGAAGGCATTTATAGTTAGCAGGAAGCTCCTGTGATGTTTTTAAATCATTGAACAGGGAAAGGATGATTTACTGGGACTGCCTTGTGCTTGTCTGTGCCCACTAGTGCCCCCTAGTGGAGATATTGTTTAATGCCCACACTTCATTCCCAGCAATAGATCAGATGATCTGTAACTTAACTTGCAGCACAAGTTGTTATAGCAACACATAACATGTATTCCAAAGCTCTGACATACATCAACTGGCTAACATCCAGGTCTCCACACGCTATCTTCCTGCAATTTACTTTGATTCATCATGAAGCTCCGTTGACAAGCGGTTCTGCTTTCAGAGCGCCCTCGGGTTGGTATCGCTATGGAAACTCTTGACCCCCTGGTCACTGTCAGGACCTTGGTTGAATTCTTCAAAGTCCACCGGTACCTTTGCAACAGAGTGTGTTAGAATACCAGTCAGGTTTCCCCTGCATCTGTTGACCTTAGAGTCTAAGAACAGCTACATGCTGAGACTTCAAACATCTGCAGGAATGTCCATTAATTTCCCATCCCACATCCCACGGATCGATATAATTTATAACCTTGTGCCATATGCTCTTTGGATTATTTCCTTTAAAGGTTGTGTTTATCAAAATGTGTCTGACTGTTCAGCATTCACTGCACATGCTGAAGTCCACACACTGCTGTGAGGGTCGATACGTAAACTATTGATACCACCAGTGCTAGGCATGTTTTCAGACTCATTACTGTTGTGTTACACTAAATAAAAGCAGAATCCATTTTTGGACAAATCAAATGAATAAAAACATTTGTTATTAATCACCATTAAAAAGGTTAACATGCATGTGATTTTATAATGAAAGTGAATTGCATAAAGTTTGCCAACTCCAACAAGAATACAATCCGAAACAATCGATTAATGTTGCACAAACATATGGCTCACCTCTGCACTTAACAATAGTAGCTGTTTTTAATTGTAAAAACTACTGGTGTCACTATAATGGGGATTCTAGCCCTTTGTAGTGTTTCCTCCATGGCACAAAGAAACTTTGTTCCTGCGCTGATAGTTGTCTGGCTGTGGAGCAGCAGGTACGGACATGACCCCGGCATGTGATGACTAACTGTCACTCACTCACTCTCACAATCTGCCTTTTTCCCAGCAGCCTGTGCCAAGCTCTTAGCAAATGATCTGACACAGGAAATAGCAAAAGAGCGAAAAAAAAAAAAAAAGGTTTGATAACCAATTAACCATCACCTTTAAAACTTTACACAATACTGTACATGTTATGTCAAACAGTATTGTGGCATTTAACAAACTGATATTTTGAATTATTGGCAGTTCTGGTACAACTGGATCCAGACTGATGAGCGGCTGCTTGATATAAAATGAATGCATATAAAATTAATTTAAGACAATAATGAGTCTGCATAAGCATGGACAGCTGCTGCCTCCTTGTCATTATATTCTGTGACCACCAAGTGGCACAATCTAGTTTCAGCAACTCTTCAGCAGTGGACTGGACTGCTGTTCTCACTAAATATGTAGACCTCACCAGTCTATCACATTATTTATGAGGACAGCTGGTTAAAATACAAGCTTTAGTCATAATCATTAATTAATGAGTTCAGAAAGCCATTAGCTTTGCAGCTCAAAGAAAGAAGTGCATTTATAATCTGTATGTGGAAATTGTTAAATACATATGTCTTTGGCTATGAGACTTCTTCTTCTTGTAAAATACAGCTATGTCAAAGCAACGTACAGCCTATGCAGACTAGTCTTTATATTTACAAAACCTCAAGTGCTGAAAATGATAAAACACATATAACACATACACGTAAATGTCAGGAAAAGGAATAGTAGAATTTCAACCGGCATATATTAACTATGGTGGACATGGGGTCAAAAACAATTTATTTAAATTAATATCCATGCTTAAAAAATGTCAGTTTTACAGAAGTAGTATACATAATATGTAATAATTTTGTTGAGAAAACTGCAGGATAAATAAATTGACTGAAAATCATGCGTCTACATTACCACCATAAACAATCAGAAAAAGTAACATGTGAAATGTTTAATTCCTGCACTGTCTCAGAAAACCTCTTTAGAAATATAAACTACTTGATGAAGTATTTATATATTATTGTATTTTTATGTTTTCCCCAAAGCTGCACAGTGTGTTATCTACATTGAACTATTAGGGGGATTTGTACAGGATATCTTCATAAACATGCTTTTATGAATATATTGGAGTTACACTTGTGCAAATGTAAAACAGAAAGACAGAGATAAGGGTTGTACATATAGGAGAGAACAGAAAAGTGGACAATTTAAGCATGAGCGACTTTCTGGCTGCCTCTCTGATGTACACCCTCATGGACATCTGCACCCTGCACAACGAGATGTAGAAACAAACACAAGCATGCACGTGTGTATGTGTGTGCGTGTGCGTGCATGCATGCACATGCACGCACACGCACGCACATACACACTGGTTAATCCATCCAGTGTGATAAATAACTCTGAATCATCAGGCATATTACTCATAGGCTACAGGCTAAAAAGTGTGTTTGTTGCTGCAGGTTACTATTGGTTACCCAAATGGTTGCGTCACATCCAACATATTTGCCAAGTGAGGATGTCATTTAGAACAATAATATGGGTATTTCTTAAGTATCGCAACACTGTTTAGTATTTTTAAAGCTGTATATTATGATGTGTGCCACTCAGTCATTAATTTGCTGCAATAAACTTCTTACTGTTCAGTGTCACTTTAATACCTGTGACGTGTTTCCTCTTCGCCAAGCAAGTAGATTCAGAGCCAGATTTAGATGTTCAGACAGAAAACACAGAAACATTGAATAATAATGCGTGGGTGGGGAAGCAACATTCAGTTTCTTAGCTAACACAGCTCTTAATGCTTTATGAAACAGGAGGATTCCAGGAACATACAGGAGTTATTACATACGTTTCAGTAAATGACTATCAACATGAGGCTTCGGTTAATTTTACTGTTTTTAGTTTACTCCAGTATTCTACATTCAAATGTTGAGGTATTTGTTCTCAATTTGTTCTTAATGTGTAGTCAGTTTTGTTGGAATTAATCTTCTAGACTTGTAGGTTACTTAATATTTTGCCTCACTCTTATATGTTAATATGTTTTTGAGTAATGAACTAGGCTGCGAGTTTTTAAAAGCCTCAGGAATCTTTTGCAGGTGTTTAGAGTTAACTCGTTGATTCAGATAATTAGGTTCATAGCTCATTTAGAACACCTTTTCATGATATGCTAATTTTTGAGATAGGAGTTTGGGGTTTTCATGATGTATGCCAAAATCATCAGTATTAAAACAATAAAAGACCTGAAACATTTCAAATGGTGTGCAATGAATCTAAAATATATGAAAGTTTAATTTTTATCAATACATTGTGGAAAAGTATATCATAAAATGCTAATTTTTTGAGAAGGACCTATATATAGAAACATAATGAATGAAACAGTAGGAACAGGATTGATTAAAGTGAAAGAATGAAACAGCGAAAATATGAATAGACACTGTAGTTTGAGGGATGTTATGACAATACAACACTGTTTATTTTGATTACCAGAGTTTGTGACATTAGGAAATAAAAATATTAATGGGGAAAAATAAAGCTGTTCCTTTTAAAGAACAGCTTTATTGTGAATTATATTGGAATACTAATACTGTCGTTTTATGGTTAAAGTCTATATTTTTGTATCTATTCATGCATTCACTTTGTTTATCTCATGATTTGTCCAACATGGAACACTTTAGGTCACCATTAAAACCAATAACCTTTAGACCACTTACAACATTATAACTCTGCTCAATAATTTAACACTGAAATGGGAGAAAAGGTTATTTAGCACAAGATATTGCAGTATTCATCCATTTTTCTCACAATAAGACATGTCTTCATAACACACTACTGTTGTGAGAGATGTGGTTCAACAGTATGTAACACTTTATAGAGTTTAGTAGTAGTCTTATAGACCTCAGTCTGTGAAGAAACACATTCCAACGTTGATCTGATGTTATTAAGAGACTTCAGCAGTCTGAGGTCATCAAGCGAATGGCGACCTTCCAAGGTTACAGTGTTTTTAGAACAAAGTGTTGTCGCTGTGTTATTATCCCTCCATGCAGCATGAAAACACTGTCCAGGAGAACAAGGGGGGCCGGAGAACCTAGGAAGACACTTAATCAGATTAATTTAGACTGCTCAAGTCTCATATTCATTTCAGATCAACTTTGGAATGTATGTTTGCACAGAAATGAAATGATTCACTTACATTGTGAACGTGTTAGGAATGGGGCATTTCAATGGCTGGTATGAAGAAGAGGAGTGATTATAGTGAGCAAAACCTGTTTCATCGCACATATGGGCATCTGGGTATTGTTTTAAACCACACTTGAAGGAATGTGAACCTGTTCTTTAATGATGGCTGTGTTGTTCCAAGCTGTGACGGTGTGACAGTGAGCAGGCCCAACACACAATGCACACGACCAGGCCCTTCACCCTGAAGCAGCTACATGGTATCCAGCCCTCATTCTTCTTATTATACAAACCTTTTCCTAATGTGATGGTAGAATGTCTCTATATCAAAATGACTGCCTCATATAACTTATCTATCACTGTCATTTATTGAAGTAGAGGATTTGATTTCTTTCTACATGCTTTTCAATCATAGTGATTAATAAGAAAATATATGAAAAAGATATTTTTATGAGACAATGCCATTCTAGGTGGATTAAATATTAAAAATGTAAATTGACAAAATAGCACAAAAATGTGACTTTTGTTAAAATAAATGGTACAAATGGATTTTTAAAATGACAGGAAACCAACATGAACACAAAATGTACATTCTGAGAGACCTTCAAAATCCGTATTCTAAAAAGTTTCTGACTTTCTTATCTTGCCGAACATTATTTTTTCATTGCCCCTCTCAAAGTAGGAATCAACAATGGACGCTTTAATGTGTTTTCATTCTGAATTACACGTCAGGACTAAATAGTTATTCTCAACTTTGCCTTTTTTAAGCATTTGAGCCAATGTTTGAAGCAGAGTCTGAAATTTTGTGTATGAAGATCAAATATTTTGAGGAAAAAAAGGCTTTTTGAGAAAAGTTGGCTATAAATGTCAGAGTAAAAAAGATTTTTAAAAATCCATCCTAAATAAATAAAAGATGATTTTATGCATTACATTATTATTGTACAGTTTTAAGTGCTCACATATTGTTTTCTTTGTCATTTGTGTATTTCTTTAACTTTAGTGATACTGCAATATCACATATATGCATCTGCATCTGTATCTGATCTTACATTGTGTAAAACTTGTTTTGTCTGTATGTGTGTATGTGTGTGTGCGCAAAATGAACCACTTGTGCATCTAAGGGTTAAATACAGTACTCAAGTACAAGTACTCCGTTACTTCCACCACTGTAGAGGAGTAACTCTGGGGGGAGGGGGTGTGGGATTTTTCAGACCACTTGGGGGACAATCCAGCTCCAGATCTGCAGGAGGAGGAGGAGCCTCGGTGGAGGAAGTAGCTGCACAGATTGGATGTGTGTGTGTTTTGAGCAGTTACCTCCATAGTGAAGAAGCGTCGCTAACCACTGGATTGAGAAACACAACGCATCCTCAGGAGGAGAACAAAAAAGGGAAGAAAAAAAACACGCGCGAACTGTTCTCTGGAGGACCGGGAGAGTCGTGGCTCTCCTCCCCGTCCGGCTCCGTGTTTCCTCGGCACAGGTTGGAGCAGCAGCCGGTCCAGCAGCGAGCAGTATGCATTCAGACTGCAGGCTGCTATGGGCAGAGCGGTAATGGTGGGCAGGGGGCCGACAGGGGCCGGGGCTCTCGTCCTGTCGATTCTCCTCGTTCTCACCACGGAGGGCTGCGGAGCGCAGAAAGGTTGGTGCCCACGCGGCTGTGCGGGGACACCCGGCGGGGGTCGCTGCGTAGCCTCGAACACGCGGCCGCGGCGCCCCCGCGAGCGTCCGACACACGGTCGCGTTTGAACGGTTCGCGACGAGCTCCGGGGAGGAGGGGAGGGGGGGGGAGAGGGGGGGCAGACGGGTGTATTGTTGTTAAGCGGCGCACGGACGGACCGAGCGTTCGCGGCCGGCCGTGCGGACGTGGAGTTCCGCCCGCTTCACGCCGCTCGCCGCCGCCCGCGTTAGCGGCGCGACTCGTGAAAGAGTTCGGGCAGTTAAAAACCAGGAAAACCGGTTCCTGAAAAAGACTCCGAGGATTCGCCGCGAGCTGAAGTGAACAGCCGCCTTTCAACGAGCTGCTACAAGTTGGATTCGGTCTTTTTGTGGTTGCTTGTGTCTCCATACCGAGCGTGTCACCTTTAAATCGGCTGTTTTTTAAATGAAGTCTGGCTTTTTAAGTTCACTGTACGAGCACACTTGGGAGTTCGTGGCCTTGTTTCTCGCTCCAGTTACGCATTATTATTATCCTATATCGTATTACTAATGCAGTGTTCTCCACCAGTATGATGTGTTTTACAGGTGACTGCTTTCTTACACCACAACTGAGCCTAAAAAGTCCTATTTAGTGTGTTTTAGAGCAGACAGCCGACCTCAGGTGGTTGCAGACTGGGGGTGGGGTGGCTGGGGGTATGACTGTAAACACGTGGACACGGTTTGTCATAACTTTAAATATCAATTGAATCCTAATTGATTTTCTTGTGATATGTGCGTGGTGTTTTGTCAACAGGGCCACAGTGATGCTGCTTCCTTATTGAGTCTGTTGTGGTTGTGTTTCTGACTGAAGGTAATCTGAACTGCTGGATGCCATGCAGTTGTTCGCTAACATTGTATGAGTCAGTGAGGGAAGCAGCTTTTGTTTTTGTCCTGCTCATCTGGAGAATGTCCACCGAGAAGCTCTTACGTAACAGCAGACTGACAGAACATCCACTTAGCACCATGAAGCATGACTGTTGAGTGTTATCTCAGAGCCATGGGCCCACAGCATCAACTCACAGCAGAACAAACCCCTCTTAAAAACCTCTTAGGTCATATGTTTAGTCAAACAGAATTAAAGCGTCTTGAATTTTATTAGTGTTTTTCCTAATTGCCTGGACGTGTAAAATCAGACGGCTGCTGCTTAAAAGCGCGGCTACGATCTTGGACTATAAAACCCAACGCCGGCCTAGTGCTTTTCTCTCCACTGGACCTAATTCTATTAATTCATTATGCGTTTGATCCAAGTGACTGGCAGTTTTATACGCAGCAATCATGCACAAGTCGGTGTTCGGGGTCTGGCACCGGGACGCATCGACATGTGGACAGGAGTGAAACCACCGGGCTGGTGATTAATGTTTCTGCAGATATCTCCCTGGCACTTAACCTAGCACATGGAGCCTGTCAGGCCTTTTATTCACAAACAGGAATCACACACACAGACCTGCACAAAGAAACCCACACAAATCCCTCAACATACAAAGCCTTGTGTAACAGAAAAGGTAGATTAAGGCCGCAAATTAACATTCATTTTTATTATATTTTAATTTAACAGTTGTTTTTTCAATTCGTTGTTCTTTAATATAATATTATATATATATATATATATATATATATATATATATATATATATATAACAAAGAAAATTCTCACATCGCTTAAACACTTAATCAGAACATTTGTAGATTAATGTCTCTGCAGTTCGACTAATCAAACAATTGTTGCAACACTAGTTAAGTATTATTACATTGCTTGCATGCAATGCCTCAACACACACGCACTCACTCAAACACACATGTGATGGGCACAAAATAAACATTTTCTGGGTTTAAAGCAACTAATACTTGTGCTTGGATAAATGAATTGATGATTTGGGTGTTTTGATGAGGTTTGCTGACGGTAACAATAATATATGATCCCTGCAGACTTGCCCTTTAACCTCTTGACCTCTGTTTGTGTGGTGCTGCAGGTGATGGCTGTGGCCCCAGTGTGCTTGGCCCCAGCAGCGGGACACTGTCCTCTCTGGGTTACCCAGGGACGTACCCCAATGACTCGGTGTGTGAGTGGGAGATCAGCGTGCCTCGCGGCCACAGGATCCACTTTCGCTTTGCTGAGCTGGACATAGAAGACAGCGACTGTCAGGTCAACTACCTCTGCCTCTACAACGGCATCGGACCCGAGAGGAGCAAGATTGGTGAGAGTGGAAGCGGTTTACCAGATGGGAGTGGGACTGGTTCAGGGGAGAAAGTCACTGCCAAAATGAATATTGTGATATATTCATAATCCTAACAGTTGAAACCCAATTAGTGTTCAGAAAAGCACTGATATAAAGTGAGAATGTCGCACTTGTGACAAATGTTTCATGACGTTTAAAGTTCCAGTCTGCAACCCAAATTATTTGGTATTTTACGGTCTACAGAAAAAAACTGATATCATAAAATGTTGACATTTTTAGAAAATGCATTAGATTTTGCAGAGTTTGTTCTTCATGAATAGTGGTCAACTGTTGAAATTATAAATTTCCCATTCAGCTGGTCAGCTAGTACTATATATTAGGATGATGGAAAAAAAAAAAGCATCCAATCATTGTCAGTTTCGGGCTGAGTGCCGGACACAAATTCAGTCATCGTTCAAAAATGTTAGACCTACAGATGCATGATCAGTTATTGCTGAAATCAGTTTCTTGCTTTGACGTAGCTGTAATAAGAAGGCTCCATAACAGTAGGGATAACGCCCTATGTTGAAAATCCTGCAAGGTTAAATTGAGTTTGAGGTGATTTTTTTTTTTTATTTTATTTTATTTTTTTTATTATTATTTTGAAAATTAGCTGTGTCATCCTATCCATGGTTGTATGAGAGACATTCTATTGCTGGCCCTCGTTATGAAGTTAGTTACAGAATCTACTAAACAAAGATTTATTTTATATATTTTATTATATAACGCTACTGCTGTGCCTGATTGTAGGGGGCCGATTGCCCCCAACCCCCCTAGTCAACACCACATTGGACTTGGGTGAACCTGAGTACTTGGCAAATTACTATCTGTAGATATTTTGCACATTTCCATGTGGCTAAAAAACGACTGAAGCTGCAGAAGAAATCAGGAGTGTGGGAACATTTATCAGATGAATGGGGAGGAAAAATGCTTGGTGCAAGTTTGAAATCATATATAATAGGAGTAGTAGTGTTTTGTAATGGACTATTCATCTAATCATTTGGGTGGGGGGGCAGAGTATTAAAGCATGTAAATCTGAGACTGCACCACTTTGTAAGGCTTAACGATTTAAGAAAAAAAAAAAGTTGAAAAAAATTGTGATTTTTCTGGCAAGTATTGCAATTTCATTCACATTTTCCTCAAATCAAGTTTCAGTGCAACCATTACAAGCATCATAGAAACTTGCATCATAGTATTAAAACAATAGATGCCATAACTAATGCAAGAATGTAACTGAATTCAATAATTTATTTCAAATGTCATCCGTTTTATTATCAAGGTACATGCCATACATAAGCTACATTGAGTGCTTTAGCAACCGCAACTGAAGAACTGTAAGAGCATCTATGTCTGAACTTAAGGTAGAGCCAAAGTGATGCAATGTCAGAGAGGTGGTATCCGTGTGTAAAATTGTTGACGAAAATAATCCCTGGGTAGGAAAACGAAAATCTAAAGATTGCATTGCCTGACATCATGATTAATGATGATGAAACTTCCTCCATCCTCAGCAGAATAAACCTGCCACGTGTGAGCTATAAGTGGTTGTTGAAATATTTGAGGCAAATACAGACATTTTCAGTGCATGTTTATGGTAGATTTGTGGCTTTATTTCTTGATTTTTTACAGGCTTGTGTAACTAACCTGAACCCGTTCTGTCACGCATTTCCCGCGTTGTTCCCCTGTGCAACAGAGAAGTACTGCGGCTTGGGTCTGAAGGTCAAAGAGCTCAACGAGTCCACTGGCAACCAGGTCACAGTCCAGTTCATGAGTGGGACCCATCACACAGGACGTGGATTCTACCTGTCCTACTCCACCACTGAACACAAAGGTACCAGCCTGTTGTCCTGTCTGTGTCTCATGTGTTGACCCCCCCCCCCCCCCCCCCACCTCCCAGGTCCCAGCCTGCAGGGCCAGTCATGTGATAGAGGTGTAGCAGACTAATCATGTCATTGCGATGTTGAGCTTGATTATGCGTCTCTTTTGGCTCCAGGTGTAAGAGCTTCTCTGGAGACCATGTGTGTCATTGATCGCGTTAAAGTCTAATATGAGGCTGATTACAGCAGATTCTCTCTGCGCCAGCTCCTCAGCATTGCCGGGAAGCCGCATGTGTATTTGTGTGTTGTCTTTTCATTTGATGATTACAAACAGCCCTGTCTGTCTCTCAACTCCTCGTCCTTTATGATGTTTCTTAGGATCTTTGTGCTCCCAAAATGCACAACAAATCCCAAAGCCATGTTTCATCCTGTGCTAGAATGTTGTGTTTTTTTTTTTATTTCAAGTTGATACATGAACGAAGGGAGATTTGAAGATTACAAATATTGTGACATTTCTCTCTTTCACTAACATAGGTTCATGTTGTTGCTGTGTTTCTAGTGGCTCTGATTTGGAAAGCATTAGAAAAACTGAAAAAATACACAATGTCTAATTAACCTGAGTATGCACTATTGTTTATATGTCAGACATTGTTTATTAAGGATCAATGTTGATTATCTACAGTACATGTCCCATTATCCCATAAGAAAATGGTGTCTGCAGCTAGATGAGCTGAGTGGAGGCTGTGTGAGTTTTGTGGTTGACGTGCTGGAGGATAAATGTGCAGCATTTTACGATGTAGTGTTTGCGTACTGGTGAGTGTATTTAAACACACAGGAGAGATAAGGAGCTGCTCTGCTCTAAACCTTATAGCCTAATCTGCTACATATCTGGAATTCCAGCTGCATTGTGCAGGGTCATCATGTTAGTGGGACTCGTCTACGATTTTTTTTATCCCTCTAAATGATAGCGCAGGCAGCACTGGAGACAGACGTGTGGAGCTCGTGAAGAGGATTTTTCACCTTCTCCATGTCTGCATGAGTCTTCTTTTCATTGCATGTGGCTGGTAATAGAGCAGAGAGGTGATACTGGACAATACAGACACACATTAGAGAGTGAGTAGGAAAGTTCTTATGTCTAGTTTTTTTTTTTATTATAAGGTGGTGAGAAGCTATCAACCGTTCTTTGAAAAATTATTACTGAAGAAATGCAACATGTGCCTGATTATTATCTGGGAAGCCTGTCTTTTTCACACCCATTTAACAGTGGAGCATAAGAGGAAAAATAATTGTTATATTTCTTCTAATGAGTTGGTAAGAAAAAAACAAAACAAACTTAATTTCTAAGCGAGTCATTGAGTTGAGAGGTTTTATCTTCACCTGTAGTATGAGGCACAGCACAGTGAAGATTTTTTTGTCTTGTTTCTGTGTGATTAATTGTTTTTATCATATTGTAAAATAAGAGAAGGCAGATTGCTGTATTTCTCCTATCTTATCATTTATGATTTTAGGGATATTATTCATTAAAACAAATATGTTTCATCTGAATGTTCAACTATTATCTTTCAAATTTCAAATTTTTAAATATTCACATTTTTTAAATAAGGAGTTTGAGCTATGATTTTGAACAAGCATGTTTTTTTTTTTTTTACCCTTTTCTTTAAAAAAAAATGTATGATTGCATTTTTTTATGTTTAACTTTTAAAAGATCAGTCCTATTAAAGACACATACTGTACCTGGGTACTTTTCCTGGGTTTTGGATGGAATTGTGATATCCCAATAAACACGGGACCGTATCTATGATATGTAGACTTTCCTATAATCAAAAAATATATATACTTTCTACAATATACAACGTTTAAAAGACGTGGGTCAGTTTCTAGTCACTGATACAGCCAGATTACAGTTTAGAAAATGTAATAAAACATGCTCATTCATTATCAGAATTTTGGCTATGGAAAAAGATCAGAAGTTATCAGCACTTTTCTCCCCTCAGAAAACTATTACACAACTGTGACAGTTCGATACGTGCTGGTCTGGACACTATTTGGCCGTTCCAGGAAACACCCACCCTTCATTATTGTGCGTGGTCGTCCAGGAGACAAAGAAACAACTCCTCATGTCTAAAATTGGATGTACTTCTCAATAAGAATATTGCTGATGAGTACTGTGTGATTGCCATTTTGAAGGGCATGCTTTATCTGGAACGTTTCCAGTGATTTCAGATAAACGGATAATTGAAGCCACAAGAGGGGGAAGGCAGCGACGTGTGTGCTGGAGAGAATAGTAATTCTGTGTCGGTGGTCACCGCGGCACGACTGAATCACTCTCTGTCCATGAGCCCCACTACGGTAGCTTTTTTCCACCGAAGCGCCGAAGTGTGTTCCATCACACGCATTGTTCCTGTCATGTAATTGATCACGCAGACTAGTGTGGGTGGACAGTGTGCACAGCTAAGTAAATCAGTCACCATGGCGACTTCTGGTGGTTGGGGGGGTATTTGTCAGTTTGACTCAGTGTTTGGTTTACCAGATAAATGTTTTTTTCTGATAATGTGGTCAAGACTCATCAAGAATGAGCACCTCCGCTCGGTTTTCCTAGAATTCCCAGGAACTTACCTAACCCCATCCCATTGCAACATGTGGTGTGTCTCATCACTGAAACACTCACATCAAGAGGAACCCAGCTCACACATTTTTCTTCTCCTTTTTTTAATGATCTTTTTATTTGGAAAGGCAAAAATCCATCGCATAACATAATTATAGCTTTAGTCATTCAGAGATGTAGAGAATTTTGATTGCAGAAAGTTTGTGTGATTTTTGTCCATATTGTCTCTTCAGAATTTTCTTTTTTGGACTATTACTTGTTTTAGTTGAATAAGGGTTAGGGACCATTCCACATGTCCTTTCAGTCTTTTCAAACCTCGAGGGGGAGAAGTTATTTTCTCCATAACCCATCTCATAGACAATGTTGATCCATTTATCAACAGTGGGTGGTATTGCGAGAGTTTGTTTTTTGTCTTTAATGCTCCATGTTTCAAACAATATATCACCCATATATAATGTTTCAAATTTAAATGGAAAGTTTAGATTGAATACATTTTTAATGTTTAATTATGTTTGTAGACCTCTTCCCAATAAGATCTTATTGCCTGGCAATGCCAAAGAATATAGAAATGGTTCTGTGGCCTTGTCAGATCTACAGTCTCCACAAGCGTCCCCACTGCCTCCATTTTTTCTATCAGCGTTATTTCTTCTTTATTTAGGCCCTATTATGTTTGGTATAATATGATTGTTTTGCTGGGTTTAATGATGAAAATGCCTCCACAAACTTGGTCTCCCTTTTCCAAACACTTGTTTAAATAATCTCATTTGGAGGTACCAAAAAAAAAAATAATAATCTCTTCCCAGACCTGGGTCTTTCTGTAGGGACTCAAAGCTCTGCTCACACATTCTTGTGTTTTCTACAGCCTTGACTTTGAATGAGGCTGAAACTTTTCTTTGAGGTAGTCCCAATAATTCAGTTACTAAAAGTCATTAATGCAGATTCTCTGCATCAAAGCTCTGTTTATTCAGTATAACAGCAAGCTTTAAATGTTGTGATCAGAGGATGATCTCCTGATCATAATCAGGTTTTCATTGTTTAGTTTTAATTTATCCAGTGTTTCGGTGCATCAGCAAATATCTGCAGACAAACACCTGTGCTGTTTGTTAAGAAATTTAAATATGGGAACAATGATTCATTATTGTCATTTTTCACAGTTTAACTCTCCCATCCACTGACAGTGTATCAGTATCATAATTCCTATCGTTTGTGTAATTTTTCTGTGAGAATCCAATGTATTTTCCACGACTAGGCTGTGCCTCTGTCCTGACACTGTTTGTCTGTCTTTTGCAGATCTAATCACCTGCCTGGACAAAGGAACTGACTTCCCGGAGGCAGAGTTTAGGTAAATACATATTGTTTTGTTTTGTGGGGATATTTGTGCGGTGCTGAAGCTGCCTGATGCTCATTGTGTGTCTCTCTTTCTAGTAAATTCTGTCCAGCGGGCTGCTTGACGTCCCCCAAGGAGATTTCTGGAACTATCCCCAATGGATACAGAGAGGCGAGTACACACTGCTAATGACGTCCTGGTCCATGACTATTAAGTTGCTAAGCTGGAGTTGTTGATTTGATATATGACAGAACGTTGAACTGCGTGTGGCTCCTGAAATGAACGCATTCCTCTGGAGTTGCTAGCACAGAGATACTCTAGACCATGTGTGATTGTGCAGCTGTGTTACAGAGTAGAGGTCAAAATCCCTGGGTAACTCACAATGTGATGCTATCACCATACTTGGCCCACGTCACAATATTCTGATCCTGTAATAATCAATATATTGCAAAACTGTATATCTACAATTCATCCAGATATCTGAGACTGGAGAAGAAATGCCCATTAGAAGGCAAAACTTAGTGTTTATGTATTTATGCACAGAGTTCATAGTTAGAATCCCAGCCAGAAAACTTTTGTTCTTTCTGGAAAATAAAGGTCTTCTGAAGTTGTGATGTCACAGCCATTCAAAACAGCCAATTACAGTATTTTGTTGGGGATATCACAACCTAATATGAAAAGAAAACATGCTGGGATTGGCTTGGGACATCCCTACATAAAGAGTGTGTACGTGTGCGTGTGTGTGTGTGTGTGTGTGGTAGTGACTGGACTAGATGAGTCACGGTGCCCGCCAGCCTCCTGCCGTTTGATCGAGCTTCCCGCAGGAACTCCGCAGGAACCGCCACGCCATTAGCTTACTCACGTTGTCATGACCTCGCTCCATTATTTCTCACCTTTTGTCACTGTCCGTTAACCGATCCGCGAGCCGCTCGTCTGTGTGTGATTCATCGGAGGCCTCCCGCTCCTCCCTGTGTAAACGGGCCCCCCTGCTCCTTGGTATGCGAGTCCTGGACTGATGACCTCACAGCGCCCCCGCTGCGCGTGAGGTCATGGGCGCTGAGTCTCTGGCTGATGACTTAATGCTGGGAGTCTCGGGGTTGCTGAGGGAGGGAGGGGTGTTGGCCGGCTGATGGAGGACAGGGAGGAGCACTGGGGTTTGCTTCAGGGAGCGAGGTGGCCCCACAGGAACAGAGGAGGGGCTGGGTCAGGGGGTGAGAGGGAGGTGAGATAATAGTTTGGCCGAAAATAATAACCCTCTAATCCAGTCCAGCTGCAAGTGTGTGAGTGTGCGCGTGCACTTGTGTGTGATTGAGAAGTTGGAGAACACCTCAGTGCGCATGCCTGGGTGTTTTTAATTTAATTTTTTTTCCTGCATGTGATTAATTTGTCATCTTAGGAGTGTATCTGTGTAGACTGTGGCGTTGCGGAGGCCTGATGCAGTGTGCTCTGCATATTTCAGTCTATCGCACAGTCACCGCACCCACGCCCTGCAGCTTGCTTCTCTTCTTTAAAAGAAATGTTTAGGGGTTTTCTTACAGAGATGTTATTGCCACATCCAGCTCACCGTGTGTGTATGAGTGGTTTCCTCTGTTGGAGGCAGGGTGCGGTGGTTTGGAGCACTACTTTTGTGTTTGCGTTAGTGGTTTGGTGTGGCGCTCCGTTGGATGTGGTGTGTGTTTTTGGGAAGTTTAAGAGTCCCAGGGCTAGTGTTGATTGCTTGTGGCAGCACTGACTGTGTGTTAGTGTGTGTGTGAGAATGCATGTGTGTATGCATACTTGTCACTCTGTGGGTCACCGGTTTCCCACCATGTTGTCAGCTGTGGATTCCAGTGCGGGCCTTTTTCCAGTAATAAATTTCCATCTCACTCAAGCAGCTGTCTGCAGAAAGGCGCTGTGGCCGCAGCGGAGTGGAGCTTTTGTCTGCTTCTCAGTGATGTGGCAGCAGGTTTGGACTGGAATGTGTCCGGCAGTGAATCATTACCAATGCCGCTCAGTGTTCTTTTTGCAGAGGAGTGACGTGATGCTGACTCATCAGCCTTTATCTGCCTCGTCTCAAGGTTACGGGTCTGCTCTCTGTGATCATGCTGAAAGACAACGCAGAGTTATCACTTATCAGTCCAATTTGAATAATATCCATCGTTTGTCAGATGAAGAAAGAGCAGGCATAAATGCACCAGAGACTTTTATTTTCTGTTGTAATAACCAGAATGTCTGTGCTCCCCCTGCAGTCCTCCCCTCTGTGTATGGCAGCCATCCATGCAGGTGTGGTGTCCAACGCTGTAGGGGGACGCATCAGCGTGGTCAGCAGCAAAGGCATCCCTCACTATGAGGGCACACTGGCTAACAATGTCACTTCCACTGGGTAAGAGCCTCAAACCCGCTGCACTCCTCCTGATCATGAACTCAATGCACTTGCATTTTTTTTTTGGAAATCTAAATCTCAAATTCCAAGATCAATATTAGAATGGACTCTTTAATTTAGTGAAATCTTGATCCTCTAATCACGCTTATCTCTTCCTCCCTCAGAGGAACTTTGTCGAACAGTCTTTTCACCTTCAAGACCAACGGTGAGTTGATTTTTCTTTAAAATTCCATAAACTGAGCCTGGTTAAAACCGTCCTGATCACAGCAGTTCATATTTCTGTTCATTCTAAGTATCTGCCTGGACTCTTCTCCTTTGCAAATGCTCCTTCAGCCAATCAGCGGAGCAAGTTGGTGAATTCAGGCTTTTGCAAATCCAGTTTAAAACATTCAAAACGACTTTTCCTCAGAGAAATTTCGCTAGTACACACTGTTCTTGTTTAATCGTTGCCATCAAGCATATTTCTGTAAAAACTGCACTTTTCGCTGCATTTAGTCTCCCGATAACATTAGGACTCGTTGCTTTGGGAGCCACCGCTATGGTTTTACAAGAGACTACAGCACATTCCCCAATTGACTGATGTACTTTTCAATTTCTTTAAATCATTCAATAATGGAGAAAACGCTGGAATGAGAAAGTAGAGAAAACAGAAATCTGAGCTTACATTCTAATGCTGGTTATAACCACGCTACAAAACAAGATTGCTGCCTGAAATATCTAATGTAGATACAGGCAGAATCTGGATGTCTGTGTCTAGTTTAAGAGCAGAAGTTTTCGTTCGCTTCTGGAATTATCTCAAATGATATTAAGGCCTTCTGCATGGTATCTAGTTGATTTTCTGAAATGGTTAGGCTGCAGCTTCACGTTTTTTTTCATACCAGATATTTTTATTGACAGGATAAAAAAAAGTCTCCTTCCAACACGCCGATCCAAACTACAAATATCTCAGACTACACACAGACCTCAACATGGATATAATCTGACTGAAAGCAATACCAGGCCAACAGTGGCCAATAAGCAAAATTTCTAATTCCTGAACATTTTGAGTATGTCATGCACAATGTCATTGTTTTCATAGTAACCGTACGTCTCAGGCTTTTGGTGTGTTCCTGCTTGACTGTCATAACTGCGCCCACTTGTCATCCACAATTTTTGGCCGAATTAAATTTAAAAAAAATATTTGTGTAGTTGGGGCCTAAATTTTTTGATAATTGATGGTATTGGCCTCTTTGTGCTTGCAGGCTGCTATGGAACTCTGGGATTTGAGTCCGGTGGTGTGGCAGACACGCAGCTCTCTGCCTCGTCCCAGTGGGAGTGGAACAACAGCGTGTGGTCGGCATCAGGGGCGCGGCTTAAGAAGGGGGGGCTGCCCTGGGCGCCATCTCACGGCGACCAGCAGCAGTGGCTGCAGGTGGACCTGAAGAGGGAGAAGAGGATCACAGGTGATTATCCTAAAATCATCTTTAATTAAAGTGTACTTGCACCTTTCCAGGTCTATTTTTTTCTTATCACAGGAATATAATTGTATGATCTACATTTTAATGCTTTATTCAAAATTCAGAATTCAGGGACGTTTCAGATTTGAAAATAGGTAATTACATGTCTACCTTTGTTTACACTGTGTCTTGGCAAATTAGAGTAGAGAAACTATGGTGGTCCTCTCTCGAGCCGGTGTTGGGTTTGTCTTTTCTGGGCCACTGAGTGACAGCGGCTGAAGGCCGGCTCTGTACGCAGATATAAAGGCCTCATTCAAAGGTAACGACAAGGGGGTGAAGACCGATTTATGGGCTGTCGCTCAACAGAAGTGAACAGAAAAAAGTGTGTCCCGACACATTCCAGCAGCACAGCGGCCCTCCCTCACTTCTCATGCTGTGCACACACAGAGATCTAGAGCGGGTTGCTATGGTAACAGGCATGCTCTGAAATTGAAATTGTTTGAAGACATTTTCTTGATAAATAGTTTGTACTTGACCATTGAGTAGGTTGCAATCTATCACTATAAGCTATGTCATGTTTCTTTATATAATTTAAAATATTACCATTCATCTGGTAATTACTAACTAGCGTCCTGATCGTGACCCAATTACATACAGTTCAACCGTCTAGCTCTACCTATAAATTTCAGTTTTGTTTCACTTTACTCAGGGAGTAGGAAAGAAAATTGTACACATATCAGTGTATAAAGTCTAATCCGAAATATCTATTGAACAAACTTGGCAACAACCTAAGCCACAAATCTAGCTGTTTATCGACACATACAAACATTCTGACATCAGTTGGATGTCGAAGTTGAAGCTACTTCTCAGACAGCAGGCTGGAGCCAGAGCTTTGGTCTTACAGGGAGTTTTTATCAGTATTTTCATCCTGATGTTTAACAGACATGTGTTATGGTTTATCCAACCAGGCATCATCACCACTGGTTCTACCCTGAGAGAGTATCAGTACTACGTTTCAGCGTACCGGGTGCTGTTCAGTTATGATGGCCAGCAGTGGTATAACTACAGGGAAGCCAACTCCACACAAGACAAGGTAATACAATCACCTAATCAATATAAAGCCTGCTCCCTCAACAGTTACGTCATGGGCTTTCACGTCTGTCATTTTCTTTCAAATTAGTGCAAATGGACAAAAATGTGACCATAGAAGGCTGCAGGGACACATATTTGGATTGTTTCTATAGCAACTGCTATTGACTAAGGGACATTTATGGCAGGAAGTAGGAGCAGTCAGTGGTTTGAGTTAAGTGCTGTGGTACACAAATCAGGTCACATGGGCATTAATAATGAATGGATATGGATTTAGCGGCAGGGTTGTAATGCTGGAAGTGTCCTCTACAAGCTTCTCTGCTGAGAGACTTCCAGGCTCCATGTGTTGAGGAAAGTAGTCATTAGTGTTCCAAGTTGAAATTAATCGGCTTATGGCTTATTGTGGATTTGTTAGTCTGAAACAAGAATTGCTCTTTTCTTTTTAATTCGAAGCACTACTGCCAGCAGCTGAGTTTTAAGTCTCTGGCGCAGATGAAAGCGTTTGTTGTCATGTCGTAGATTTTCCAAGGCAACATCAACTACCTGCATGAGGTGCGGAATAACTTCATTCCCCCGCTGGAGGCCCGGTTTGTGAGGATACGGCCAGCGTTGTGGCACCAGAGAATCGCTCTGAAGATGGAGCTGCTGGGCTGTCCCACAGGTAAACGCATGCTGCAGCAGGATTTTACCTTTTTAAAATGCTCTCTTCTCTGGGTCTATGATGTCATCCTGATACGTTGTTGACAGTGAGGCGGGCACCGGGACCCAGGACGTTTCAGCCCCCTGGCCTCACGCCACTGCCCGCCGGTACGAGACGCACGCCGCGGCTCCGCCAGACCACACACACCCCGGACATAAGAAACACCACCATGCCGCCCCACACCAGCAAAGGTGCCGCCATGTTGAGATATACAACATCCTGTTTGCCCGCTCATTGAGGCGCGTGTAACCGAGTGTTTCTGGTTTTCAGATGTGGCGCTGGCAGCCGTCCTGGTGCCCGTGTTGGTCATGGTCCTGACGGCCCTCATCCTGATCGTGGTGTGTGCCTGGCACTGGAGGAACAGGTCTGTCTGCTTCACGAGGTGATGGAATCGCTTGTAAAAAAAACAATGTGTTGCCTCCTGTGACTTTAATATTTCTTTCTTTATAGAAAGAAGAGCTCGGAGGGAACGTATGATCTTCCTCACTGGGATCGTACAGGTAGGTCATCATGCTACAGAGGTTCAACACAGTGGATTCCCATATATTTATATTTGGTGTGGACCATGAATTATTCTTTGGCTGCCATAAATATTTGCTTTATTTTTGGAAGCTGCATTCCTGTCTGGCACTCTCTCATATACTCCCAACTCTCCTGTCATACTGCTGAAGCTCTCTCTATTCTAATATCTGCATAGGAACATTTAAAACATTATACAAATCTGTGAATTTGCTGCAGACTGGTGGAAGAGCATGAAGCAGCTGCTGCCGTCCAAGATGGTGGAGACGGAGGACTCGGTGCGGTACAGCAGCAGCGAGGTGGGCCGGCTCACGGGGAGGGGGGCTGTCCCCAGACTACACGCTGAACCTGCAGGTACCTGCTGCTCACCACTCAGGCTTATAGGTTGGATGACATTGGGTGATTGTAACAACTACTGATACTGACATAGTGTTCCAGAACAGGTTACCATTTGACATTAAACAGTCAAATTAGGTTTTTGTCATTTAAGTATCTGCAAAGACTGGATTCATAAAAAAACTATTAATGCCTACAATTTCCTATTGTCAGATTTAAAAAGCAGTGCTGATCATTTTGAAACTTAGCAAATGTGAACAGACCTGATTTCCACTCTGGAATCCACAGCTGGATATCAATATACAAGCTTAATTATCTTTTTTGTGTTAATCCCTTTGTGTTCTCGATTTCACTTTAGACAAATTTAGATTCAAGAAACTAAAAACACACTGATTTGTGCCGTGTTTGGTCACTCCCAACCATCATTTTTGACCTATACTTATTCCAGAAACAAGTGAAAGGTTGGTTCTGTGGGAGCAGGTGGATCATATTACACAAGGTGGTTCCAAACAATGGCACCTGAAGGTCCAGTGTTACCAAATGAAAAAAAATTCGAAGTGATCTGGAAACTAGGATTTTTTTTCTCCAGATTTTTACCATAATCTAAATAATAGTAGTAGAAGTGTTTTTCTAACAGTCAGACAGACAAACAAACTGGTGAAAACACATCATCCTTGGCAGAGGTAAATAATGGTCATATAAAACTTATTCAGCAAATTTTTTTTATAAATGTGTCCTTCTGATAAGCCATGTGTAGAGTATGGTCTGTTCACATGAAGTACAGTTGATTTTATGAATACTTGACTTGATTTGGCCTGTGTGTTTTCTAAGCTGTTCTCCATGCTCTGTTCAGAATACGCCCAGCCCCTGGTGAGTGGCGTTACAACATTAGGCGCACGCTCAACATTTAAACCCGATGAGGGCCCTGACCCGGGATACACAGATCCTGACCTGTACGATGCCCCCATCTCGTCGGACGTGTACCACGCCTACGCGGAGCCCCTGCCGGCTTCAGGAGCGGAGTATGCGACGCCGATCGTGGTGGATATGGGCTGCCACCCGTCAGGGGGGGCCTCGCTGAACCAGCCCTCCGCGGTGTGCGGTTTCATGGGGGCCGGGCCCGCCTCCCTGCTCACACGGACAGACAGCGGCCACTCAGGGAGGTCGGCGTACGACACGCCCAAAAATGCCACTGGACAGGCCACTCCCACTGAGGATCTGACCTATCAGGTGCCTCAGAGTAGCACTCAGAAGCCGGAACAGAGCTAAAGAGCAGAGAGTCGGGATGCACATGGCCTTGACCTGCCCCCTCACTGCCAACACAACCTGACAGACAAGGAGGGTTGGTGGAGGAGGGTTGGTGGAGGAGGGTTGGTGAACCTGTGAGCCCGCAGTCTGGGCTCCAGTCTTGAATGAACACTACCTTAGCTTTAGATTCATCTGGAGATGTCTGTATTGCCTAATTGTTTCTGCATGGCCACAATCCGCTTGTGTAGTGCCATTACAGTCCTATCACTGAAACCACAAAGATGAATGTTTGTGCCAGATGTGAGAGATGGATGGACGGACAGAGGATGGGGAAAAAAAAGAGCGCGCTGACTACTATTTGATAAAGACTTTGTCCCTGTTCTGTGATTCTTGGTAGTTCTTGCATTCTGTAAAACTGTGATTTCCATTATTCCATTATTATTCTGTTAAATACTGATCCATGTTGAACTGAAACGGACGTGATTTCCTTTCTTCAAATCTGAGGGGGTTATCTTATTGAATGGATCGCATGTTGCAGTAAGTAGCCCACTCTCAAGGTCAAAGAATTCCTCCAGTTTTCCACGGTACGTTTTTGTCTTACTTTGTTTAAGAGCATGACTTGAAATTGTTTATAGAACTAGTAATTCCATTACTGCAAACCTGGTAAAATTCTCAAATGATTTACTGATATTTATTTTTTATTTCACATCCTGCTGATGAGGAGATACTCTCTTTAAGAAATTGCTCACTGCCGCCCCCACAGATTACCCATCAATGACGTGTGGTTGCACTGTTGTGTCACAACCATTGGTGACGAATGAACTGTTGTATGTGAACTAGGCTTGAGGCGATTTTCAAGATATTGTATTATTACTGCCACATTTTTTTTTTCCACATCTTAAATTTTTGTTCTTTTTAGTTTTTTGTGGTAATAAAATCTTTACAGAAAAGCAGTGCTCAGGTTTTTTTCTGGCGCAACTGTCTTAAAGCTGCAGAGAGAATAACATACAATAAAATTGTTTTCTCTTTTGTTATTTAATGCCTCCCACCAACCATGACACTATCCTATATCTCCACATTACAGCCAGAGCATAGTGTGGCGTTACATTTTGGGTATCGTCCCAAGCCTAGTGTGAGCTTTAAAAGGCTGATCTGAATCACTCCAAAGAGAACATGTCTTGCAATGTTGAAGACCAAAGTTGCCTTTTCTGTTTATGCAAATGTTGATTCACAGCAGATCCGATGTTCACGATTGTGCCAACCTCACAAGTTTAGCCAAATACACAACAAACCAGTCTTAATGTAAAAAATAGAGCATTTTTTAAAGGCCTAGTAGGTGACATGTCCTAGAAAAAGATGGTACAGAGAGAATGGATAACCTGTTACAGCTGATAGTTTCATTAGAAACACCCTCTGGTGTCTGAGTTTCATGTATGTTTGTTCTGAACTTTTAGTTTTTCTTGCATCATGTTGACTCATGTTGAAATGGGTGTAGGATCTGTCCTAATTAGTGTGACTTCCTTTTTAGTTTTTTTTTTTTTTTTTGTGTGTGTGGGGGGTTCTGGTTATGATGTGGCTTATAGTCATAGGACACCTTTGTCTGTAGCACCGGTGGTAATTCAAAAAAAAAAAAAAAAAGGTCCACAGTAGACTGCATTCCTCTGGTTGTCCTCCTGTGGTACTGACGTGACCAAACGCTCAGCGGCAGGAGTGCGGATGGAGGAGAAAAACGGAACGAGCTGCTTCAGGACGCTACAGGACTTTGGCCTGGCCTGGAGGAGACAGCTGCTCCTCCACATCCACGGCAAACAAGCAGAGTTTTGGTGCTCCCTGGTCACAGGGGAGCCGTGTACGTGGCTCTCACTGATTGTATATAAAGAAATAAAGAGTTTTTAAAAGAAGACGCTTTGTTGCTTGTCCCGACAACACACTCAATGTAAACCCACAGACAGAATTATTCGTGTACCATTTATTGCCTACACATTACCTTGAGCAAAAAACAAACAATCTCAACCTGTCCTTGCTGCTTTGGTAATAAAATCATTTTATTCCATTAGTGTCAGTGCTTAGGGGATCACTTAAAAGTTTTTCCAACAACAGTAGTAGGGTGCCCCTGTCAACACTAAAACAGGTTCTGCTCACTGTAATCACTAAATACTGTACACAACTACTCAGTTAATATTACTATCACGATTGAGTCTCTTCCAAAGTTACCATCTCATTTCCCTCTTATGACATATTTCCCAGCAAAACTATTTTAGATTTGAAAATTTAAGAGGAATTTAAATCAAATACATTTGATTGGACTGCTATCAAGTGGGTGAAGCTTAGCATTTAGATACACAATTGATATAAAGTTGATTGGATAAACTTTGGTAAACCACTCAATGCAGCATAAGTCAAATATTTTACTTAAGTAGATTTTGATATAAAAAATACAGTTGATTTCTTGCACATATATTTGACAAATAAATGACTTAACATAGGGACATGATGAAAACTGGGCAAATGCATTTTCTATTTGAGGGGTCTTAATCTTCCTCCAGAGCATACAGACTGTCCAAGGAAAGACAGGACATTTTGTACTAAAGACTAAGATATCCACTTAATCAACTAATTTGGACAGCTGCAGCTTTATAATAAGTTTGAAGTAATCTTTGAAATACTTTTTTGTTTGTAACAAGGACGGCGTTCCCCTCCCCCACCACTTACACTGTAAACTCACTATGAAGAAGAATGATCAAACCAGTTCTAATATTCATAAAGGCACCCGACTATTTAAGACAGACTTGAGAAAAAGTGTTTTTTTAATATCATAAATATTAGCATCTAAGCACACCAACATATGAAGCATTACTGGCTGAAGCGGTCCTGCTGTAAGTGGAAACCTCGTCCACACAGTTACACCTTGATTATATTTGTACAGTTACAGGGTTTCTCTTACACTTTTTGACATTCACAGCACAAAAACAGCCTCAATATTGTGGTGACTGGATACCAGTAGTTGCTTCAGTAATTATTCTACAAAATTATGTATGTGTGATGTGCATTTAAAAAAAAATAAAACATCAAGTAAATTCCAGAAATATCAACACCAACACAACACGGAGTGCAGGGCAACATCACCTCTGTAAAAACATCACACACAAGTCATTTAGTTAATTTTTCAACACAGTATTGCACCAAATTAACATTCCCCTAAATGCCAATATACATTTTTAGCTGCTTTTTTTTTGTTTTTCCACTCTTCTCCTCCTCCGCTTACTTCAACTTTTATTCCTCCATATTCTTCCCACCCTTTCCGAACTTCCGCCAGACCACGGTGAGAGCGATGGCTATCAGTAGCACCAGGCAGCCGGTTACTAGGTAAGCAACGGGCAGGAAAAGGTTCTGACCCCCGAACCAGGTCAGCGTGGTCAGCACCACTTCCTTTCTGCCTCGGAAGTACTGCACAGGGAAGTCTGGGAGGGCAGAGGTCAAGGCTGGAATCAGGCGCTCACAAAGAGAAGCTCAACGCTCTTAAAATAGACACCAAGGCTGTGGAAACAAATGCACACAATGGGACACATGTAAAGTATGTGTCACTTTCCTGTAGAGGCAGCGACTTAACCCCGCACCAACATTCTCCTAAACCCTGCGACAGCAGTGAAAGGATACTGTAGGATATGTCGATGCTGTAATTCCCCACCGGCAGCCCCGCGGTGAACGGCGCGCGGCCTTTGTACAAAAACCCGTAGAGCTTCTTGAAGTTGGGGAACGCCGCCTCCCTCATCCAAACGATCAGGTCGTCGTTGATGAATCCGTTGTTGGTGAGCTCCAGGGGGTCCAGCTCATACACGGGTTGGTGCCAGTACGGTGGCTTTGCTGTGTCTGTGGGGCAAGAAGACATCATGAAGAATGAATCTTTATGAACATAATGCTCAGAATCACTGCCTGATTGTCCCCTTTCTACTGTGTTCTACCGGTGTTTTGCTGGGGACATGAGACAAATCACAGAGAAAAATAATTACACTATTGATTTTCCATCATTTTGAATTTTGTCCAATCAATTTATAATGTACAGAATCTCTGTCCTTCATATATCTCAAGAACCATTCATCTGATCCACTTCAATGCTCTGTAGAGTCAAGCGTGATGTGGATCAGTTGACGACTCACAAGAATGCTGCAGGTAGCCATTCTACGCTGCTAGCAGCATGCTATTTGCATTTTGCAGGCAGTCAGCTGGCTCTGAGCTAGCATGTAATCTAAACCTGCACGTCCCCAACGACCCGACAAGCATGTGAGGAATGGGCGGCGTGCTGGGAATTTAAACGTCAGAGAGCGGAATTCCGCGTTTGACTCTAGGATGTATCCCCACGTACCTTGAAACACTTGAGCCAGAGTCAAGTTGTCCAGCTTCGGGTTCCGGTACTTGATGTTTTTGTCAGTGTACCAGGTGATGCCTCTCCGTATGAGAGGGACGGGTTGTGGACGACTTTTGCCACTATAGTAGGTAAAAGTGAAGGAATCTGGAAGGAAAGAAAGGAAAGTGCACTGAGAGCAAAGAGGAGGATGGATGGGGTGGTTGATTAGTGTGTTGTGAGTGGTGCTTACCATTGAACATGCTGTTGGCCACAGCTCCACAGGGAGCGATGGGAACTCCATTTTTATCTCTGTCAAATGGCTTGCAGTACGAACTGGGGTCCTAGACATGGAGACAACACCAGACATTATTTATCCATGTTCAAAAAGCAGCGAGTAAACCATTTCATATTTAAACATGATCATATAGGGAGGAATCAACATACTAAAGTACATGCCAAGAACAACAGTGGAAAGAAATCAGTGACATTTAGTTTATTACATGTAGGGTCCAACGTATTAGAATCGACTGTAATTTTAACTTAAACCAAAGACAAATGTGCATTGCTTGCAGTATTTTTAGCCGTCAGCAAGTAAAGTTTCCTCACAATGGTGTCCTGACAATTAATACAAAATATTACGGAGCTACCTTCAAATTTCGCTTCCTGCCCACCATCTGTCCATCATCTCGGGAGTCCATGTATCTGCGGAGGTTCTGGTGGAAGTTTTGAAGGCCGTAATAGAAGAAAACGTCTCCCTGGGACAGCAGCAGGATGCACACCATCATTATGTGTGTGAAAACAAAGATGTTGAAAGTTGTGCCTTGATTCACTTCACTCTCAAGCAAAAAAAAAAACAAAACTGTGTATTTTTGACCTTGGCATACAGTCAGAACTCACAGTACATTAACAAGGCCCTATTATTTAAAAAAATAAGCATGTAGGTCCTGTTGTGGTCTGGTCTCCTCTATAGTGTTGCTGAAACCTCATTCAACACAACCGGTTAGAAATTACTCTGGTTGTGATGTCACAACAGGAGTAGAAGTTAATACATGCATAGTCCGGAGTCTTGCCCTCTTGACCCCAGCTCTCTGAGCAGCATGGCATTTCTAACGGCGCTCGGCCAATCAAAGGCAGCGTGTTCAGTGTGTGAGAAGGCAGACTGCATTGCTGCGACACATCAAACTAGGTTCCCTCTGGAACATAAAAGCATGTTAATTATTATAAATGGACCATGGAAATTAAAATTAAAAGGCAAAATAGGGGCCCTTAACAAGATTATAAAGCATTTAAGCATAGTCAGGTCACAAAGCTGGACCATCTCTATGACAACTGGGTAGAAGAAAAAAAAACTGTTCAATGCAATTTAATGCTCTAGAAAAAAAAAATGATTATTTTGTCAATCTTACTGGATATATTAGTAATATGTCAGGCTGAGAATTTACCTTAAAGGCTTTTTCAACGGAGAACACTACTGTGCATTTGCAGCTTTGTGCTGCATTGCTCACATTTTTACGCATTTCAAAGCATTTATCACATGTCCCGGCCTCTGTGTAGTCCAGCTGAGGAGACAGGAGAGAGTTAATTAATAGACAGAACAAACAGAGAACAACTGTTCCCGTTTAGCATAATCCAAAACATAACCATGGGAAGATCCAAGATCTCTTTGTCACTCCCTTTTTTTTTTTTTTTTTTTTTTTTTATTGCACACAAGGGCATTCGCGCGCTTCCTGTTTGTCTTCTTTTCTCTCTCTCAAACGGACACTTTGTGTATTTTACAGTACAACACTTCCCACTTGTCAGCAATAAACTACGACATACGCGACCGTAATAGTCAGAAACACACTCTCACCTTTATTTCCTTAATGCTCTGCACGGTGAGCAGAAGCCATATGCCCAGAAACATGCATATGACAGCCGTGAAGTAGAAGAAGGGCAGCACGGTGTTAGCGGTTAGCATGGGCGACCAGGCGGGCAGCCTCTGCTGTTTGAAGGCCGAGTTGTCCGGCCTCCGAGCCAGAGGCCCGGGGTTAGGCTTCAGTCTGCCCATGAGAGGAGCCTGGGGCTGGGGACGGGAGAGCAGGCCGGGGATCCAACGGAGCCGTACGCGGAGGCGCCGCCGCTCTTCCTCTTCTGTACCTCGCCGATATCTCTGCACTTGCACAACTCCTGCCTGCCAAGAGATTTTCCCAGCAGACCTTGCAGGCCGTTGGGTCTGTCACTGATTAACCACAACGCTTTAACTTAACTACCTCGCTCTGTTTTATGTTACTTCCACTTTCTTTGGGTTTTGTTTTTAAAGTTGCCTTGCATCAGGACAAACCTGGCTCTGTTTATTTGGATCAAAACGACGCATAATGACTGTTTTATATCACTAGTCCAACTTGCTGTGGGGGATAATCTGTTGGTTTGGTGCTGCTTTAAAATGTTTTATCAAAAGGATGTTATGATAAAGTGACTTCCTAGTGGGCGAGTAAACCCATGACCTCACATTCTCTGTTGGAGGGACTGCCCGAGGTCAGAGTAAACAAACAGAAGGATGCTGGATTCATTCGGAGCCCGTTTATTCAATCCATCACACTGGGACATCTTGCCGGACTACACGAGTGAACAAACAACATCACACATTCAACGCGGCCTCTGAAAATAGTAAAAGCACAGCGCCGACACAAAAGGGAAAACAAACAGGAAGAGGCCCCTCGGCACGTCGCGGAGGAACATCAGCACGGCACTTTGAACATGACGCTGTGCTGTAAATTATCAGCACATGCTGAACTTTACAATGTGCAGTTAAAATAGTCCAAGTTTGACTTTGTCTTCTTTAAAACCGCTCGCGCTACAGAGCTCCAGCAGCTTGAAAAAGTCCACTCTGACCTGAAATAAAAAACAGAGAAATACCAACTATCAAACAAAGAAATGTAATTATTAATCATCACATTGATATTTGATTCCAGCAGGGGGCAGTAGCTCACCTCAGGAATATCCACCATGCGTCTGAGCTTCTGGTCTCTCCAGTTCCAGTCCAGAACCAGGTAGCGCAGCGCCTGCAAGTTCAAACCCTCTGGGGGGGGGGGGAAGAAGAAAATAATCTGAATTTCCACCAGATAAGGAGGCATTGCAATGACCTGCTAGACAGGAGCAGGCTCGCAGAAACTGTGACTTCCATCATGTCCTCAAAGCTATTTTCATACACTTGCCTTTATGTGATGCTATCTTTCCATTGCTTTTTATTTGTTTACATGTTTAAACATTATTTTAATCTCACCTACTTGTCTGTTTCTTTTTGTCTTTGTCTCATTTTTCTGCATTCTGACTATCCTGCTTTTGCTCTGTATCTCAAAGCACTTTATTACAAAGCTACTATAAAAAGTTGTATTTATTCCTACCTTTCTCAATCAGAGCACTGATCCTGCCGGGCGTCCCGACTCCAATGTGGGTGACGCTCTTCTGCAGCAGCTTCACCTGCTCCTCTATCTGTGAGGAAGCAAACGGAACTGGTGATGTTGTTCTGACTAAAATGACTGATTAGTAATCGTCTTCTCTCTGCTACCTTGATGTGTTTTGCAAAAAGTTTCATCGCTTTGGCTTCACCCTTGAAGGTTGTCAGCTGCCTGGGAATCGCACAACACAAACAGCGCTCCTGTCAATCACATTAGAAAAAACGTTGTAATGCAGGAGGACAAACGAACATCACAGATCCTCCGCTTACTTGATGAGCTCGATGGCTCGGAGCGCCGAGCTACACACGATGAGCAGGACCACAGAACTCTTGGCTGCGTGCTGCTTCTGAATCTTTGACCATTTGGGACAAACTAACAGGAAAAGGATAAAAAAAAAGTGAAAAGCGTTTCCAGTAAATATAAGGTTCAGTAAACTAGGACTTGGAACATTACTCACCCTGCTTCAGGTACGAGGAGAGGCTGTGTGTCAGGTCATTACTGGACAGGAAGCAGGAGTCTGGGAGAGACAGGAGGGCAGACGGTGACCTTGGTGAATCAACAGAGCAGCAGATATTGACTGAACATTAACGCACACGCATCCCGACTCACCGCGCAACTTGAGCTCCTCCAGCTCGATAACGGAGCGCTTGTCTGAGAAAAACTCCTCAAACAGCTTCTGGAGGTCTGCCGGACGGCCCGGCGTTGGCTCCGAGGAGGCCAGAACATCTGTGATCGTCTTCTTTTTCTTCTGGAGAGAAGAAAAGGGCTTTTTATATATATATATGCTGCGGCAGCACTGAGCGGCTGTCTATGTAACAATAACTGTTGGCAACAGCAGGCGGCACCGCTGAGCCCACACTCACCTTCCTCTTCCTTTTGGGTTTAGCCGAGTTGTCATCCTCAGTCTCTTTCTTCTGAGGAGCTACAACCTCTTTCTGCGATAACAATACATGCAAAGAACCAAGTCATTACGAAACACTGATAGTATATACGTCTGACCCATAATTTGAGAAGTGTGTATTTTAGGCCTTGATAATTCTCTGATATCTATCAGTGTACCAGCAGAGGTTTGGCCTGGCCTATGCTATTAGGAACCATTAAAAATACTGATGCTCCTCTAAATCTGATAGGGAGACGCTTTACTGAAGTGACTGTATTTCATTACATAGGGGTGACGTAAATGTTTTCCACGTATTAGTCAGACCATGACTCATACACTTTATTACCCATAAAAAAAAATCAGGTCATAATGTGTACCCCAGTGAAACATCAGGACAAACTGCACAGAGCAAATATACCATCATACCTGTCCAGTAGGTTTCTTCTTCTTGGCCTTCACTGTTTTTTCTGGTTCTTTCTTCCTCTTCTCAGGTTTTGTCTGTGTGTTTGGCTTCTTTGTTGGCCCTTTCTCCTGTTCTAACTCCTCTTCCACTTCAGAGGCACCTTTAAAAAAAAAAAAAAAAGAAGAAGAAAAATCATTACAATTCTGGATTCATGAGTTAACTTTCCTCTGGTCGTAGTGCTGGAAGAAGAAAGTGAGAAAAGCAGAAACGCACAAAGGTTACCTGCCATAACAACAATGCCACAGTCCTGGAGCTAAGCATACGGTTATTTTTAGCCTCTCTGTTGCTACCACTTCTCGCTGCGTACTTCTTGACTTATGCTATGAGGTCATACTCTTGGCATATCTGCAGGCTTGTTCAGAAATACTTAATGCTTTAAAAACTAATGCCAGACTTAACTGAACAATAAATCTGGGGATTTTATTGCGGTATCCTTCCTGAACGTCCAATTTTAAAACACTAAGCAAATTTCTCTGTGTGCCTTCAGTGCAGTTGGCATTGTTTTATCTTATTCAGTGTTTGGATCTGTATGTATGTATAAAAAATAACAGCATCACACAGTTATTGTGTATCTGGTTTTACTCATTGATGACCTGTTCCAAATCAGGGCTGTCAACAAGTTAAAAATACTGAAATAATTGTGATTAATTATTTCATTTTTCATGATAGTGAAGCTCGAAATTGATGAAATGTTAAAATTCACAGAATTATTGTTGAATGAACATTGAATATGGATTTATTGATTGATCTTTTCAAATTACGTCGTTAAAAATCACATTTTAAAAGATATATTCAAAATATGCAATGGTAAAAGAAGCTAATTTAGGCAATCTAAATGATTCGAAGTTGAAATGTGACAACAATCTTAAATAATTTTGTAGCCAGTGTTAAACTGAAGCAACAAAACAAAGTAACAAGAGTTTGACTGTGTGGATCTAAAACTTGTGTGGTGAAGGATGATGAATGATGAATATAGAAATTATAGGATGAAAAAATAAAGGATCAAACCCAGACAATGTCTTGAACAAACTGCACGATCGCATGTGCGCGATTATACTGTAAAAGGAAGGATATTTGTCCTCAGAAAGCATAACTAGAAGAGCACTGAGAGCCCCACCCTTCACCAGGGCCATGGTCAGTGTGTGGTTATATTTCCCCAGCTATTAGGATGCGGTCTATCTGAATCACCATCACCACCACCAATCATTCAACTATTAACATTCCACTGAGCAGCAGGAGCCACTATTAGCAACTAATAGCCACTAAAACAATCGCTGTGTGAATTTTCTAATCCACCGCAATAATTAATGGGTTTTGCCCCTTGGCTAATTCTACGTCCTAGCACCGAGTTTCACAGAAATCGGCCCGGTAGATTTTCTGTAATCCTGTTCACAGAACAGATAAACGGCACAGGAAACAATTCCTCCTCACGAAGGTAATGATTTTGATGTCCTCTTATTTCTCTTCTCACAATCCATTTATCCCATCCAATCTTTTTCCCCCCTCCCAAAAATCAAACCATCTTCCCATTTTCCTTCTCTACGGCTTCCCTAAGGCCATTATGGTCTACGACCATATTAAAAAAAACACAACGCGATTGACTGAAACAGCCCTCCCTCCCTTCAGCTGAGCCCTCATTGCTGGACGTTCATTTTCATCCTCTTCATTGCAGTCGCCGGTCCAGACGTGCAAAGACCACCCCCACTATTGATGGATCAAACCAACCGGTCCCCCCTCTCTCTCTCTCTCATTCTAGAGTTGGAGTGGAGTCTGAGGTGAGGATACATTGCTGCCAAAGACCAAGGAAACGGCACAAAGAGAGGAAAGAGGAAGACAAATGACACAGGTAAGGCATTCAAGCGTTGCTATTGGAGATAAATGGATCATAATCAGAGCAGAGCCCGGGCCTGTAGATCAGTGAGGGGTCCACCTGTTCTGCAGCAGGTAAGCCTTTTCCCTGCCAGGACGGGCCTCTGCCAGTATGGGAGCTTTCCAACAGGGGGCTGTTATTATTGTGGAAGCAGCTTTAAATGTGAAAAGGATATTTATGGTAACTGTTTTATAGCAAATGTAGCCCTTAAAGTTTCAGTCTAATCAGCAAGGAAAAGTGTTAAGGCGCTGAAAACTAATTTTAAAATGAGTTTTCTAATAAGATTTGCACACACACACACAGGCTCAATCTACGTGCATGAGTGGACAACCCAAAATACAAAAAAAAAAAATCACTTGACATTGCTGTTCTGTGTTAAATTGACTGAGAAGTAGTGTACTGTACAATAAGCCTGTGGGTTCAGAAGTTACCCAAACCCAGCCTTCAGATGACTAGAGGCTGCTGACAGGGCAGAGTCCCCCTCCACTCACAAATAGGTTTAATTACTGTTCCGTCACTTGGATGTTTGGCCTTCACCGTGCAGAATGATGTATGTGCAGGGTTTTAATGCTCCGAGGCTGTTTTCACATTCATCTGCCTGCGTTTCTACTCACCTCTATTGCACGGAGAGGCACGACATTCAGACCTGTTTCAAAATGTGGACAAATTAGACTACCTGAGCTGATAGGAGGCTAGAGATAAAGGAGCATCCATGTTTTTTTGTAATGTGCGTGAACCTGACATTTAAACAGACCGATGAGCTAAAATAAGAAGAATCACAAAAGGTGTAACCTATTTTTAGCTTGTGTAAAAATTCAGCTTCAGCAGCAATACTGACATCTAATCAGTCATGTTGCATCGCAAAGTGTCATTCTGAAAAAAACCCATAAAAGCATGGGGTGCAACTAAACAAATATATTTATGTTTAATTAATAGTGGATTAAGAGCAGTTCAGGTTTTGTCTTTACGCATAGATTCATCACCCAATAAAAGATAATAAGAGAACATTGTGTTTGCTGTGGTTAATTCATCTTGTAAATTCTGTCTGAGAGTCCAAACACAATATTTACAAGGGAAGCTATCAATTTAAAGGGGCCTTGAGGGCCATGCTTAGTTCAGTCATCAAATAGGCCTTTTTTTTTTTTTTTTTTTTAACAGCACTCATAATAGTATCACTTTTCTGCCTTTTAGCTGGGATTGAGTGGAGCATCTGTTTTTATCAGTTCAATATCCAACACATCCTCTGCCCGGGGAGCAGATATTAAATAGATTCTTTGGAACAGGGAGATGGAATAGTGGCTTGATCCGTCCACTCTGAGCATTAACTTGTAATTGCGGCACTCCAGTAACCGTGCACCAAAAAGGAAAAGAGAAATACAAAAATATCATAGTAGGAAAAGCACAGGTGTGAGAGCAATTACATAAATGTTGAGCTGCTCTATTCAAGCTTCCCAGTAAGTCAGGACTCCAACTGACGGACTACTACTGATGCTGCTGTGCTATAACACAGTATATCGTTTAAAACAATGCTTTTACTGAACTGTGATTACAGAATACACACTCTGCTCGTTCAATTTTGGTTTCCTGGTTTCTGTGGGGAGCCACATTAAACACTGGTGTGGATTTCTGAAGGTGTGTTCCTTAATGTTTTTTGGAAACTTGACTGAACAGAAGAGACTGTGGGACGAGTGAGAGAGAAAAGAAAACAGTGAGGTGCAGAGAGATGAGAGAAGAAGGAGAAGAGACAATAACAGATTTCTAGAGTTAAGGAACCTTTCAAGCTGAAACCAAATGAAAACCAAGTTGCAGTATACAAAAAGAACAAACCAACCACAATATAACAACTTCAATGCTTCAGCATCTTAACAGTAAGCATCCAGTTCTGGAGTGGACACAAGGTGAATTACTACAGCTAGAAGGTGCTGGTTACAGATGTTATCGTGTGATAACAAAACCAGATTTAGAATTTAGTCAAGACTGGAATTTGGCAAGAGCACCTACAGAAGCAATAAAGAACCAAGCATTAGAATCATGGTGAGGCATAGACCACGGATCACATGCCGCTCATGACAAACAAACAGAGCTTTTAAAACTGTTCACTTAGCTTCAGGATTCAATTACCTGCATGTTTGCAGTCACTGCAAAAACAACAACAGTATTAGGGGTCTTAATAAGGTGAGAAAAGCCCAAATGCATCTCACAATAGATCTTACTCTGAACTCTATAAGCAATGAGCACACTTCTTCCAGGAGATATTCTCATGTTTGTTTTGGTGACAGTGGTGAAGAGCGTCTATAGTCATACTCTGACCTCTAAATCACTTCTTGGGCCTTGTCAAGTCACGTTAAATATATTGTTGGGTATAGCCCAAAATCACAAATTGGCCTCAATGGGATTTGAAGTTTGTACAACAGCAACTCCCTAAGAAGAACCTTTAACCGGGGGGGAAAGGAGGAAAAAAACAGGAGGATCCCTCTTTGGGACAGACAGGCTGCAATAGATGATGTGAACAGGATGGAAACAAGACATTTAGGAAAAAGTGCGGTACGACATTAATTTAAATATTGATTCATGGTGTATGGGGGAGGATAAGGTGACAGCTTCCAGGCCCTGTGAATGAGACATCGAGTCACTGCCATGTTTGGAGAACGCTCCCATCAGGACGGAACTATGCGATTCTCGGATAAATGTGTCATTCATAGGTTTAGATTGATTTGCAGGGACACTTTCCACAGAGGCATAAAGTGGACGTGAATTCTTTCAGGACAACGTCTCCTACAGCTTAACAGAGGCACCAGTTCATTCTCACATCATTGGTTAAGCATTCAGGCTCCCCCCCCCCCACACCTCTCTGCACCTGATGATTTAGGATAATTTTTTTTCCATTACCGGACTCTCAAATCTCCATGTACGCCCGACAACAAATTCTCCTGAGCCACGTTTCCTCTTGACATTTTGATTATAAGCAAAAAGATTGTTTATCTAAAAAAAGGGGGCTCCAGCAAATCTCACACACAGGCAATAAAGTGACGGACTGACAGATGAAAATATTTCCAGGAATGAAGGAATAAAGGTAAATGAATGCGAAGTGTGATGAAGGAGGCTAACTCGGTTCAGAGCATATAAATAAAAAATGGTGAGGAAACAAAGCTGAGTCCAAACTGACAGGCGGTATCTCTAGTGTCCCCTTAAACTTAACTCAAATATTCTGCTTGCCACAAAACTCCAGATGGTCGGGTCAGGGAGGAGTAAAGTGTATGCTTTTAGATGCATGCGGGGCGATGAGCCAACAGCTCAAATGACCATAGATCAATGGAAGTCAATGGCAGTGAAGAGGACTCAGATGCAAAAAAAACAATGCTGCCTGCTCGTCTTTACCGGCCAATCAATAAAAAGTGGTTTTAATGGACGGTCAATGGCGCTGGCTGGACGTAAAGACGATCAATCGACTTGATCTAGGGGACCGCTGATTGTTTTTTTGCTTCCAGGCAAATAGCTCTCAGATTTGGACAGGTTTAACGGTAGCCTGTTTGTATGTGTTTTTGTACGCTGGCACCGTGCCCACACAACTCCCTTAAAACTGTATCAGGCCGTGACCTTTAGAGAGGCACTTAATCACCAACACTGTTTACACTATTAGACTGATTACTGATACTGCTTTGGCCTGTGCGGAGGGATAAAGACGAACCGTGCAGCTTTTATCCTCCCGCCACCCAAACACATCCCGACCCCCTGCCCCCCACCCCCTCCTCGCTCCTACAACCTGCTCGGGGCAGATACTGTGCGGCTTTAATGTTGTTAAATTGGCGCTTCTGTGAAAACAATGTGATATTTTCCCTTGAAAATCAATTCTCTGGTTGTTTCGACAATCAATAACTCATCTCAAGACATGCACCGATTGCCTGATCTTCGGAGGGTAGGGAGAGGGGTGTGTGTGTGTGTGTGGGTGTGTGTGTGTGTGTGTGTGTGTGTGTGTGTGTGTGTGTGTGTGTGGGGGGGGGGGGGGGGGGGGGGGTGTAGTGGTTATTGGTTTTGGAGGCATGCAGCTTCCTCTCCAAAGCCACAACTGAGTATGTGTTATTGTTAAATCAATGGGGACTTGAGGCTGCACGCACAAATTTAACAAGCAGGCTATAGTGGAACGACTCTGGCAGAAAGGAATACCAGTCCGGACACAAATTCCGTTGTTCTGACTCATTTCCATTGTGCAAGCATTGACAACTCAGTGTTCAATTACTTGTGTCCCTGTTGGTTGTTGGGAGACTAATCCAGGAACAGACCTGGCACAGTTGCACTTGAAATAAAAGATTTACCAGCGTGCCAGCTGAGGGATAGATGTAGGTGTTGTAACTATTATACGGCTGTCCTTGCTCCCGTTTCGGCTTGTTAGGCCCTATTCTTATTTGTCTTTAGGTCTCATAACTTAAGACACGAGTAAGTGCAAGGATAAATATCACCAGCAGGGGGGGCATCGGATGCACAATAAAGACAACAGCTTTGCTCACTTGCAGCCATATTTTGGACACTCAAAGCAAGAAAGACTGTACAACACCTGTGACACATGTGGTTTTACTTTAAAAAGAGGAACTTGGGCAAACTCAGATAGAAGATGCAATCCTTATTCATTTCATAAAATCTGAATCGATAAATCATTATTCTTCCTCTAAAGCAAAGTACATTGCTCCTACTCTCTTAGAAACTAAGAGTCTGGTTTGTAAAATGATCATAGACGAGTGGACAGAGACAGAACAACTAAGTTGGCTTGTATCAGTGACATTCTGACATCCATGTGTTTGAGTGCAGCCAATTCTAGCTGGTTTGCCCTTTTGATGTCACACAGAACATCATAATCATAGTCAGACACTCAGTTATGTTTTTAAGCTTCTACAAGAACTAAAAGGAGCTAAATTTTTTCCCCTCACTTTGGCAGCACACTTATGCAACATGGGTACTGTCGTTTAACACTGCCAAACTTTACTGTAAATAACTAAACTTTCGACTCTTGCTGCGAACATGCAGCTCTGTCTCCTTTTTCTAGATTGGCATTAACCACAGATCTATTCCTAATCTCTACATCTGCCTTCGCTTTCTTTCCAAAGCCCCTAGTGGCAGGTTTCATCTGGATATTTGTAATAATGTTCTCATCTTTTGTTCCCCGTCCATCACCAGCTCAAAACTCTGATGCAACACATGTGGAATCATGCAGTTTACATCAGAGCCCAACGATGTGGACCATATTTCATTACAGCGCTGCCTGCCTAATAAGTCATTGTTTGGCTTCCCACTCTCATGGTTACTGTGTGATGTACAGACATTAGTTATAGCAGAGGATTACTATGTTTAGTGAATGTCCCTGCAGCAGGCAATAAAACGCTAGACTTGCAAAACCATATTTCAAGCAACCATATTTCATTTTGTAATTTCCTTCTCACTCACTCAAAAGATTATGTACGTGGTACCAAATGCAATATCATGTATCTACTAGAATTAAAGAATTGGAACAGAATCTGGAAAATCTAGTCTAAACTTTGGTAAATAGCCAGGCACTGAAAATGATAATACAATGTTTGTTTACCTTCTGGGCTCAGATAATCATTAGGGAGAGCGATAATAACAGACAATAGACTCTTGTCTTCATGCTTAATGTATCTATATACAGCATTTAGCATATAACCAGCCTAACCACAGGTATAAATCCTAGAAGTCAACAGTAGTTCATAAATGTGGAGGTTGTCCCTCGCTCTGTGGCCGACTTGATTACTGTATAATAAGAACATTCTTACCAACCGTGCATGTAGCATTGTGCCGCTGCCAAAACATACATCAGCCATACAGAATGATAATTACACAGCGCTGTGCCAGCTCAACCCTAGGAACTAGAGGCCAGAGAGGACTCCGGGGCACAGACTGAACCAGCCGGCCATGACAGGTGGATATAAAGTGGATGTAATCTGCTCATGGGAGATGAGTAGCTGCAGCAGGGGTCTCAAACTTAAATTATACCACCGGTGAATTTAAGTTTGAGATCCCATTTATGCCGGGAGGAGGGACGGATCGCAACAATATGCTGGAGAAAATATTTCCTTTCAGATTTTACCCTCAGTGCACGCCCTCAGACTGTTCTCGTCCTCTCCCTTGTAGCTGGCCAGCTGCTCTGCATGTTTAGTGGAACAATGCAGCTTGAGATATTCCTTCCTCTATGCAGAGGCCCAGAAATCAGTGACACTGAACTCCAATTTAACAAACACCCACACCTCTACCTCTTCCCGGTCAGAGCGTTTAGTGTCGAGTGTGCCGCAGTTAATCACTATGAATGTCAGCAGAGCGGCGTCTTATACGTTTGTTAATGTGCTGACTACCAGACAAATGAGAGAAATTCTGGTCAAATATTATCTCTTCGTTGGCATCATGCGAAAGGAACAGGCTCAACAAACCATCAGCCACCACCTGTTAAAATACCACCTGTGTACATACAGTATGTGAGTGAGATTAATGTTTGGGAGTGTTAAAAGGTTTATTCCGAGGGCAGCCACTGCCCTTTAGAATAGACAGGGGCAGGCAGGAGGGATGCAGCCTCTCAGCCCTAGGTGGTGTTGAGATAAATAAACAGGGGAGACCTGCCATATGTGCAGCTGCCAACTCGCCTCAGTGGGGCAACGCTGGCAGCCATTATTAAAACAGTCTGTCTCAGAGCCAGAAGTTAAGTTCAGAGGAATTACATCGCCCAGCATTGTCTAGGTGTATGCTTAAATATCAGTATGCATGTGCTTGTCTAGACACCATGAGTGCACACTGTGTGTGAGGTGGTCAGACCCTGTCAGCATTAGTCAGCTGGAGGCCAAGGGCGCCGCGACGGCAGCGTGCGTCCTGGCCTGACTGCTCTCATTAACAGCACTCTCAGATGAGTAGAGAAAAGAAATATATGTCCAAAGAAAACACAGCCCGAGGCCACCAGCAAGTAACTTTAATCAGCCCTGCTGCATGTCTTCATCTGGATGTGTAGCAAACTGCGGCTGAACCTACTCAATCTGACTGATGACGGCTCTCTTCGATCCAAAACCTCAACCGTTTCCCTTTGACGCTGGGCCTCTGGAGTCTGGACAATGAATATCAGATTAAATCAAATGATCATTTTGAGTTCATGCAGTTAAGTGTGTCGGGGAACGGTTTCAGGTTTGCGAATGTGATTCCGGAGTGAGTCTTGATGGTTTAAAAAGGGAACTTAATGAACCCTCCCCCCCCTCCTGGCAATCGTATTATGAGCTTTCATCATCCCTTTCTGTCGCTGCAAACAAGTGGAGCAAAAGAACGCAGGAACGGCAAAGACGGCTTCATCTGTCTTCCTGATTGATACAGAGGGGGTATCGAGAGAAAGGGAGGGGGCTTGAGAAGAGAACATCACTCCTTGTTTCCACACAGAGGCAGACAGAAAAAAATACTAGTATGCAGAGACAATCTACTGACTAAGCCACACAGTCTGGAAGCAGAGAAATGGCTTGCGTTCTGTTTGGTCTTTCTTGCACAATATTTGTCCCTGATGTACCTGTATTAATCTGTTTTGAGAGACTTGAGGCTGCCCTGAGGACACAATGACTTCAAGCAGAAACATTGTGTGTGTGTGTGTGCGTGCACACATGGTTGTGCAAGAGAAGGAACAACTGAGGAAAAATAGGGAGTGGGAGACTGAATGCTTCCCTGTTCAGTAACATTTCTGTCAAGCACTGTAAAATGCTTTGCAGAGCCCTTCATCACTAGTTTGACTGTTAGTTGTTCAATCAATTCTATGAACACTGGATGGAACACATAGCATGTAGAATGCTCTCAGTCAAAAGCCAAAGGCTTTTATTACTTTGTTTGCCGTATTACGTTGCAAAAACTTAGATCTTACCAGGTGAAAAGTGAAAATTGTTACGCTTTAAAGATTTTTTTCTTGATGTTGGTAAAAAAGTAAAAGGAAAAAATATGGCATGAAACTCAAAAAAAGTCTAAAAGACTATCACAATACGGCTAACTGTAGCCTCAGTTTGTGCCTCTTGTACAAGCAGAGAGCAGGGTCTCTGTAGATAAACACACCACCACACACTTGCAGTGGGTCATAAGTGATGACTGAGAGGGATTTCTTTTGTATGAGTGTGTAGAGTTCTGGGCTAACTCCACCCACACCCACTAATTTTGAGAAATGCCAAAAAAAAGTCGACAAGGGAGAGGAGCTGCATAAAAGCACCAGTATCAGGCTAAAAAAAAAAAATTGAACTGTCGCTCATGCAAAGATTTTACAAGACAACCTCAATAGATATAGACCTGATGCATTAACTTTAAGATGACCTCTCTAAAAGAACAGACCTCTTTCAACATGCTTAAATATATCAACTAATTGCCCTTCTCAGTTTCATCAGGATGGGAAACACTGGGGTTTTAGTTACTCACGAGAAGAAACTTGACCAACAAAGAGGCAATAAAAGGCGTTCCCTGTGACTGTGAGAGTTTGGACTGGAGAACCAGAGCTGAAGAGCAAAGCGATGACATCATCTTTCGCTAATATGAACCTGCTTGCTCTCTCTCTCTAAATATGGGAGAACACCAAGATCAGTGTAGCTGGGTCACAAACACGGTTTATCTGACAGAATTCCAATGCATATAGATGTGTGAGCACACACACACACACACACACACACACACACCTAACTTAGTAATTGGGGCCCTTCTCTCAGACAACCTTCAGTCCTTTTGGCTGCAAGCTGACTGATTGCTGTAAATGTGCTAAGAGTCTATGAGGTGATGTAAGCCTAGCAAAGTAATGCCAGGCACAGGCCTATCCGTTTCAGTAACACCAACTGTTATTATGACAAGAGGACTTCTGATTTTGGATTAGCCTATAAAGGCTCATATAATTAGCATCAGCTGGCTTCTTATTAAAGCCACACAATAACCACTCATACTAGACACGTATGACCTTGTTTAGGCCCTTTGATTGGAGGCCCACATTTGTCCGTGTGTCGAGCTGCCACCTCCAATAATTCTCCATTCTCCTGTTCCTACTAGAAACACATCTCAGAACCTTCCATCCACCCCATTCAACCCCCTGAAATTCCTATTCGGAGATGCAACAGGCAAGACGGGAGAGAGAAGTGGGAGAGCAGACGCACAGGAGACGACCTGTCCCGAGATGACATGTTGTTTCTGCTCAGCCTCCTGGAGGGAGAGCTACAGGTAGGAGGATTCACTCATTTTATTCATGTGATTTGTAGACAAATGAGGCTCATGCGGGACTCACAAGTCACGTTAACTGCTGATGATGAGAGAATAAGAGAATAACAAATGCAAACCAATGTTCTGTATTGCGATGTTTGTCACACCAGGCCAGGGATGAGGTAATCACAGTGTTGAAATCGGAGAAGACGGATCCAGCTCTGCTGGGGGCCCACTATGGTTTCAGCGGACTGGAGAAGGTGCTGCATGCCCTGCAGAGGGACTCACTGCGGGCCCAGCAGGACCACCAGCAGGATGTGTACAAAAAAACACTCACTGAGGTACCAACAGCCAATAGTAAGAAACTAGACACCATATGGAGTGGATAATCAAATTTAATGAGGTGAATGCATTACCGTCTGAGGAAAAAGAGCATAAATTATTGTCGCATCGTTGCACAAATTTGTTATTTTGCACTACATTGGCTCGACTCGTCTGCAATGATTATGCGTCTGTCTGTCTGTGTTTGTTTGGCGGCTCGTTCAACAAGCTGTGGTGCAGGACAAGATACGTGGTGGCGTTTGTAACCTACATGAGGTGACTTTAGCAGGAAAGCTGATGTGGGCTGCTGCTCAGAGTCAGAGGCTCTTGTGTGGTGCAACAACATCCTATCAGCCTGCTCTGCCTATGGCAGAACATAACTCTCCTGCTTCAGGAAAGACTGGGCTCCATTAGGGATGTTAAAGATTAACCGGTAGTGGAGTAATTGCTGTCAACAATTTAACCACTCTCTAGTGTATAAAACAAACAAACACAGGGTCAATTACTGTTAAATCCTACTGTCAGTGTTGGAATTTCTATAACAATGGTCACATTTCACTAGGTCTGCGTTATTAGACTTTATGACCTTTGCTAAGAAATATAGATACAGTATAATCTGCCTCAACCAACCCTACACAGTATGACTGTCCTTTATTAAAGAAATTCTTATTTGAATAAAAGTGATTCAACTTAACTTTGACTATTATTACAAATCTATAAAAAGAGTTTTCTACATGCAATATTGGAGAAGGGCCTTTATAAATGTTGTGTTTCCAGAGATGTTCTTACAATTTTTCAGGAAATAAATAATCCATGGAGAAAACATTAAAAAATATGAGGGTCAGCCCTACTATACAGTTAAGTGTTGAGCTTTCACGGCAATGATGTTAATCCTTCATTTTCATGGCCTCCTGTGTTGTTTTTCGCTTTTCTTCGCAGCTGAATCACTTAAAGGTGGCACAGCAGCAGTCGTCTAAACGGGTGCTGGAGCGGTTTACGGATGTGTTCCGCTCCCACGGCGATGCCCTGCGCAGGCTCGAAGAGCAGGAGAGGACTCACAGGGCTTTTATCCACAGGAGCAACCGCCTCACCACGCTGCTGGAGGAGGACAGACAGAGGTTGGTGAACCGAACCCTGGAGGTTCATATGAATACAGCCAGGACAAGGGTTTAAAGTATTTCGGCGCGGTGCAACAGGCCAGATCGGCGCTCTATGATGTACACTTGCGCAGGCTTAGATTCTTTCAGTCCATGCTGGTCTGTGAATGCTCTTCATGGCTGAGTGAGACAGCAAAGGCGCTGTTGGCCGCTGCGTTTCTACCAGACAGTGGATCTGACCTCAAGACTGTACTTAAGAGTTAGTCCACTCAGACACAGCCCATTACATCCTGGACTTGGTTAGGCTTTGCGGCCGGTCTGGCTCTGTCCACTCTCCCTTGTAAACATATAAACATGCACTCACATGCAATTACATGTACGGTCCAAATTGGCATCCCTCTGCCGCAATTTAACAACACCACATAGCGCAGGATGAAGCCTTCTTTCTAAGCCGAGTGAATGTGCTGAGGGTTTGATGGTGGGTAGAAAGATTCCCTTCCCAAATACAGAGCACATTCAGATGTCCAACATGAAGGTGGTCACTGGTTCTCCTATGCAATTTGAGGCCCACGACAGGGCCGTTCTATTGGAGTCCCCGGTTGTCTCGGCTCATGTACCACCAGAGTCCACTCTGTAATCTAGCTGCTAGAGACTGGACCTGCACCGGGTTTGCAGCCTTGGGAGGAGACTAGTTGTCTGCCTCTGTGTGCCAGAGTGCAAACACGTTACTGATCCGCCACAGGCACACATACAATTAAAGACCAAAAATAGTCATGCCAGCAGAGTGATTAAGTTTACTAGAATTCTGTCTATTCAAATACAACGTGGAAACCCTAAACATGCACACATGAAGGCTCTGTGGTTCATCTTGGTCTAATGATGATTAATACATGAGTAGACAGCATGTCTGTGGTGCGGTGTGAACCCTGTGTGGCTCATACATTCCTGACTTCTTGAACAGAGGATTTTCATCTCCCTGCTTACCCTCCTCAATGAATTCCCTTCAAGAAAAAAAACATTGAAAAACGCCATAAACTGGAGAATTGGCCGATCAAATTATGAAACAGCTGCAACGTCAGATCAATGAAGCATTTAGGCACTATAACTTTACACTTTCCTTTTCTTCCTTGTGGAGGTCTCTTGTCTTCAGCTGATACAATTAGTTAATTAATAAATTAGTTCATCCATGGGAAATTAATCTGTAAATATTTGAATAATTTTATAGTCGTGTGCAGTGAAAAGCTGTGAATCTCAATGATTGACTGGTTATCTGTAGGAAATTGCATATTCTTATCTGCTTTTAGATACACTTGAACAAAATTCACTTTCTTTGTGTTGCCAACTACACACGAGCATTAGTTCTTGACCCAACACTAGAAGGTACATGGTCATAAGCCAGTCTCATCTCTCACACCATCCTGCTTTGTAGTGGTGTAAATATTTAAAGAAAATGTTTAACATTTTACAACATGGACCGTATTTTCCCTAACATTGAGTGTATTGGAGTGACATGGCAGAAACTTTCTCAATTTGGTTCAGAGTGGCGTAAGCATCCCACTCCACAATTACATGCTATAAAATGTCCAGACAGCTAGGTATGTTCTCTATAAGCATTATTTCTGGGCTGGTCGGGCTCAACTTTTTAATTGTAATGTTGTGTTCACAACAAAAAAAAAAGCAAAAATGTCTTTCAAACTGAGTGACAGCAGCTGAAGGGGGATTAGTGTAGCTTTTGATCTCCACCACCTGGGTTGAGAAGCAAAAGTGAAGAGAGCTTATTGAACTGACAATAATGAAGTCCTGTAGAGGTAAACTAGAGTGTGAAACGGCTTTGCTCCATGCTCAGCTCCCATCTTGCAACAAGACATATATTGAGTCTTGGGGAACCTTCTAGACTCATGTCTGCCCTATGATAATAATATGAGCCTAACAAATGCTAAATATATTGCTCATGTCAGCCAAAACCAGCAGGGGATGCATGCCCGGTCTGACTTCATTATACTGCATCAGCTATGGGTTGGGCAGGTGGTTCTTACTCAACATTGGAGCAAACTGAAATGTGTTTTCTTTCTCAGATCACTCTAATAGACTCAACGTTAGGAGGATAAGTTCCAGGCTGAAAAATGCAGACATTCTCCTTTAACAGAAAGTACTTACACCCCTTCTCCAAATCCCCTTCAGTTATCTCTTAATCTTCCCCCCAGTTTCTTTCTAAGCGTACATTCTGAGCCAAGAGAGCTACTCAGCCTGGCTGAAAATCCGCACCGCCGTCTTTTTTCTTTCCCCTGAAAAAAGTAGCTTCACAAGGTGCCATGTGCAAAGCAGATGACCACTAACTGTGAACTATATGGTAAATTCCAGTCATGGCAGATAATCACTTATGCCATTATGATCCACATTGCGTGTCAAACGGTGATTACATCTGCACATCACAATGCAGCGAGTCGGTTGTTCCGACCTCAGCTATCAGAACATGCTCTAAACTTGTGTGTGTTTCCGATTGCCTGTCAAAGCATCTCTGCATTAACGCACGCACATGTTCAACACTCAAAAGACATCAATGCTCTCTTCTGCCCAGTCGTGCTCTGAAACGCAAACACTTTACATGTGTTACCCCACAGCTGCAAACCACTCTTAAAATTTCTTTCACTCCCAATAAGTTATCAATAAGTGATACACATGTAGGAAATGAATGCAGAGGATTTAGAAAATGCAGACGATGAGAAAAAGCTTAATAAAATCTAGGATGGGCCCCAATACCTGGGTCTATTTTCGTAACCGTTTCCTAGTCAGTAGAATACCTGGATTTCATTATTTTCCAATGCTAGCAAATCTTTAATATAACATTTTATCTTAAGCAAAGAGAAATAGAAAAAATACCAGTAACAGGTTTCTCATTTTAAGCTGTCCATCACGGTTTCTGGTTAAAAAGACATTTTTCACTACCACTGTCTGATTCGCTCAGTAGTTGCTAATAAAAGTTAATCCCATAACGGCTAAAGCAAAGTTTGGTTGTTTTCCACTCCTCTTTTGTCAGAGGCAGGAGCTCCAAAAAACTTATTGTGTAATTATACCTCTGGATGAAAATAGGACCGATGGCAACAGAGGAGAGAGTGCTCCTCTCACTCGGGGAGGAATATTACATATCAGCAAAGATTGAGGGTTTTCTTGGAAAAGCCTTTGAAGGATCGGCTCATGCTTGTAATTGAGGACAAGCAATGTGGATTGCCAGCTCCGCCTCTATGGGAAACAGGACCTTGTGAACTCTGGTTTGGGAGTTGGTCTGTGGATAGGAATGGCAAGGAATGTGCAGGATATGCTCTCTCACATTCCACCTCAAAAGAAACAGCTCATCTTATGAGTGTTTCTCTTTAAGCACACGTCTTAGGGCAAGAGAGAATAATTGATTGGTTGATTTACTATCCATACCTTACTCTGATCCGTAGCCAAATCCTAGGGTCCACAGCTGATAAGTGATGTTGAGGCGTTTGGTTTCCCGAGTGATCACCCCCAATTAGTGTTACCATAAATAAGAACTAAGTGCGTTCAACATCAAGTAATCGGCTTACAAACATAAAGTCCATAGCAATCTCTGACTTTCAGACAGACAGCTTAGACACAATACAGGCCTTACATTATTAACTTACATAAGTGGCATAGTCTGTATATCACATGTATATATAGCACAGTCTTTGATGGGAGGAATTCACAAGTTAGACTATAATACATACTATAGATGGATGAGCTACTTTTCACGGCTGTTTATTTAAACAATACACTGATATACAAAGTTTCCTTTAAAAAAGTGTCACACTTACAGCTGATGATTATAAGTTATAATGGCCAATAACATTTCACCTCCTATAAAATATGTTGATTCAGCCTGGAGCTGCTACATTTGCTACAGGCATTGGTACCACATTTGTTTGGAAATATAAATTGTTTTTTCTTGTTTTCCATCTCTGAATAATATGTCATCTTTCAGGATTAGAGAGTTCTCAACAATCAAGCCTAACATGGTCCATCTTTTCTATTGCTCAAATCTTCTGTACCCTTCATTGCATGGTACAAAATATATTTCTTTAAAAGATACAATCTGCATGTTTGGTGTGAAAATGGTTTTGATTGTAAATGTCTAAAAAGCAAAGTTTGAAGCATATTATTTAGACCGTTTTGCAAATACTTGTGTGATGACAAAAAAGCACAGGAGAACTATTTCTAATCAAATTTGGCTGTAGATGGATTTACTTGACAGAAAAAAAACTTGAAGCTGGAACTACAAGACATAATGCAAGTAATTGTTCCTGGAGGGGAACATGAGTTACGTTTGTTTGTCTCCTGCAGCACTGGTAGGTTCTATGACATATGATCCAAACCATTTATTAGGCTCATTTATTTTCCCATTATCATTTTTGTCATTCTTGTTGTGGCCCCTGAGACCCGCATGGGGAAAGTGATGTATTTGATTTAAGCAACAGTGCAGACAATCAGAAAAATAGGGGCAAACTGATAACGCAGATAAAGCAAAACAAAATGCAAAATCGTAAAAGAAAATTGGCAATTCCCCCCTTAAACCAAGAAAGTAAGAAAAGAACACAATGACAAAGAAAAAGAGATATAAAAAGGGCGTGTGGAGAGAAGAAAGGGACATATGGATGTAATTGTGGGCCGATGAACTGATGATGTCATTTCACAGTCAGGTTATCAGGCCCCAGGCAAAGCGGCTACAACACACAAAACATGCCTCTTCTTAAAACATATGTGAACAGCACACACACACACTCACACACACACACAAGACACAACACATGCTTCCAGATGAGCTAGAGTTCCCAGGACATGCCAAGTTGGGCTTTGCACGTATGTAGCATAATTTACATGTCTGCACGGCTAATCCTGCAAGCAGAGAGCCTATCTGCTTTGAATTGTGATTAAGGTTTAGTTTTCTTCACGCGCACACACAAACACATTCTGTCCTTCCCATTAGCCTCTTTGGCATGGCTACACAATGACCTCATCTGGAATGGGCTGAACTCCAGTAAAAACATGCATGCACACACACACACACACACACACACACACACACACACACACACATACACACACACAGCAGTAGAGTCTGTACAGTCCCATATAAGGACTTGCTGATGATGTAATGGGCGCCACTGACTGCGAGTGAGACTCAGTGTGCAGAGCACTTCTCATAATGTTTGGTTTTCCGGATGGAATGTCCACATCACTGGGATCTCTGGGAACAGGAGAGGTGAAAGAGTAGAGACAATTTATTCTCTAAGGACTTTTTAAAACGGACAAAGGCAAACAGCACAGGTAGGAACAATCACAAGACTTGTGAACAGTTAGATTATACAAATGTCCAATTAGAAATGGGTGCTGCTCAACAACTTGCTTTGTTACTACAAAATGAGTTGATGCGGACAATCCAACTTCTAACTATTGGACAACGCTGCATAGATCAGACAAACCTATTTACAGCATCAAGATGATGCCAAATAACCAAAGTGTACCTAAAAAGAATCTAAATTGTATAAACAGAAATAAGCCTAACTGCATCTTTTACACTGAAAACCTTTCAGTAGCATTTCATTTTGTTGACTTGTATCTTTGCTTTGCAATTTTTTGCTTTTCATAGGCACATGATTGAAAATACACTCAAATGTTAAGTGGCACCATTCTAAAAACAAAAATGAGGTCAAGTTAAGCGTTTCCACTCACCCATATTCATTATTTGCGAGGGAAAAAAAAAAGTAATAGTAAAACAGAAAGATGCTCAGATGTCCAAATTTTAAATCATGTTTTATTAAAAAGCTGTAACAAGACACAAAACATAGTCTCGTATTTTCATCTGAACATTAGCTGTCCTACAGATTATTATTTTTTACAACATGGAAAGACAGGAAACCATGCAACTAAACTTAGATTTAAACAATGTAAAATTACTGGACTTTAAAATAAATGACCAGGACCAAGCTGATGGCTCCAGATCTCCAGTATGCAACACTAGTAAGAGATAGTTCACAAACCCATACTAAACCTAATTTGAATTAAAAATAGACTTGTGAGAAATCGTTTTGAAATGTGCCTCACTTGCAATAACACAACATGAAAATGTACAGTGTGTATGATACACATTTGTACATTGCTGGTATGCATCTGGGGAAATGTGAGAAGTGACAGCACATGGTAAATGTAGCCGGTCTGTAATTACTTATGGAACAGTGGGGTATTCCTGCTCTCCTAGCTGGGAATGGGGTAGCGTTTGAGGTGCATTCGAGGTGCACAGAAGGAGGGTGATTGGATGCAGCGTTACGGGTACTCAAGGGTAGGAACGTCTTAATTAACCAGCACTCCCTGCCAAGGGACCATCTGTCGTGCTAGTCAAAACATCCTACGAAAAGCATGCTGCCTAGAGAGAAGTGTACTACAACATAGCTGGAAATACAGGCATATCTTCATCATGTCTTAGGGTTTTCATTAGTAGACACACACACACACACAAACACAGAAAAAATGTTCCCAGTTTCCACACATGTCTGAGCAGAGAGGAAATGGGGATTCAAATTCTACTGAAAATGAAAATAAATGTTTATGCAGGAAATGCACAACTTAGAAAATGATTTTTGTTTAAAAGTGGTGGCCAAGACGTTAAGTATAAACACTAAATGTCCTTGATGACTGCAATGCGAGTCAATTACACAATAAACCCATGCCACAACATTCTGTTTGTCATTTGCTTCTCTCTACAGACTCAAGCTTCTGATTGTGAAGGAGAGACAATACCAGGAGATAAAGGAGAAGAAAAGTGAAAGAGAAGTGTCAACTCTACAAGAGGAGCTGACAAAGCTGAAGGTTTTTGCACTGCTGATTGTGAAGGAACATCAGTGTTTGAGCGAGCTGCTGGAGGAACAGAGGCATCGTGTCAAAGAGCTGACTGCCATCACTGACCACATCAAGCAAGAGTTTGGTGCTGCTTGCCCCACTGCAAAAGAGGAGCGACTGAAATCACTGCATCCGGAGCTGGAGCGACACAACCAAGTTTCCATCTTCCACCAGACTCAGCACACCATGACAACTAAAATCGCTGATGATGGCATTCAGAATCAACAGCTCAGACAGCAGTTGGTGTTCCTCGGCCATCGTTTCGAAGATCTGGAGGGGACAAGGGGGACCTCAAGCTTGCTGTCAGAGGTGGAGGCACTGAGGAGAAGGGTGGTGGAAATGGAAGGGAAGGATGAGGAACTTCTACGTATGAGGGACCAGTGTCGAGAGCTGGACCGCAGACTGGCGAGGGAGTCCAAACACTGCTGTAGCCTGAAGGTGGAGGTGGATAAGCTCAACGGTAGAATCAGTGAGTTGGACAGGATAGAGGAGGCTTTAGGCAAGAGCAAACAAGAATGTAGCATATTGAAGGGTAACTTGGAAAAAGAGAGAGATGTTAGCAGGATGATGTCTGGTGAGCTAGACACTCTGAAGGTCAGGGTGAGAGAGCTGGAGGCTGTCGATGGGCAACTGCAAAAGAGCGAAGCAGTGATTAGACAAGACCTGACGAAGCTCAGGTCGCTGACTGTGGCATTAGTGGATGACAGAAAGACCATGGCTGAGAGACTCCAGCAAGCTGAGGAAAAACTCAGCAGGAGGGAGGAAAAAACATATGAGCAAAGCAGTTTAGCAACAATGACAGACAGACTGAGAGACGAGAGGCAGCAGGTACTGAGGTCCAAGGCAGAATTAGAGGAAAAGATTACAGGTATAGTGAAAGAAAAGGATGAGCTCCAAGCCAGACTAGCAGCAGAGAAGGAGAGGAACGAGGAGCTGCAGAGTAAAATAACCATAATGAAAAAACTGCTACAGGTCTTGGAAAACAAGAAAGAAAAAGTGGAGAAGTACATGCAATCCAATAACACTAGCCACCACTGCCAAACAGACAACAAAGTCAAAGAACTGACACAGGAACTAGATCAGCTGCAGAAAAGGCTACAGGACAAGGAGGTGTTGGAGAGAGAACTGATGAAGGTGGAGGAGGACTTCAAGTCCCTGGAAAGAAAGTTCAAGGATGAACAGAGGAGGTCCAAGGCTCTAACAGAGGAGCTAGAGGTGGCTAAAAGGGAGCTTTCTGGGTATCAGCAGGCGGAGAAGCACGAGGTCAACCAGGAACACCTTCTCCTTTGCCGTCTTCAGAGGGAGCAGGTTAAGTCCAGACTCTTGGGCAGAGAAGTAGATACCCTGAAGGAAAAACTCCAGAAGCTGATGGGGACTGAGGAATCCATCTGCAGGGTTCAGACAGATCATTCCACATTGCAGAGCAAGTTGACCCAACAGGAAGCCAGGAACAAAGAGCTGGCCAGAGAGATGAAGGAACTGAGTAGTGAGCTAGACCGGTATAGACAAATCTTGAATTTGACACCTGGTGCAAATAGTCAGCACTATTCAGATGTTTATCAGACCACCAAAGAGGTGCAAACTGAGCCAGCTGACAGCTTGCCTCTTGACTACGGCTGCCAAGATCCGTCAGTGAACAACGAGAAATCAGATGAAGAAAATTACGACGAGGACTCAAACCACAACGCAGAAGTCATAAACAGAAGAGGTTCTGCGATTTTCAACAACCTTAACAGCGCAAACAACAACATTAGCCAATACAGCAGCCATTCAACCAACGGCATAAATATGCACCAGGCGGTTAATGGAGAGGTGACGTTGACACACACACCAGGGCAGGCCTTGCACATCAAAGTGACGCCGCACCATATACACAACACAGCCACACTCGAGATCAGCAGCCCCACCGGAGACGCAGCCACGTCCTACACCAGCACAGCTGTCATCCCAACGAGCGGAGCCTCGCCCAAGCAGAGAATTACAATCATTCAGAACTCAGCTCTGCCTGCAGCTAAAACCCCCCCGCCAAGTCCGGATCGTACCGTCTCCCCTCTTAACGGAACACCCATCACTCGGATGTTAAGCCAGAATTCGTCCCGCTCCGTGACACCTGAGCACAACAGCTCCCCCATTCAGATCGTTACAGTCAGGACCTGTTCCCCGGAGCCGACGGAAGTCGCCAACCAGGCCGTCTTCTGCAAGACGCCGGAGCGGCAGAACAGCTGGCAGCGTCATGAATCTAACAGCATGGACACAAGTCCAAGTGTCATCACCGCAGAGGATAATAAGATCCATATCCATCTGGGAAGTCCGTATGTCCAGTCCCTAAACAGTATGAGCCACAGAATCCCACAGCCTGTTGGCCCGTACTATCTTCGCCATGAGCAAAGGACTCAAGTAATCGCTAACGGCTGCCATGTCAAAGGTGTTGGCAAGATTACCAGTAGCATTACTATATCCCCTGCAACCTCACCAGCCTCACACTCCTCTAATATAACAGTAAGTAGCCTTTGTGATTAGGTGGTAATACACTCTAAATGCATATTTGATATCACATTCCTGGACTATTTTACTAAAACCTTACATTGCCTCTTAAGTGAATCAGGAGTTTGTTCTATTTTGTAAAAAACAGGCTTCAATGTAAAAACCTGCCAAGCACCAAATGCAGGTAGATTTCCCATTTGGCAAGTAAATCTCAGAAAGCCATCCACCACACTGGCAGGTTAATGTACCAAAATGGTCATAATAAAATATCTGGCATGATGACTTGGAGGAAATTACTCAGATACAGTTAACACATGCACCATATGTGTGTGTTTTTAAACACAGATCCAAAATCTAGGTGAATCTCTTAGTTTCCAGGCACTATTTTACTCTTACTCTCTGTTGAACTTTCACTTGTCCGGTGTTACGAGTTATTTTTGCTCCACAGAAGCTTGGTTTGTTGATCCATTGATCAATCTATTAAACAATTTCCCCTCAAACATTGCTCTGCCTCTGTATTCAACATGATATCTTCTTATTTAAATATCCTGAAACAATTTATATGTGACACAAGAAAAAGCATTTTATTATTCTTGGCTAGTGGGTAAAAAAAGGTTATTTCAGACATTGATGATAGCCATCAAATAAAAGGTGTGACGTTTGTCCTACAAGAGCCTCTGTACAGCCTACTTGATCTGAAAATGTATCCGGACTCTAAAAACGTTTACTAACTGTATGCGTCTTATGTTTGTATGAATACCGAGTGAGACCATCCCAACAAAATGTGTGATGTGCATATATTTGTTTCATTCATGTTTTTTTTGTTGTTCATTAAAAAAAAACAAATCATTGTCGTTTTCATTTATTCACCTAGTCCATTTCTGAGAGGATTGGTATGGACAGGCTGCTAGCCAAAGAAAAGATTGGCAGAAACCTGCTTAGATAGAAGTGTTTTTCCCTCCAGGGCAAAGTCCACAGTGGCACAACCTTTTTTCCCCAGATAGCTGTGGTTAAACTCACAGAATTAGACTTTTCTCTTTACAGTTTTTTTTTAACATTTGCTAATCTTTAGCAAAGAAGCATGTAATGAAGAAAGAAAATAGAATTAATAGGATAGAAAAAGGCCTGTGTGTAACTTACTTCAAATATGTACTGGCTTAAAAGTAGTTGTGCTTTTAAATTCTAGCCTACAGTAACAGATGTAGAGTTAAATCTCTTTTTAACCTTTTTTATAAATCTACTAAAAATGTCCCCTGCATTTTCCTCTGTAAAAAAAGTAAACCATATAAATGCTACATCGTTTGTGGCATCATTTTACAAGTTTAATTGAAAAATGGTTATGCTGTTTTCTGACTTCTATTTTCTTATTTTTTTCTTGCTCTACATGAGATATATTACATTACTAGCATTTGCTAGTATGTCAGTAGTTTCAGTGTCATTTTAACAACAATCCAATACAAATGGCTGCAAAACATCAATTGCTTAGGCATAACTGTAAAGGTAGATAGTAAATAGCTGCCAATGTTAACAGATGATAAAAGGATGTAACAACAAATAAAGGAGTTTAGGTGGATGTCTCGAACTTCGTAAATCTTCTGAGTTATAGAGGGCTTTTTTAATGAAGGGGAAATAACTTAAACACATAACAACACTAACTTTGAATATATGATCACTAGTGATAAAAGATAAAAGATTCAGAGACTGAATCTAGTTGCCAAAACTGTCAGGCGAGACATCCAAATGGTTGCTGACATCTTTGGGGAACACCAGGAGGCCTCCCATGGTTGGAGAGGCTGGCAGAGAGCCAACCTAGCAACATGTCTGATGACAGACACGGGGAAACTTTAACCTCCATGAGATCACCAGTTTGCAAGGTGGAAACCAGATGAGGCGTCTGATGACAGTTCGGGCAGAGAGGCTCTCATGAGAGTCTTTGTCATTAGTGAGGGCATTTAGCCACAAGACACGTCACCGTGAAAGTCATGCTGTTTCCCATGAATCTCCTCCTCATGCTCCAGCACTTCAAAGACAGTCCCGTGCTGTCCAACAGGCTTCAACAATCCCTTTTTTCTCTGCAGTTTTCAGTCGGCCTCACAGACCTTTCTGTCGAGTGCTTCAATATGCAAGCAAGGATGAGTGTCAGTCAGTGTAAACAAGCCAACCAAGTACAAGAAACAGAAGGACATGAATAAGCAATTTCATGAAGGTTTAAATCTTACACAGGGCAACAAAACAATACATTCCTTCCGCATGATGAAACACAACATTCTTATTTGTTCGCAAGCATGCTGCTTTTATCTCCTTTTTTCAACAAAGGGGCCAACCTTAACAAATAAGGAAATGCAACAAGTTATTAGGTTTGCATATATCTTACTTCCAATCCACTCATATTTTGTTTTATGCCTGGGATACACATGTTGAGCGGGATACACAGCGAGCAACTGGTTAGCCCTGATAATAAGCTGGACCACATTAGCCTCAGTGGAAAGGCTTTATGATTACAGCTTGTTACACCACGTTGTGGATAAAGCTGTTCCAACCACAAATGGTTAAAAAAAAAAAAAAAAGCAAATGAATAGATCTCATTGAACAGCAAGTTAACAAAAACCTGACAAGTATTAGTTATGTCTCTTTTTCTAACTGATATCCTCAAACGTCCACGCCCAAAGATGTATTCACCATCATGGAGCCATATATCACAGATTTGCAGAGATGGAACATTGTTATAAGTTCATTTCCAAGAATTGATTGTAGCTGTAGATTGTAACAGACCATGTCTAGATGAATAAGTCAAATGAAAATGGTTTACTTAAATGCCTCCTCAAAATAGCCTACATTTCATTCTGGTAGGCAAGGCAACAAGACTTTGCAGTCCAACTCAATCAGGTCAATAATCCTTAAGAATACATGACTGCCCTCTATTGGTATGCAGAGAGCATTAAACCATGCTAGGAATGGCTGCAGGGGGCTTTCTCTGCTGATTGCAAAGAAGGGTATACCAGCAAGTTAAAGAAGGGTGAGGTCAACAGAGTGCTGACATCTGCCAATGTGCAGCCAAGATAGTGGACCCTAAACGGCAGCTTTGTATGTAATTAAACCTCATTCCTGTGAAATACTGGCCTCCTCATTTGTCATTCTCTCTCTTTTACCCATTTGATTGTATCACAGTGAATAAAAAGCTGCACAAACTGCACAATCCTTTGTAACTTTGTAAAACTCATAACCTCAGCTTTTTGCAACTTGTAAAACTCACAACCTCAGCTTTTCCTGTATGAATCAACCAACCAGAATGTTGAATGTGTACTTAAAAAAACAGAAATCTCACAGGTTGACAACCTTAAAATCATCTGAAACACTTTATTGATTTTTTTTGTTCTTAGTTGACTCAAGAGTGTATTTTTCTTGTTGTTCCTTCGCTTGTATGTTCAACCTTCACTGTGCAGAATGATTTATGTGCAGAGATTACAAATTTATTTGCAGAGGGTGGAAAGCATCTCTGTGGTCACTTCAGATCTGTGTTTGAGATATGTACATACAAGTAAGACTAGTCATAGTCCACTATGGAACAGTGAAGCATCGAGTGCACAAACACTGACAGTGGAGTTTACCATGAAGTTGATTAGTTATATCTCTTAATACCCAGACTACACTGTAAGCAATACAATACCATGTAAAAGTACAGCAATTCATCTTGAGTCCAGCATCTAAAACGAAATGATGCAGAGACAACTGCAGTTCAATGTAAACAAAAAAAAAAAAACATGGGTTGGTGTTATGGTTTAAACAGTGACCGTGCTAACTGGTGACATTTTGGCCCAAATGGTTACTTGTAGATTGTAAACAACCTTCATTACATTACGTAGGCTCAAAAAGCCTACGAGATATATCATACTATATAGAATATTCCTTTTAAGATAATATTCAATAACGTACTGCTTTTCAGCATCTTCCGTCACCAAGACAACCACGGACGCTTTCGACTGTAAGTCACTAGCTAACACGGTCACTCGTTGAACCGAAACACCCATACACACACACGTGTTTACACAGCCGCCTCTATTCCGGCAGCCAACGCTAACTTGTCCCTGTCCTAACAAAGCAACGGAAAGCTGTTGCAGACCTATCGCTACTCTGTGTTTTACACGTGTTACTATAGCGATTGCCGTTAACGGCTTACGGAACGTTAAGTCAAACAACCGAAAGTTACCAACTAACGTTGGTAGCTGCCTGGCTAGCTAACGTTAGCTTAATAGCCAGAAATAAGCAAAAACGGCATTCTTACGACCGACAGCGGCGAGACGACATTAACCACCCAAAAACTCGCGGACCTCAAGACAAATGAGGGCGCTGGAGTTAAACGACAAACCTGAATTAGCCTCGTTGTTCCACCACTCGTCCCCCAGGTCGTCTCCCATTTTCCTGCTTCAGAAACCGGCCTGTCCAATCCGAATCTACCGCTGCGAACGCGCGTGTCAGGGGGGTGTTCACCGGCGGCACGTTGAAAACATGGAGCAGTGTTTAAAACGGCACGACACGAGTGAGTAACTGTTTCTTTGCTAAATGCATCGTTAATGTTTAATGCACATTAGCTTCGTCACAAAAATAACACAGAAAATCCCAGGGTCTCATCGCATCAACAAAATGACGTCCAAATCTAATTTAAAGCAAAACGAATTCATTGAATTCCTCTGCACATAAAACACCAAAAACAGCAAGCCATTTTAAGATGAGATTTTTATTTGTGTTTCATAAATTTTGAAATGAGGACAATTCATTTGAAGAACAGGAAGAATCCAAGTTGAGGTTTATTTTGTTTAAAGAGCTAATTTTAGTGTCCATCCCCTAGTGTCCATCCCCTAGTGTACATCTCCTGGGGTCCATCGCCAAGTGTCCATCTCCTGGTGTCCATCTCCTAGTGTCCATCCCCTAGCGTTCATCTCCTACCATCCATCCCGTAGTGTCCATCCCCTAGTGTCCATCTCCTGGTGTCCATCTCCTAGTGTCCATCCCCTAGCGTTCATCTCCTACCATCCATCCCGTAGTGTCCATCCCCTAGTGTCCATCTCCTAGTGTCTATCCCCTAGTGTCCATTCACTAGTGTACATCTCCTGGTGTCCATTCCCTAGTGTCCATCTCCTGGTGTCCATCTCCTACCATCCATCCCCTAGTGTACATCTCCTAGTGTCCATCCTCTAGTGTCCATCTCCTAGTGTCCATCTCCTAGTGTCCATCCCCTAGTGTCCATCTACTGGTGTCCATCTCCTGGTGTCCATCTCCTAGTGTCCATCCCCTAGTGTCCATCTCCTGGTGTCCATCTCCTAGTGTCCATCTCCTAGTGTCCATCCCCTAGTGTCCATCCCCTAGTGTCCATACACTAGTGTCCATACACTAGTGTACATCTCCTGGTGTCCATCCCCTAGTGTCCATCCCCTAGTGTCCATACACTAGTGTCCATACACTAGTGTACATCTCCTGGTGTCCATCCCCTAGTGTCCATCTCCTGGTGTCCATCTCCTACCATCCATCCCCTAGTGTCCATCTCCTAGTGTCCATCTCCTAGTGTCCATCTCCTAGTGTCCATCCCCTAGCGTTCATCCCCTAGCGTTAATCTCCTACCATCCATCCCGTAGTGTCCATCCCCTAGTGTCCATCCCCTAGTGTCCATACACTAGTGTACATCTCCTGGTGTCCATTCCCTAGTGTCCATCTCCTACCATCCATCTCCTAGTGTCCATCTCCTAGTGTCCATCTCCTAGTGTCCATCCCCTAGTGTCCATCCCCTAGTGTCCATCCCCTAGTGTCCATCCCCTAGTGTCCATCTCCTAGTGTCCATACACTAGTGTCCATCCCCTAGTGTCCATACACTAGTGTAAATCTCCTGGTGTCCATCCCCTAGTGTCCATCTCCTGGTGTCCATCTCCTACCATCCATCCCCTAGTGTCCATCCCCTAGTGTACATCCCCTAGTGTCCATCCCCTAGTGTACATCCCCTAGTGTCCATCTCCTAGTGTCCATCTCCTAGTGTCCATCCCCTAGTGTCCATCCCCTAGTGTCCATACACTAGTGTCCATACACTAGTGTACATCTCCTGGTGTCCATCCCCTAGTGTCCATCTCCTAGTGTCCATCTCCTACCATCCATCCCGTAGTGTCCATCCCGTAGTGTCCATCCCGTAGTGTCCATCCCCTAGTGTCCATACACTAGTGTACATCTCCTGGTGTCCATTCCCTAGTGTCCATCTCCTACCATCCATCTCCTAGTGTCCATCTCCTAGTGTCCATCTCCTAGTGTCCATCCCCTAGTGTCCATCCCCTGGTGTCCATCCCCTGGTGTCCATCTCCTAGTGTCCATCCCCTAGTGTCCATCTCCTAGTGTCCATACACTAATGTCCATACACTAGTGTCCATCCGCTAGTGTCCATACACTAGTGTAAATCTCCTGGTGTCCATCCCCTAGTGTCCATCTCCTGGTGTCCATCTCCTACCATCCATCCCCTAGTGTCCATCCCCTAGTGTCCATCCCCTAGTGTCCATCCCCTAGTGTACATCCCCTAGTGTCCATTCCCTAGTGTCCATCCCCTAGTGTCCATCCCCTAGTGTCCATACACTAGTGTACATCTCCTGGTGTCCATCCCCTAGTGTCCATCTCCTGGTGTCCATCTTCTACCATCCATCCCCTAGTGTCCATCTCCTAGTGTCCATCTCCTAGTGTCCATCCCCTAGCGTTCATCCCCTAGCGTTTATCTCCTACCATCCATCCTGTAGTGTCCATCCCGTAGTGTCCATCCCGTAGTGTCCATCCCCTAGTGTCCATCCCCTAGTGTCCATACACTAGTGTACATCTCCTGGTGTCCATTCCCTAGTGTCCATCTCCTACCATCCATCTCCTAGTGTCCATCTCCTAGTGTCCATCCCCTAGTGTCCATCTCCTAGTGTCCATCTCCTAGTGTCCATCCCCTAGCGTTCATCCCCTAGCGTTCATCTCCTACCATCCATCCTGTAGTGTCCATCCCGTAGTGTCCATCCCGTAGTGTCCATCCCCTAGTGTCCATCCCCTAGTGTCCATCCCCTAGTGTCCATACACTAGTGTACATCTCCTGGTGTCCATTCCCTAGTGTCCATCTCCTACCATCCATCTCCTAGTGTCCATCTCCTAGTGTCCATCTCCTAGTGTCCATCCCCTAGTGTCCATCTCCTAGTGTCCATCCCCTGGTGTCCATCTCCTGGTGTCCATCTCCTAGTGTCCATCCCCTAGTGTCCATCCCCTAGTGTCCATCCCCTAGTGTCCATACACTAGTGTACATCTCCTGGTGTCCATCCCCTAGTGTCCATCTCCTAGTGTCCATCTCCTAGTGTCCATCCCCTAGTGTCCATCTCCTAGTGTCCATTCCCTAGTGTACATCCCCTAGTGTCCATCCCCTAGTGTCCATCTCCTAGTGTCCATCCCCTAGTGTCCATCCCCTAGTGTCCATCCCCTAGTGTACATCCCCTAGTGTCCATCCCCTAGTGTCCATACACTAGTGTACATCTCCTGGTGTCCATCCCCTAGTGTCCATCTCCTGGTGTCCATCTCCTACCATCCATCCCCTAGTGTCCATCTCCTAGTGTCCATCTCCTAGTGTCCATCTCCTAGTGTCCATCCCCTAGCGTTCATCCCCTAGCGTTCATCTCCTACCATCCATCCCATAGTGTCCATCCCCTAGTGTCCATCCCCTAGTGTCCATCCCCTAGTGTCCATCCCCTAGTGTCCATACACTAGTGTACATCTCCTGGTGTCCATTCCCTAGTGTCCATCTCCTACCATCCATCTCCTAGTGTCCATCTCCTAGTGTCCATCCCCTAGTGTCCATCCCCTAGTGTCCATCTCCTAGTGTCCATACACTAGTGTCCATACACTAGTGTCCATCCCCTAGTGTCCATACACTAGTGTAAATCTCCTGGTGTCCATCCCCTAGTGTCCATCTCCTGGTGTCCATCTCCTACCATCCATCCCCTAGTGTCCATCCCCTAGTGTCCATCCCCTAGTGTCCATCCCCTAGTGTCCATCTCCTAGTGTCCATCCCCTAGTGTCCATCCCCTAGTGTCCATCCCCTAGTGTCCATCTCCTGGTGTCCATCCCCTAGTGTCCATCTCCTGGTGTTTATCTCAGCCTGGGTGAGTCCCTGGCTGATGCTAACCACCTCTCGCGCTGTCAGCAGCTGCTCCAGTAAACCGCTTCCACCATTCCAAGAAAAATTCTGACCGACGTGGCCACGAAATAATAATCTGAAAATTAAGTACATAGAAGAAAACAGATGCATAAACAAATGTAGTTAATGTAGATTCACCCACAAAACAAACAACTTAACAAAAAAAACCTTCTTCTCTGGTTGACTTTAATGTTTTGGGCTGAAGGTACCACACAGAGAAGGGAAGCTTGTGTGGTTTGTTCCTAAATCTGTGTTTTCATTGTATGTGATATAGTAAAACTGGTGAAATCCACTCCGGCGTCATAGTACAAGATAAAAAAAATAAATAAATAAAAATTAAATCTATATACTTGCCAACATCCAGTCACACATGAACAACTCCCATATCCACACAAGCACATCACACACAATACCAAAACTGCCATGTGGTACAACCCTAAAAACTCTGTACCATTTAGTTTAATGCTCTTATAAAGGTTTTAAAAAAGTACACTGTAAAAAATAGAACTTGCATTTTTTCTGCCAAAAAATATATTTTAGTAGTCGGAAACAAGATGGGAAGAAATACCTATGAAACTCAAAATATGAATTTATGTTATCAAGTTGTATGATTTCATCTCACAGACTTTTTTAACCCAGTTGACCCAACTTCAGAATTCATGTCAGCTCAAAACAATCAGATTGGCGCATGCGTGTTGTGAATGGCTACGGAATTCCACACGGAGTCAGGGAGAAACAAGGAAGAACCCCATGCTGCAGATTGTGCGCGGGAACCATCTCGATGGAAACAACTTATTTGTGGTTTCAAACCTTCTACATCGACCTTGAAAAGTACAGTAAAATATAGGTAAGATACACAATCCATCTTAACAGTCATTTGATGATTTTAAAGCCTGGTATAGTCAGTTGAAAACTTGAGCGTAAGCAAGCTGCCTAGCTTTGTAAACTTTTAAGTTAATGCAAGCTAACGTCAATCCAGACGGTTTATGTTAACATAAAGAGTTTAGCCATGATATTGACTGTAAATTAAGATATGCAGAGGACACGTCTGCACAGCTAAAGTTAACGTTGCATTTGATTCATGTTGTCTAGTTTGTAGCTACATTTTTGCAGAATTGCTTGTGTTTTAGCTGAAAAACGTGGAATGCTGTTGAGCCTGCAGTGTCATGTTCAGCTAGGTTACTTAAAGCTACACTATCCAACGTTTTAGGTTAACACATCAGCGTTGTAGTCACTGTGATGATTAGATAAGCTTCATTCGCCCCGGAATGAACTATTCCGACGTGGTCAGCCCTTTATGACAGATTTACCGCGCTATGCAACGAAAGTAAAAGCAGAATGGAGCTGAACTCGCGTTTGTTACTCGTTAAGGTAGCTCCACAAAAATGATCATTACTGGTTTGTATGCTTTCGTCTTAAGAGTAATCCACATGAATAGGTGAGATGAGTACAATCTTGTTGCTATATTTTAAATAAATTGCCGGCAACAGTTTAAATTAGACCACTATTTAAAGACATTGCAGCACTTTCTTCTCATTAGATTGCATTGTTAGCCTAGTTACAATGCAAGGTTATAACTGTTTCTCAGTTTTGAAACCTGACCTAGCAGGCTACTTGTCTCAGGTTTAAATGTAAAGAAAAACATTACACTTAAAATGTGTTTTGCTGTAGAGTAGTTGTAAATACTATTTATTTCTGTGAAATTAAGTAAAGATATAACCTGTTTGGATCTTTGCTTCACCAGCCTTGATTTAACTAACGCTAGTTTCCCATCCATTTTTCTGTAGGTGTCTTCAGTCCTTCCAGCCTCATGTGATGCAATGCAAAGAGTGTAAATTTTCCCACCCAGATGTGCAGACCCTGCTAAAACATTATCGACTTCGACACGCAGGGGGTCATCAAGGAAAGAATTGGCCTTGCCTCTATCAAGATTGTGTTTGTACCTTCCGGACACCAGGTGCTCTCAAATCTCATCTTTCACGCTACCATAGAAAAAAGCAAGCAACTCAGGCCAACATAAGATTTATTTGTGAGCATTGTGCATTTCAAGATGTTTGTAGCGTAAATGCATTTTTCAGCCATCTTGGAGGACATTTAAGAAGTGGTGAACTTGTAACGTGTCCATTTGTAGGCTGTGGCTACAAAACAAATAAGGTTGCCAATTTTGCCACTCATAAAAGTAGAAAGCACAAAAGTCATACAGCAAAAGACATAAAATCTACAGTCTCTACTGCAGGAGCTACAGATGATGTTGACACGGGATTAAGATGTAGTGACAGTGACTGTGGTGATGGGGATGAAGGGCCCTCCTCTCATGATGCTCAGAATCCAGAGATAGAAATATCATTGTGTGAGGGCGAGAATGTTGAAACTGACGTTCTTGAGCGCAGACTAGCATCTTTATTTCTATCGATGCAAACAGTTCTGCATGTCCCCAAAGATTCATCTAAAGTAATCATAAAAGACCTTTGTGATATAGAGCAGTTAGCCAGCGCCAATGGTGTCAAGAAAATTAAGGAAATATTGATCAGGCACAATATATACAATCCAACTGTACTTCAGGAAATTGCTGAAGTTCTATTTGAAACTAATCCTCTCATCTACACCACATCGGACCGAGGTTGTCTATCCACAGAATACAGGCGAGGCTTGTACTTTAAAGAGCACTTTTCAGTTTTAGTGCCAACAGAGTATCTTTATGACAGGACTCAAAAGAATTCTTTTGTTTATGTGTCTGTATATGACACACTTATCTGCCTTTTGAGTAATACAGGCCTTTTGAACATAATAGTGTTCAATCATGATTCAGCTCCTGGACATCTGGAGTCTTTTCAAGATGGTCTTTATTACAAAAGCAATGGACTTTTGAGCGAGGGAGATTTTAAAATTTCCCTGGGGTTGTACATAGACGAATTTGAGGTGTGCAACCCTTTAGGTACGTCCAGGAAAGTTCACAAAATTGTTGCAGTGTACTGGGTACTACTTAACTTGCCACCCAAGTATCGTTCCAGCCTTAATTCCATTCAGCTTGCTGCATTGGGAAAGAGTGTTGATGTAGGTACATTTGGTTATGACAAGTTTCTCAGTCCTTTAACAAGAGACATACACAAGTTGGAGCTGACAGGGGTTTTTGTCCCTGCCTTTGACCAGTACTTGAAAGGGACAGTTTTTTGCGTTTGTGCAGATAATCTTGGTGCAAATAGTCTGGCAGGATTTCAGGAAAGTTTTAATGCAGAGAAATTTTGCAGATTCTGTTTGATTAGCAGGAATGACATCAAATGCTGCCCCACGATTGGCTGGCGACCATCTGGGGTGTATCCCCCTGCCTCTCGCCATAAAATGCGCTGGGATAGGCTCCAGCAGACCCCTGCGACCCCGAAAGGGAATAAGCGGGATAGAAAATGGATGGATGGATGGATGGATGGACATCAAATGCACAAAGAGCAGGGATTTCTTGTTAAGGTCTATTGAAGGACACAACTCCTTTTTGGAAGAACTAGAGAGTAGCAACAAGCAAAATGTCTGTGGTGTGAAGAGGGAATGTGCTCTGAGCAAGCATTTGTCCTACTTCCATCCAGTCACTGGATTTCCTCCTGATGTTCTCCATGACTTATTTGAGGGCATTGTACCAGCAGAATTAGCTGTTTGTTTGCGGGCTTTAATTGTGAAAGGTTTATTTACACATGAGGAGCTTAACAAGTGCATCAAGACATTTCCATACAAAGACTCAGACAAAACTAACAAGCCAAAGGTTATAGCAAAATCATGCCTTGATAAGGGTACAATAGGTGGGAATGCGCATGAAAATTGGGCTCTGCTGCGTTTGCTTCCATTGATGATTGGCCACCGAATCCCAGAACACGAGCCTTCTTGGGAAATTCTTATGGATTTGAAGGTCATTGTTGAGTTGGCTGTTTGTACCTCATTTTCTGAGGAAACACTCTGTTACATGGAGAGCCTGATTAATGACCATCGAACTTTGCTTAGTGAAGCTTTCCCTAACTTTTCTCTTCGTCCGAAACATCACTTTGTGGATCATTATCCACATTTGATTCGCTGTTTTGGGCCACTGGTGGCATTGTGGACGATGCGCTTTGAAGCTAAGCACAGCTATTTCAAATCTGTAGTGCATGACACCCAGAATTTCAAAAATGTCCTCCTTACTCTGTCCATGAAGCATCAGGAAATGCTAGCTCTGTATCTAGATCGTGGTGATCTTTTTAAACAGGTAGTTTACATACAGAGTGCTGAACCTTTCTTAAATTGTCCTTTGGGTGCACCCCTCAGGTCAGTACTTGAACAGAAATACCCAAACAGAGATTCAGTGTCTCTCTCCAGTGATGTTTGTTTGCATGGAATACGGTACACATCGGATATGATGATTTCTGCAGGGTATTGTGGTGGCTTGCCTGAATTCTACAAGATTTTGAAATGTGTAATAGTTGATAAACAGGTATCATATCTTTGCAAGAAAGTCACATGCTGGTATACAGAGCATTTGAGGTCTTATGTAATTGAAGAGAGCAACTATGATGATATTTGTGTCATTGACCTTAACATGCTGAATGATTTCCACCCATTGGGTGCATACAAAGTTGGGGGCCGTGTTCTTGTAACTCCAAAGGCATTTCTGTTACATTAGTCATCATTGGTAAGTGTATTCTTTTGTCCCCTGTGAAAGGTTATTTTTACTTTTCATTTCGTTAAAGCATTGCTTTTTCTTACAGAAATTGTAAAACTGAAGATATATTTTTGTACTCTTCAATTCAATATGCTTTGACACCTTTCATAACATAATGCATGATTGCTTAAACATATAATAAGGTCTGTGAGAGATAAGTGAATGAAACATGATTATACTATTACGTGAGATTGTTAATTCATATTAATTATGTGAGATTATTCATTCTCTGCTTTTTATAATTTCTCATAGATAATGCTGCTGCGAGTGTGTGTTGCTCCCAACAATGTAAGGCGGATCAACCTTCCCAGCCTCCCGGAGTCTGTGGACCATTTGAAGCGCATACTCCAAAGCAAGCTGGAACTGAAAGATGGGTTTTCTCTACAATTTGAAGATCCCGAATTTGGGAATTTGCTTTGTAATTTGCATGACATAGACGAGTTGCCAGCGGAAAGAGCAATCTTAAAGGTCATTTGGGATGAAGTCACCCTGGAGGTCAATCCACCACCACCAACATCAGATACATCTGATGCTGGTTCTGTGTCGTCTCTTGATGTAGTAAATGTATCCAGCGCTTCAAGTTCATCCATGAGCTCTGAGACTTCTAACAAGAACTTAAAAGATGCTGTAGTCTGGCCTTACCCATTTGAGATACCAAAATTTTCGCTTGATGTTGAACTTCGCCTTAAAAAGGCTAACGAGATCTATCATCAGACCAAAATGCCCCTTGATATACCAAGAGATATCAAGTCTGAAATTTTGAGCAAGCTTGTACAGGTAATGTTTGAGGTGAAGTCCTATCCCACAAGATGTGAGGTTCAGTCTGTTGCCATTGCCCTTGTTCAGAAGCACCCATGTCTCACGGAAGATCATCCTAGTTCAGGCTGGGATGCTTGGGTCACAAGCCTTTGGTTTAAGGTGGGTAACTATCGTTTCAAGTTGCGACAAGCTGGGATGTCTGAGGTGAGTGTTAATCGAAAAAGGCGTACTGAAGATGGTCAGGTAAAATTCTGTCTGAAGAAATCTAGAAGATCAGAGGTCAACTTCCTCCCTGACCATGCAGAGGGCCAAACAGAGGAAACACTTGAGGAAGACAGATTGGAAATGATTGAAGAAACCAAGAAGAAAAACTATGACGCTTCTCTCATCCGACAAAAGATGCACTCTACCTTTTCTCTGCGCCGTAGAGAAGTAGTCGAGGTTGAGCCTTTTGTCAAAGAAATGAAAGAACGATGGCCAGCATTGTTTCTGACAGATGAGGTTGGTGGAATTGGTGGATTTGTATGCTGATGTGTTGGTTGTGTATTTAAATTTTTTTTTTAAAAATCTCAATTTTTCTACTGTTTGTCCAGATTTGCAGTGAGTTCCATCGCATTGCAAAAATCGATCTGATGGCCACATTTCAGTCATCATTGGAGAAGTACACCCCGGCACTGCTGAAGCTTTACCGAAGTAAGAAGGAGCCTGAGTTTAGGGCACTTCTTGATCCTCTAGATGAACAGGTAATTTGCACATAGAGGTCAGCTGATGGTATAATGACATTTTGCTTTTTACTTTGTCCTTATTTAATTTACTCTACCTGACTAATACAAGTTAGCCTGGTGTTTGTTTCCCACAAGCATAGGTGCTAGCTAGTTAGCAGCTAAGTTGGTGGGCAATTAACATGACATAACTTCACCTGGGAGCGACTCACGTAAACGACTCTTTGGCACAAGGTATCTTTCTCCATAATGCAGATATTGAGCAAAAAACAGATATCCGCCGGTGTATCGCTTTAAATGCAGAATGTACCATGACAAGTGTTGCTTCACAACTAGTCAAAATACAGCCACCACATTGTGCTCAAGTATTTGTGCTTAAAAACACTTTGTTTTGTCTTTATTCGGTTAAATAATCAATACTTCCATGTATTTGATAGCCTTTGCAAATGGCTTTTATGCCCCCCACCACCAACACCAACATTACCAGTACTGTTTGAGTTCATATGCTCAAGTCAGGTCTATATTTTGACAGGTCTATATTTTGCCTACATCTCATGTAAACCTGTTGAAAACAAATATAATCTGGTCTTAATTCGCTTGAAAAAATATATGAAATTAATTTCTGAATTATGAATATTGTCATATTCATTGTCACTAAATAATCTCTGTGTGCTCAGGTGATGGCGATTGCAGAACATAGGAAAAGAGTAGCCTTGGAAGGATTGCCGCTGTACCTTAAGGAAGATTCAGCAAGTCTTTTCAAGAAATGTCTGGTAATAATCATTAATCGTATTCTCTGTGCATATTGTTATCTCCTCTCTGCCTATCCTTTTTCCTTGCATCTTCTCACCAACTTGTTCATGTCATCTATTCACTCTTGTTGACCTCCTTCTCTTCTTCTTCCCTCTCCCTTGATATTGAATGACAAATTGTATTGTAATGTGAAAACAACAGTAATGTTTGTCGTTACTACAGTGCATGATACAGTTGCACCCACAATAGTACGTAAGCCAAGTAGTGCGTTTATGACTTTCTACAGTAAAGAATACTAAAGTTAAGGATTTTGATTGTGTGTAACAAATTTATTAATTTATACTTCCCTTTTATTATGCTTTGTTCACATTCACCAGTGATGTATTTTGTGTTTGCACACTCAGGATACAGATGCTGAAGAGGACTACACCAAAGATGTGAAAATTGGAATCCTCACAGCGATAGAGGATGATGTTGCAGCAGTCAAATCTCTACCTACTGTTATCAACACAGCCATCATTTTGGAAGAGACTGTCGTCCTCCAGGATATTAAGGACGTCCCCTCTGCATTTGCTTATTTGTTCGGCCTCCTGTACGCAATCAACATGGAATACCCCAAAAATCTCAAGTACACATTTGAGGTCATTCAGAAGATTTTCCTGGGCCTTGGAGGTAACAGCTGTTCTGCAAGAACACAGTCTCTAAGAAGTAAAATGCTGGCCTGTCTGCGTTAATTTGTTTGCATGATGTGACCCCACATTGTTCAAGTTTTGATTCTGTGGACTTGGTATACTGTGAGACCTTTCAAGTTAGATTTGATGTCTCAAATTTGAGATTTGATGAAGAAGTAAAATGCTGGCGTGTCTGCATTCATTTGTTTACATAATGTGATGCCATATTGTGCAAGTTTTGATTGCTGACTTGGTATACTGTTGGACCTTTTAAATTGGATTTTGATATTGTTTTACATACATTTTGATTCTTGGCATCTAAAGGGGCAAAAACAAGTGCCTTTTTTATTATTCATTCTTGAAAACAAAAGTATTTAAGTTTTTTTTTTTTTTTCTATGCCATTTGAATCAGCGTTTTGTCCTCTTCATACAGTACACTTCAGAGTTCCCTTGTTCTGAGTTATGGCAAAAGCCTATTGTTAGCACTCAGGATATTGACACTGCAACAACCTATTAAGCGATATTCGGTATATTGCATTTTTATTTTGCGTTTATTTAACTTTTATTTGAAGCTCCAAGTGCAAAGTGCGCTGATTAGAAGCAAAAATCTGGAGACCATTTTTTATTTTTATGCATCCCTGTGATTTGTGCATGTTGAGGTACATTTAGGCAGTGTTTAAGAAGTTTTCTGATGTGCATGGTGCTTTCTACACTGCTTTTTTCAATAAAGCACTTGATGGATTATATTACAATTGTTGGTTTTAGTTTTCCTTACTTTTTATCCCAAGTTGTGTCAACTAGTGTCCTAACTTATGTTTTGAAGTCTGCAGAATAGTTGGTAGAAAAAGCTTTTCAGAGTAAATTTAATTAAGGTTTATTTTTTAGTTCAAATTGATTATGCAAGTTCTCCCCTCTTGTTGAGTGTACTCTGAAAAACCCTTAGAATGAGTTGGTGTAGTTTTAAGCTGAGTTTACTCAGAAAAACCCTTGTAATAGGTTGCCTTACTTTTTTAAGTAAACAAGGCAGATATTTTTTTTACAGTGTAATAACAAATGCTATAAACATATTTTTTATAAGGTGGATTAATTATTTAAAAGTTATCCTTTTTCAGTTACATCAGAAAATTGTGATTTTTGTTAAAGAAATGATACAAATGGACTTTTTAATGTAATAATGATATAACGCAACATGAGTACACATGCACATTTGAGAGACCTGATGCTTCTTAAAACTATATTTTTAAAAAGTTTTTGACTTTCTCATTTTTCCAACCATGAATTGTCACTGACCCACACATTCATCTGAAAAATAAATAAATGGTTCAATAAAACTGCAAAAGAGAAAACAAACACAGCTGTTATTGCACAGAGGCCCATATGTGTGTATGTGTTTGTGTGTGTTTTATTGTGTAGGTTTCCTGTGTTGTTTCCCTCCACCTCAGTGGTCGTCAGTGGTCATGGCACTAACTACAACATTACTCTAACTATCATTAGGTGTGCAACAATATTCAGATTCTATATACATTTTTGAAGTCACAATTTTCTCTAATGCTGAAATATATCTTTACTATAAACAGGCCCTATAGATGTGTATTTGGACAGAAGCCAGACTGTCCCATTATTTATGATAGGTTTACTAGTCTATTTCACGAGATAAGTGTAACTTTTTATTTAATACAAATCTGACTCACACACCCACATCTACTAATACTGCAAGTTATGAAGACTACAGTTTGTCTTCATGAGACAAGCAAAGTAAGTCCAAATTGGACTTATGATCGCAAAGCTGGTGGCTTGAAATCACTTTACAGGTATCGGGGTGGTGCTATATGTGAAAGAAAAGTTGTATAAAGCCTTTTGTTGCTCCAGGGGGAGGCACACAAAATCTGATAAACCCGCAATATCTGAAGACTACGCATTTCAAAATGAAAAGAAATGTCGGGGTATGGAGTTGAAGTGAGCAACTACTCACAGGGAGCTGGCTGCAGACAGGACGCTCTATATATGTCAACCTCAGTTATCACTGATTATGATGTCTGTGGTCAGGAGTGTTCTGGTTTTCTTGACTGAGGAAAACAGGATTGCTCCTACCTTCCCCACTGCCTTCTTCTCTTCTTCATCTCTTGCTTGATTTAAATATTCATTTAAGCCAAACAAAACACAATTTATGACCTACTGGATTTTAATTCTAGCCACTTATTTGGTACAGTTAAACACATCCTGTGCACAAACCAGCTTTTTTAAAGTTATACTGTAAGCTATCACTTGTCAATTTGCATGCTCAAGTTTCATTAAAATTCAACTTCATTTTGTGTTCCATAATTACCATACACAATCATATATGTAAATCAGTAAATATTCTTAATTACCATGCAGCTGAATTCACTGCATGGCTGAAAGTGGGAGGATATATGAATATATTCAAACCATATCTGATATTTCCTGAACCATGGGCCTAACTAAATATATTCTTGGCGTCTTTTTACTTTTGTAAAGAAGTACCTAAATGATCAAAGCACAGTCTTGCTAAAATACAAAATGTGTAGCAATGTTATCTCATCTGAACTGAATAAAATGATCTCTAGCTAGTTTTATCTCCCTAATGCAGAGTTCCTCAATGCCTGCTAAGTCTGTCACTTCAACAGAATTCCTTCAATTCTCTGTATTATTTCAACAGGCCTTTTCTTCAAAATGAACAGCCCGAGTCCCATCAGCATGGCTTTTTTTCGATGTATTTGTAATCTGGTGATGTTGTCATCAGACAACTCGAGGCAGTTGTATGATTACAGAGGATTGCGAGGAAAGGTGACGAATACTGTGCACTGACAGCATGACACAATATCCGATTAAACACTAATTTGTGTTTAATCGCCTTGAGCAATGGCATCACAATTTACTTGATTTTCAGGCATTTTAATATTCTGAAACACCGTGATTTGAAAATTTGCGTGGATGCTGTTTACAACTCAGAATCTCATTATTATTATAACCCCCATGACGTGAATGCAACTGCATTATCAATCAATCAAGCAGACTCTATTGGTATAGTGCATTTCATCTAGCAAAATGTAACACAAAGTTCTATACAACAAATACAATAATAACCCTGTCACACACACACACACACAGTAGGTGACTTTGTAATTTATAAAGCACCCAATGATAACACCCAAACTAACATTTAAATAATTAAATGTAAAGTAATAAAACCTAATAAAAAAGAGCAGGTAAATTTAATAAGTAAATTAATGGTTTAGAGCACAACTCAATAAATACTAAAATAGACTTATAAGAATTATAATTTAATAATAGTATTGAATTAAAAAAATATATATATAGAGTCACACTTTTATATATCAAATGAGGTTCAAAATGAATAGTGAAGACTATGACGAGGTTAGAAATAATGATTTTTATTTGGAATAATAATGTTCTCCTGCAAACTTTTCTATCATTAAAGAATGCTCCATCTAACTAACTATTTTAGCTGTACTAACATAATATCACAGGGGTTTTCTAATTATCCATTAGCTTCTAATGCAATTAACAAATCTAATGTACCATTAGAACACTGGAGAAATCGGCCTCTACACACCTATGTAGATATTGCATTAAAAAAAAGTAATTTGCAGCTAGAATATTCATTTACCACATTAGTTTAATTTCATCTTAATTGAAAAAAAAGTTTTCTTTCAAAAATAAGCACATTTCTAAGTGACCCCCCATTTCTGAGTGAAGTAAAAGAATTACTAATATATAAACCAGACTCAAATATATAGATAATAGAGACATAGATAAATTAATTTCATTCAGACTAATAAACAGGTCCTGAGCTTGCTTTTAAAAATATCTGCACTGTGTATTCCACAGAGCAGAGCAGCGTAATGAAAGCATGACTCAGTGGGTTTTGTTCTAACTTTTGGGATAATAAAAGACCACTAGCAGACGACTTGAAGTTATTTATATAGATCGCTAGGTTGCACTACTCACTGTGAGTCTGCCAACGTTATAGAAGTATGACGCCAACAGTGGAGATCTGCCTATGTGTGCTAGAATAATACATGTACATTTCAGAGAACTAGACCATTTTGTTGTTGGCCTTTGCTACCTGATGGTACCTGGTAATTGATGATAATATGTCTTATGTTTTGGAGCTACATGATTGCAAAGTAAAATGAAAAAAACTCAGTCTGAGTCAGTTGGAAGCCCGCCCCACAGCATTTGACGTCGAAAGTAATGAGTACATGTTTCAGGAGAGAGCAATTTATGTTACAGGCCATTTTGGTGTTCTGCTATCAAGACTGTTGATGACAGATGATTACCTGGATATGGCCTGTCGCACATTGTTTCCTCTGCTCCACACACACACACTGGACCATACCAACAAAAAACCAATGTTTCAGCCATGCAAAAGGAGTGAAGGCACCGTTTAGTTTTGTTTGCTCAGATCATTTAATTTGATTCTGTATAAAAGTCCTCCTCGAGATATATTTATAGGTTATAAACCTCAAATGTTAACCTTTATACAAACGACATGTAAAATTATAGTTTAAAGCCACGTTATTAACATGATGTTTCCACAGAGGATGAAACCAGTAACCTCAGTGTTCTCTCTGTAGTCTGCATTACAAAACACGTCTTTGGCATCCTCTGTCATTATGGTTGGACTGGGTGATCTTATTTTCCAACACACAGACGAAAGGGAAGCGAGGAGAAAGGAGGAGGAGGAGGAGGACGTGTTTGGAATCATGCCTCCCTTTCTGCAGCTGTAGCGGAGAGGAGGGACAGGTCCTCCGGGAGTAATTGCATGCTTTTTTGTGTTTCTGTCGGAATAACGCATTTCTGGATGGGAGAGGCTATGAGATGTTTGATTAAAGCTTCGCCACAAAAAAAAAAGAACTGACTGATTACTGGGGAAATTATAAAGGGTTCAGAATGGTTATGCTGTGCAACCCTCAGAGAAAGGAAGGATGCAGTCAACACATTGAGCTGAGGTCTGCCAACATGCAGTCAAGACAATGGACTCTAAATGGCAGCTTTGTATATAATTAAGCATCATTCCTGTAAAATACAGGCCTCCTCCTCATTTGTCATCCTCTCCCTTCATCAATTGATTGCATTTTTCACAGAGAATAATTTGCTGCACAAAAGCAGAATCCTTTCCTCTATGTGTACAAAATCATCTTTTCCTGTGTGAGCAGGCCAGTTTGGTAAAGAGAAAGGTGCACATAAACCACACCAGAGGTTAACAACATCCCCAGTCTTGTGAAATTATCTCACACAAACATTTATTTGTTCATTTTGGTTTTGTCTAAACCCAGAAGTGTATTTTGCTCATTGTTCCCTCACTTAAAAGCTTGACCTTCATTGTGTGTTGAGTTTTCATCAACAGAAAACAGAAAGTTTCCTGTCATCAAATAAATACTCAATACTAAATAAAATATCTGAATTTAAAACAACAACAAAATATTATTATCAAAATATACCTAATAGATAAAAAAAAACATTCAGTTAATAAAGTACTGATACAGCCTCATAATCGTATAGTACATGGTAGTGTTTTTAATGTTCTATGTGAAGCCAACTTTGGATGCTTTGGGTAGAATAACACACACACAAAGTGCTTAGCAAATGTATATGAAAAACCGCAGCGGAGTTTAGGAAGGCTGAAGGATGCTGGGAAAGAGTTAAGGAGAAGATGATCCGGATAGTAATTCAAGGCAGACAGCTGTCTCTTTGGACCTCTGTGATTGCACACGGCGGAGCGCTGGTGTTAATGTGTTTGTCTTGTAAGCAGCTGTTCCTCCACTTTCTCATTTTAATGATCACAAGATGTGTTATTTTTGGACGCCGCACTTTCTTTCTGTTTTACTGAGTGTTGTTTTGTCTTCTTCGGCTACTGCTGCTGAACATGGAGAAAGAGAGAGACAGGAAACAAAAAGAGAATGGACACAAACTAATTATGGGTTTGAAAAAGTTGAGTGCTGATTACAACACACACACACACACACACACACGAAAAATGTGTGTCTCTCTTTCCTTTCAAATCCCATGCTATGCATTTCCACTACAATAAAAGTAGACCCTATTTTTCTTCTATTTTTTCAACTGAAGATCTGTACAGTGACTATAACCTAAACAACTCAGTTTTTGCTCTTTTATTTTCACTGGCTTTAAGCAGGCTTTTTTCCACTTCTTGGGATAAGAGTTGGTTTTAGAACATCTTCAATAGTTTTTTTTATGTCGCTAAAGGTTCCAAAAGTGAGGTTTTAAATGCTCTTTGATTAGAATAATGTGTAGGTGATATATAGATACTGTCTCCTGTTCAAAATCTCTCCAACCACAGAGAAACAACACAGCCTGTGTTCAGGAACTGTTCCTTAAAATGAGCTGTCAAGACTTCTGTAAAGTTGCACTGTCACATATACAGTTACCACCCACCCACCTATACACAGCCATTTAAATCATCCAATTAGATGTGAGAGAAAGGCTCATTAATATTACTAAGACTTTATATAACTTCAGACAGAAGTTTGACTCTAACCTATAAGCAAAACCCTTAAAAAGTGTGAGTAACAGTGAGTAATTATCTAAAAAGTAAAATATAGACTACTATTGAATTGATATGTTCAATTACACAATTCATTTAGAAATAACTTATTGGGGGCCATATTAATAGAATAAGTAAGTTGGCAATAAATTATTTGATTTCTCGCCTGATTGTGCAGTAACTATAACAGTAACTACTCAAGGAGAATACAGCATCATATATCATATTAAAGTATATATGTTCTGACTTTAATGAGTGCTGCGAAGCAAATGATGATTCAAATGAAATGCAGTAGCTGTCATGTCGCATCGCCAAACGTGCAGCAGGTGGGTCAGCGGGGAAGACGGTTTGACAGCGAGTACGTGACTCACTGTGGACAAACGTGACCTTGGGCTTCTCAAAACTTTCGCCACACACAACATCCGAGTTGCAACTGTATTCATGAGCATCTGGCTCGGCCTGACCCGCACAGAGATGTGGCGCATTATAAACACTTGGCAACATATTCATTTGCTGTTTCTGCTCCGTGTCATGTCTTTTGGTTTTTCCAGTCTATTTCATGTGTGTCTGTTTCAAGGTTCCAGAAGATGAAGGACCCAGCAAATCAAACAAACCAGCACATATTGGTGGAAATATTTCAAATTGGCAAAATAAATAAATCAAGCATAGTAAGTTTATTTGAATATCTATTATATACACATATTTCAATTTCCATATGTCAGAATACATCTCTACAGACTTGTGTAGCATCCGTTTGTGCCCGTGCGCACGTTGCCGTGGCCACAGATGGCTGAACAAGCGAAGAGCGTCCTGTAGATGTGTCAGGGGCCTGGAGGTAAGACAGAAGGGCTTTTCAGGAGAGGCACTGTTATGGCGTAGGTCCCAGTTATTGTCAACCCCACCAACTGTCCGACCACATGGGTCAGCCTGCGCCTGACGGAGGCTGCGAGGCGACGCGTGGCCAGGCGCTGGCGAGCTGAAGCGGCGGTTTAGAGGTTACAGCGGCTTGTCACTTCCAGTCTTCAGTGAGTCAGCGCTTCAGAACAGGGGAAGGGTCAGTGGTACCTTAAAACTACATTGTGCTTTCCTTCTCTCGTGTGAGGCCAGGCTTCATGAGACATTCTGTGTTTTTTTTTTCTTTATCTATCTGTAAATCAGGGAGCGTCTGTCAGTCTGTCGCTCACGTATCTTTCAGACTGTTGAACCAACCTCAGCTTTCAGATATGACATTCACATGGCACAATGGTGTGTATCCTTTCCTGTGAAATTTTTGTGGTTGATAACAACCACTCTCTACACACTAGCATCTTACATACAATATAAACTACAAGTATAAACTATGCTGAAGCTCCAAGACACATCTGCACTATTGTTTTATGGATTTATGGATGGATGGATGGACAGACAGATGGAAAACTTATTGAACAAGTTGTTAAGACAATGTAAAAACACCATTTCCTACACATACTGTGGTTAGCAGAGCAGTGTGTAGGACATGTTGTGTACATCCAATTTAACTACTTTTCCATAGGAATACATACTTTCTATGGGCACTGCACTAGTTAATAATTACTAGTTACTAGGTCTACTAGTTAACTAGTAATTAAATAAACTGAACGCTATAGCATGTGACTGTTCCGGACGTGGCTGAGGTTGGAGGCCATGTTGTCAACCTTAAAAAAATATTATGTTAGTTGGAATCATAGATTTTCCCCAAATGGTTGATCTACAATCTTTAAGCAGATTTCCATTTGAAAGAGCACTATGTATGTATTTCAAATCCTTGCTTTTTACACCAGTGTTCTGGCACATCTTTAGAAGCACACCACACCTCACCTGTTTATGACAAATACGTCTTTTTAATCCTTAAATCCCAAGTGCAAGCACAGACGCTTTACACTGATCAGACTGCTGCAGTAACATTTACAGGCATTGTACTGTATGTGACTCGATATTAGTGCCAAATGGGAGTCCAGTATGTGGGTATAAATGCATCTGACATGGAGCTTTTCTGCAGCATGCAGAGAGGAGGGTGAATAATGATGCTGTGTCAACATTCACGGTTTTCAAAAGCGACCTTTGTCAGACATCCATTTTACATTTTCTGAAGTGCTTTGGCAAAATTCTCATTTCCCAAAACTGCTCATACAAAATATTGTAGTTATTCCCACAAAAAGGCTGTTATTTTCCAGATCTGTCATTCATGTTTTAAAATTAGGCTGCATCATTGAGGAAGTCATTGCTATCAAAATGGCATGTACCAGGGTGCTAACTGCCTGCTATTAACTAGTCTAGTAAAAGTCTCCAGGTAGTCATTTCAAGAAAAAAAATAAAGGAGCACTTAAATTTGCATGTATTGTGAGGAGAACTAAATTCATTTTTCTGGCTAATATCTCTGTTGCCACAGATTCTTCTGGTATTCACACCTGATTCTCTCCCTTGCGGTGCAACGTGGGAAGAATCGTCTTGTACGCTGCATTCATCCTCTGCTTCTGCTGCTATGTCATCACAAGCAGCTTCCACCCAGCAAAGGTATTTGATTTTGAGGTTGATTACTGTATACAAACATCTACACAGCCTCCTTAACACCTCCCATTCAATATTTATCTAATCAGATTCATGCTCATGACTCACACCTGAAGCTAACTGGACAGCAGGGGTCTTTGGTTGATGTAAAAGGGACAATGCCAAAACTGTCATGGTGTGGCCCTAAAATTTGGTGCCAGCTAGTTTAACTCTCTGAAAAGGTTAAAAAAAAATTAAAATACATGCTATCAACTAGTTTTATATTCTAGGTGGAATCAATGTTTCTTATGTATCCTTTTTTTGAGTTACACAATTTGACATTAAGTGTACAAAAAAAATCACATAAAATTGTGAGTTTTGTAAATGCGAAATGCAATAGATGCAAATGGACTTTTAAAATCCAAGAAATCAACATGACCACAAAATGTACATTTTTAGAGACTTAATGAATGCTTCTTGAAACTGTATTTTTGACTTCTTCATCTTGCCAAACATGATTTTTCACTGACACAAAAAACTTTGTTGTGAAGTTTCTGCATTTTTTTTTTTGCATGTAGTGATGCACACAACAAAAGAATTCTGACATATTCGAGAGTAAAATTATTCATCTGAAAAGAAACAATACATGCTGTTTCGAAATTACATATTGACACACTGATAATTGTTCAAATTGTAGACAATCGCATATATTCTATTGTCTAATTGTGCGAAAACCCTTGTGAATGGTAACAAAGCATGAGAAATGCTCGCTCTGTTGTGCGCGAGTGACAACATTGTGTGAAGACTTCAACAGCTGTCATTCAAAGATATTTCAAAAAGGCATTTTAACGCCAAAAATATCTTTTTTTGTTCCGTCTGAGGCAGATGGGACGGAACATCAGCTGTGTGCAGGGCCCATCGACGCGGCAGCGAGCCGAGGCCACTGTGTGGGCAGGCTGACGTGACATTTTGTCCCCGCTCTAATTATGGGAAGTGACGAGAGTGATTGTTGTTAACTGCAGAAGTGACGGCTTCAGAGGGCTCGGGGCCGTCCACGCAGCTGCTGGCTCGCAGACACATACATATTTTTGCTTCAACACGTACATCACTGAGGGGACACGGAGGCGCGTAAACAAGGTGAGGGGCGACTTCCGGGCTACGCGCCTGTCAGACAGGACCCCGCCGTCTGACCCGGCAGAGGAAACCACCACTGGAACACCTGTGTTGGATGAATGAGGTGAGACTGCTTAACTGCCTTCAGCCACTGATTTTTTTTTGGACATCAAATATATATACTCCCATCCCTGAATCTGAAACCGCAGACCCATACTTTTCCCCCCCCAAAAAAACATCTTGGGTAAATACAAATTATAGGTGGTGCGCAGCGGTCGTCAGAGCTGGGCAATTTTAGGCAAATTGAGGCAATTTTGAGCAACAAGCAGGAACACGGGGAGACAACAAGAAAGGTTGGTTTTACAATGTGGGATTTGCTTCAGTGAAGCTTGAACTCACACCCTCTAAGACTAAGTAACAAGAAACTCACTGAACATTACATCTGAAAAATAATAATTTAATATTTCCTAGTGACATTTTTTTTTATTTTGGGGGAACATTACAAGTGCTTAATTGCCATGAATAGGAATGTTGAGGCTATATATGTACGTGTTAGTTATAGAGAGAGCACTACAGACATAACACATTCATGTTTCTAAAATGTTAAAGTCCCTACTGATTAGACTGCACATTGGCTAAGGCACAAAAACAGGGAAAAAGTGTTAAAGTGTATTTGTCTCTCTGCAAAAGTGCCTGCATCTAATTATTTTCAATTATCAGTCTCTAATGCATGGAGCATAATGCCCAAACATAGGCTCTTCATATCCTAATGTGTATTTTGCCTCAGCTGATCACACTGAGCTAATTAACATGTGAAAACTCATTTGTGGCTTCACAAATTGACTGAGCCAGTCACCAGGGGGCAGGACGGCAGCTGTTCACGCACGGAGAGGCACACATCACACTGCTGCTTTTTTTTTTTTTTTTTTAATCTGATTAGAGACATATATCATATAGACAGTTTAAAATGGTTGCATTATTTTAACAATAATAATGGTTTGTTTGATAAATAAAAAACTTGTGTTTTAAAATGAAAATGGAACTGGCCAAATCATCTACCATAACGTCAACATTTTGGCAAATGTTTTATGGTTGTTGAAGATTTGTTTAGCAGGAATAAGCAAGTATGTGCTTACAGTACCGTTTACAGTCAGAGGTTACGATAAACTGTACCCTGTAAACTCTGTGTAGCATCTGAAGAAGCTCTGTGGAAAGTCTGCTGTCAATTGGGCAGAAATCGTAGGAGGAGATAGGTTTAATAAGTTTTACAGTTTTTTTGGAACAGTGGTGGAATCCATAATTTGCTCTAGGGTTAAGTGTTAAAAAGTTTCTTCTGTATTGGAAATTGCTCAACATGACCTTAATAAATATTTAAATTTAGTGAGTTTCACTAACAATTCAGGATAACTTTGAAAAGAAGGGTTCTGTAGATGTGTTTCTAAATTATACCGTGTTTAAAGAATAAGTCACATACAGAACATACACCTATATATTCAGTCTTCCCCACAGGCAAAGAACTACACTATATTGAAAACATGTTGTTAAAACCAGCTGAAATACTAACACTAGAGCTGCAGATGTGCCTGTGCGAGCTTTTTGTCAGGCTATCAGGAGCCATCAATAGCACTTGCTGAGAACTCAATGTGAAGGTGATTGAATTAGGCTGAAAAGACCAAATGCCTGGAGCACCTGTCTCTATTGATTGTTAGTCAACTTTACAGATGTGATATTTACACAAGCCTGATGCCCTCCACTGTTAGAGACCTCGGGATTCACTGCTGCTAAACTATTCACCCATGGATGTCGACAGGATGGATGAGACATGCTGTATCTGTAGGAGCGTCTCACTGATTTAACACATGGAAGTCATGTTCACACACCACGCCACTACTACTCATGAGTAATACTCTAAATACTGTGACGTTTATTCCTGTTGTTCTGGGAAAATAACCCTGGGGATGTCAGCAGGTGAATGTTCTTGGTGATTTTAACCTGTCTTTTTTTTATTAACACTTTAGAACACTTACAGCTATATTGTAGAAATGCTTGCTGGTAGCTTGGTGCTGCTTCAATAGAATGAGAATTGTAGCCTTGGTTACATTACAGTTTGCAACAGTTTATAGGTTAAAGGATAAGTTCACACTTTCAAAGGCCCATCTTCAAATAAGACATGACATGCCCGCATGGAAAGATTCATTGTTGTTGGAGTATTTCACACTGTCCATACCGGCTACTAAGAGATCCATTAATAAAGGTATTTGTCAGTGAAGAGGAACTAAATCCACAGTACAAAGTACAGCTAGTGGACTTCAGCAGCCTGAGTTTGACAAATGACGAAGGTAGCCTCCAAAGTAACTGTCTTTTTGTAACAAATTTCAGCTTGGTGTTACTGTGTCGGTGGCCTGACCCTGTAAGCAAACACTGTCTATGGAAGCACAAAGCGGGAACTTCATAGAGCCAGGCAGTCAATTTGGAAGATGCATCTATCTCAGGCTGCTTCAACTGAGCCTCTCAATGCGAAAGAACTGCAAGTGATGTCTGCCAACAATAAAGTTACGGCTCAGGCTTTGTTTGAGGCCAGGCGGGATCAATTTGTTGGAAGATAGACTTGAAACAAATATGAATCTATCCTCTGGGGCTGTTATTAAAACAGTGTAAATGAAGTAATGGTTCCGCATATTGTTTATTGATTTTGTTGTATGTGCTTTAAAAAGACAGCAGAAGCCATATCTGTACATTACATTAACTCTGCCCGAACGGTGCCGACATGAACCACTGCGCATTTGTCACTTAATAACTTTATAGGCGAGCAGGAACAGCCACAGGATCTCACTCCCTGAGATAAACCATCTCCATCATGGTGGGGGGCGGGTGGCAATTTTCAGTGGATTTATTTCCCCAGAAGCTGCATTTACACAGCGGCTGAAAATGGCATCATAACAATAAACTTTTAATGGCCCCAGATTCAAACAGGCAGGCACGTGTGAGGGCATGCCGAGGTCCTTAATGTCCAAAATGCCCTTTTGCCAACCTGTATTTTTATCTTTTTGACTGTGTGGATGTAAGTTAACAGCACACTACTAGTATCATATATATATATATATATATATATATATAAAAACTAATTCACCGCAGGCATCTCTCCTCCTATTAAGGCGCATATATATATATATATATATATATATATATATATATATATATATATATATATATATATGTATAGTGCCTTACTGTCCCCTCATTTGTCGAATTGCCAGTAATCATTACCATATAAAAATGTACATGCTAATGCTTCTTTTCCCCGCCCCCATATGGCTCTACATACTTTATGCAAATGTGTGAATGCATGAGCTCAGTGAGATATAACACGGGAGGGAAGGAAGGATGAAGAAAAGTGGGTGCCGAGGAAGAAGAGGAGGGAGATGGAGTTCGACTCGGAGTAAAGCAGTGAGAGGCTAAGTCAGGATGTCCCCGAGGTCATGAATAAAAGACAAACTGAATAATTTTGGTATTCCTCAGCCTGATACATAAAAGTCACGGTGCGGATATCAAAGAGACTGAACATTGAATAATCACTCTCTCCTTTTCACTCTTTCTTTTTTTTGTTGTCTATTCTTTCTCTTTCTGTCCTTGAGAGCCACGTGTGCGCACTGCACACTGTTCAATGAGACCACATATGTGCTCTGAACATTAATATGGTTGTCTTGTAGGGGTAGTCACCACAGGGAATTTACATGGTGCAAATTAGGTTGGATCTCATCCTTAGATAAGCTATTGGCTCCTCACTACCGCCCTCTGCAGCTGTGTGTGCGTGCATGTGAGTAATGTTATCAAAGAATCTCGGCTACAGGAGATCACGTTCTCCGCATCATAGAAAGGAAACACTGACTCACACACACACAAAACAAAATACCAGCATGAACCACACCACCAGAGCTTGTGGTGCCTCTGCCCTGTACTCATGCAGAATAAACACCAGCGCTCTGCCTCACACTCTGTTATATAACGCAGCGCGGGGAACCGTGGGCGGAAGGAGGGAATCCTTCATCATACAGCAGCAATTCATGTTCCGATCCAGTTGGAGATTGTGACTGCGGAGGACGGCGGGGTGGTTTGTAAAAAAAGAAAGACGTTTGCAAGGAGAAGACTTGTCTTGTCACTGCTTCTCTGAAGGTCCTTGCTGCTTATTACCACCTTAGAATCAGCTCCTAAGCAGCTGTTTCCATTGATAACAAATTCATGTATTTACCTGTAATTTCAGGATGCTGGGAAAACGTTTACACACGCAGACAGATATTGATGCACAGCGACATGTGATTCAGAGAGAGTGTTATCTAGTCTCCACTTCCCCTCCGTGTATATTCTGTTGAATGTTGTCAGAGTTTATACATTGAAATGTTGGGTCAACTAAAAAAAAGTAATCTCAGGAAATGTTCTGCAGGCTCCCGCTGTTGGGAGGACAATTTTTACAAGGAGCTACACAATAGATTTTATTGTTCCGCTGTTCTGCTGTTGGCGGTGATAAGAAGCACACAGCCAGCAGAAACTGACGAGAAATAGTACTACATCTACAGGGTGTTGTCAAAATAACGGAGAGACACCGACTCCAGGTCAGTAATTGCTTGATATGACCACAGATGACACCCAGAGATCTCCTCTAATTACCTCAAAGACCTTCGTCAAGAAACGACTTGTAGGATGGAGCTAATGCCAGAACGCTGGCATCTGATTGGTGTAGCTAAAGGAGTCACCGCCCCCTGATTAGATGATAGTAAAAGCTGGGGAAAAAAAGCAAGGAGACGAAAGTGCAGGGGAATGAGAACGAATGAATGAGAACAAACTAGTCTGCCTGCTTGAAATTGCACAGAGCCTCATTTCAACCAAGAGAATCATTTTTCTTGTCAACGTAGAGTAAAAAATGTCAAGACTTTGTTTTTATATATTAAGCATATCCTTGTCAATATCTCAATGTTGGCTGAAAAATGAAGAGACTACATGTACATTATAGAAGATCTTTTTGGATCAGGTTTATGGAGAAGCCACCGTGCTGCTACCCATCACTCACTTTGCTACCAGTAGATGGAGCTGAGATCCTCTCAATGCTCCAGGGGTAGCTCTGCAGAATGTGTACATTTGTACATTTGTGTGTTGCATGTGTGTGACAATGAATATTGCTTTATTTTTTTTAATAGGTACCAGATTAGCATCAGTACCTGCTGCTAATTTCTCCGTCTCTCAGGTCAGCCACATGCGCGGCTGCTGAACTTTCCCTCTGTGAGCTGTTTACTTTTGTTGGCGGTCAGAGTAGGACAGGACTTAATGCTCAGAGACAGACTTATTAAAGCGGCGTCCCTTCAGGCCCCTGCGGTGAACTGGCACTTCACATGCTGGGTTCAGGCGCTGAGTTTGGGGGCTAGTTCTGCACGGTGGGACCAATGTTAGCTTTCGAGACAGGATAAGCTTGCCTCTCTTTTCGGTGTGCCTCGGCCTGACAGTCTATCTTCCACTCTCATGCCTGCCCTAGTGTCTCCTCTCCCCTCTCTGTGTCCCTTTTCAGTTTGCCTATCAGCCCTCTGGCCCTTAGGAGCATCTGTGCCCCTCCTAATTCAACATATGCCCCATGCCTTTAAGCCTAACCCCCAACGCTGGCGCCAATCACTTATTCATCGTGACCATTAATTAACAATCGTCTATGTTCCATCCGAACCAACAACCCGATGGTTCATCTCATTCCTGACCTGCTTCTGGTTTTGGCAGGGCTGCTTGTAGATCACACAAACATATAGACGGGGCAGGCTTGAAAGGATTTATCAACAGGCAACAGCCAGAGTAGACAAGTGCAACATGGAAGAATATTGTTGCATGCCTCAAGATCTGCAAGTATCTTCGAGAAGATTAATTGCTTAAATGGTTTGGGATTAAACCGAGAAAAGAAACGGTACTGCAAAGGTGTCGTAAAAGGGGATTGAGAATGGCCACAGAAGGAGAAAGAAATGAGAAATACACAGAGGAAGAAAGAGCAATAAAGGCAATAGATAAAAGCTTTGGTTGAATTACAGTGTTATTATGTGTTAGGAGTGCTGGAGGTGGTGGTTAACTTTCAGATAGCTCATTTTCCGATGTTCAAAAAGTGCACTCAACAGCAGTACCCTGACAATGCTTTCCTCATTTATTTGATACGATCTCTAAATTTTATGAAACATCAAAAGGGACAGAAACCAGGAGGAGGTTCATGCATGTGAAATCGAATAAATGGGAGTCTCTAACCTGCAGAAAACATTTATCCCCACGACCTAAAAAGCAGCCAGGAGTCTGCCTTTGTTGGTTTATTTCCTCTGACTGATCTCCCGGGGAGCCCCCCCTCTGTGTGCTGGTTAAAACCGGATTCACGGTTACTGCGGTGTGTCCGCTGTCCGGTGTCCTGGGGCGTCTGCAGAAGGCTGCATGGAGTTTCATTATTTGTCTTGGTGTGCACAGTACTTTCCCTGAATTTATGCATGTTTTTTTTTAATGAGTAAAAATAGTATTTGGTCTTATTTATATGCAACTCAATACATATGGAGATCTGGTTTTTGCATCGAGCCTCCAAAAAGCTAGAAGCAGCCTTGAAACTGTGGTAATGGTGACTGGCTGATAGCCACGCTTGGTGCCACTGCAACATTTAACAAATGACTCATTTGGAGGGAGGTAGGGTCCTTGTTACCTCCATCAGTCCCTTTGTGTTGCTGTATCAGAGACTATTCGGGTGTGTTTCTACCCACTTGTACCAAATGAGCTAGTGTTGAGACCTTTTTTTCCCTTGTTAAAGTGCTTTTCTTTAGGGAGCCTTTCGTTTCAAGGGTCTGAGGACAGGGGGATGTTGTGCCGTTGTACTACAAAAGCCCCTGAGGTGAATCTGTGATTTGTGATTTCTGGACTTCCGTATACAGAGGAAATTGACGTGACTATCTGACTTGATCTGTCCTGATACATGCTGCTTGTAAGTGGCTGCTTCAAGGGGCATCTCTGCCTTTCCTAAATGACAGTTCAATATGGTTTAAAGCATTACCAGGTGTCAGTCAAGCTCTTTGAAGCCTCTGCTCTCGCCCCTCTCAAAGGGTAGATGGAGGAGAATAGGAGGAGCGTGTTGCCATGCACAAAGAGAGACTTAAACCGCTCCCAGCTATAATCGCAGCTACTTCCTTGATATGCACCAACTTCATAGCCTCTCTGCACCTCGTCCTCTATACCTTCATTCCCCCACCCTGCATCATGTTATTTAACCTCCCCAAACAACCCCTCCTCCCCTTCCCTCCGGCACCCAAAACCCACTCCACACACCTACATGGCACACATTTTAAGGGATAGGGGTAGTGTCGCCCCGAGCCACATTAGCATGGCAAACTCGGCGTGACAGCAGTTTTGCTACAGTGCTGTTATGATGGAATGAATACGCTCACAGTTTCGGGCTCCTCGGGGGGGAAAGCGGTTCCCTCCAAAGTGTGTTATCGTGTCACCCCGAGAGGAGCTGGAGGGAAGGAGTGGAGGGACGGGGGGGGGGGTCACAAGATTCAGGAGGAGAGCGGGGACTGAAGGTGAGCTAAATTCCTGTTCAAAGCTGAGAGTTGAGCTGCGATGCAGACAGAGCGCCGGGAGTTTGCTTCTGGAATGCGGCGCGTGCCGGAATGAATGGGCCTTGGCGGGTTGACAGTCACTCCACACACGAGTTTGAGCGAGAGAGGAGGCGACAGGGCCTGGCTTATTGGAGAAGACAAGGAGAACACTGCAATCAGCCCCCTCCTCCTGTGAGCGCGCACAAAGCCTGTGTGAGACACATAATGCCTATCACAATATATCATTCAAATTTACCATGGTTATGAAACAGCCATGTGCCGTGAACATGCCATTATATCACAAGTAAGTTAAACAATACTAGCAGGGGAGCAGCTGCATAAAAAGATCAAGAATCACATAAAAGCTTTTCATCAGAAACTATCTGAGATTCACTCCCAGCCATTGATCCCAGGAAGTATTTGGATCCATATTTTTTCTTAAGCTTTCTGGGCAAATGATATTAACCCAAGGTGCTTATCTTTCTACCGTCGGCATTGTTCCCAAAATTTGGAAAACAGCCCATGTTCATACATATTCTTTTTTGTTCTGAGAACAGCAATCAAGTCAACAAGCGCTGCCAAATCACACAGCCACTTAGTGTCACTTAACGGTGGTGGAGCTCGGCCCTTTCATTTGCATGAACTCCAATTGATTTCTTTGCTCAAATGAAAAAAGCTGGGGCGTGGCACCTCTGCTCATCCGCTGAAGTACATGACATCACCGGACTCAGCCGCTGATTGCCCCAGAAAAGTTTTCAATTTGGCAGCCATTCAGACGTCTCCACTTACAGAAATTTACTGTCTTGACTACAACAACCGTGACATGTTTTATTTCAAGCGTCTGAGCAGCAAGGGGCCTCTTTGTAAAAATGTCAGTGGCGTTTGATTATTAGGTTCCCACCTTCGTTGTTGGCAGCTTTGTCACAGAGCGACGAGACAGCGCCACCCTCCCCCGTCGTAACGCTGACCACGGATGACAGCTTCACATTGTATGCATCAGGACTACAACGCACAGCACCGCACACGTCCACTCCCCTTGTTCTGTGTTTGATACTTCCCATACGCAGCAGCTCCCGGCCTGTTTCAAAGTCCTATGTGACCGTCCAAATCAAAATCATCAGTTGTGTAGAATCAGAAAAAGTTTTTACTTTTTATCCAGGGCTGCAGAAAAATCCCCCAGTGTCCGGTCCTGCCAAAAGTAGTCCCAACTGCTCTTTGAGATCGGTGGCCCGGTCTTTGATTCAATCTGTCACCCTGGCACTTGATGAAGTCATGTCGTAAAGCTTCGATTTTTGTGTTTTTTTTTTTGTTCAGGGCATACGAAGTCAGCCATTCTTAAAACAAAAGACTCGCTCTAAGGTTTGCTCCGCCTGGCAATTTCTTGAGCTACCATGTAGCTGGACTGTGTTACAGCTTTCCTCGGATTTTGAGAGATTTGCAAAAAATGCCAAAAACTCCCATGTGGTGTAACCATAAAATCCTAGTTTATCTCTCTTTTCAAAAGGTTTTAAAAAATTTAAAAAAAACACACATACTAGTTTTATATTCTAGGTGGATTAAATAAATAAATAAAATTCCTATTTTTTATTATGCCAAAATTTTTTACAAATGGGCGTTTAAATGACAAGAAATCAGCGTTAACACAAAATGTACATTTTAAGAGGTCCGATGAATACTTCTTAAAACTGCCTTTTAAAAAAGTTTTTGACCCAATTTGTCACTGGCCCATTAATCTGTCAAAAATACAAATACTAATGATAATAATCCTTCTAATTATTGTTCCCACTGTGAACTCCCATTCCTCGTGTTGGGCTGAGGTTTCGTATTTGATGTTTTCCCTCTGAAGTGCAGCGGCTTCAGAGATTCCAACAGTAAATTTCTGTGTGTGTCTGAGTGTGTGATCTCTTTATACCAGCAGAAACCAAAGGATTATTTTGTTAGATGTTTTGCCTCCTGCAGGCACATGCATGCTTATACAAAACACACACATTTCATTTTAACAAATATTCCATGTTAAATTCATTGTATCTCAATGGGGGTTTGGATTCTCTTATTGCATCCTTTGTATGAGCTTTAAGATAATTTGGCTGTAATTTCTTACTCAAAGGTTTATCCACCATATATCTAAACCATAGCCCTGTAACTGCCACCTTTTTTCCTTAATTAACCTGTAGTTTTATATTTGCTCTTTCAGGAGATTAACACATGATTATAAGAAAGCTACTAAAGGGCAGTTTAGAATGTGTTAATCTGGGCCATTATTGGCACTGTCTTAATACTATTACCATAAACAGCCTCATGTACTCACAGTCCCTAAATAACTACATTTTCTCCCTCAGCTTACTGATGGTATTCATTTTGTTTTCTCTTCACTCTCTTCCCTAATTATTTTCTCAATGGAGAAGTGTGGGAAAGGAAAATAACATCTTTTCACAGATGAGAGAAAGAAGGAGACAAGCCCGATAAACTGTCCAATCGATTTTAGCAATTAAATGCAGTTGCAGCCTTTAGAAAATATGTATTCGTTTAAAAAATACAGCACTAGCACAGCTGCAGTCTTTTTTTTTTTCCTTTTTAGTGTAGCAACAAGCCAAGAGCCAGGTGTTCATTCTGGCAGAGAACAGAAGTACAAGCCTTCATAGCAATAGAGACCAATTACTAGCAGCTCCACTCAGCTTCAAAGTTTTCTCTACTTCATTAAAAGCAGGTACAGTAAACTGTATCTAATACTGTGAGCTATGCAGCTGAAGTCTTTATCTGATGGAGACGAGCCATATTTAATCTGAAATCCAATAAGAACTGCTTTCGTTTATGGTAATTTAATAGTAGATTATGCTGATTTGGGGGGAAAGGATGTCAAACTGACTTTTTGTTATCACGAAAACACAGTCAGACTGGTTGGTTATGGCTTGGATGCTGAGGCCTGGATTGGCGATTTGCCCATTCACCCTGTTTGAAACGGATTAAGGAAAAACTGATGCCTCACCTCCGCTGATGAATGTTTCCATGACAATACACAATGAACGTGCTGCTGTTCACGGAGGGTTCACTAAGCCTGCATCTGTATTTGGTGGTAAAGTAAGGAGCCTTTATTGCAAATCTGTCTGATTCTCTAGTGATAATTATTCTGTGTACATATTGTCACAGAAGAAATGCAGAAAGAGAAGAACATAATGTTGTTTTTATACATGACCTGTGCTGCTGTTGCTAAATCCACAGGGAAAGTTGATTTATTTCTTCTACATAGGGGTCAAACATAAACTTATTGTTATGTATTTACCTTAAAGCATATTTCTGTCTTTTTTTGTGATTTTTTAGGATCCAGTGTGCAAGCATTGGTTCAGCTCAGTATAAACCCATCACCCTGCAGTGTATGTACTGTACATAAAGGACTTTAACTGTTCAGTCCAGTCTGGATAGCTGGCTATGAAAATCCGCTGCAAATCACCAAAACTAATTTTACCTTTATTGTTTTTTTTTTCTCAAGGCCTTCGGCATAACAGATTTTGCTTAGTGCTTGAAGGGGTGATTGCCAATTCCAAATTTATGTTAGCAAACCAAAATTGGAGCCACATTTTTCCCCATTTTATCTGCTGTTAGGTGTTATTACTTGTTACCATAGAAACATATTCCTGGCTGGCTTTTAGACACCAAATTAAACTGTTTATTGTGCACATCTGTATGTAAGATGGTAACTAAGACACAGTAACACTACCTCTTACAGGTTTAAAGCTTTCTCCCGGGGTTTGGCTTCAAAAGCCTTGTCATGGTCCTAGAATGGTTTGCTGAGAGATATAAATGGTTGCACTGTTGAGGTGGGATATCATAGGATAATGATAAAGGATTATTGATGAAGATTTATGGTGTGTTGTGGACATTCCCCCTCTGTCCCAACCACACCACATTCCCCTTGGACCCACATAACACACACATACACCCTTCTACTGTTATGAAGTGGCCCTTAGGAGAGGTTACATCGTCTGTCCTTCCAAATATCTTGTTTATTTATTGCGTCCATTGACATAAAAATTAAAATAAACTCATAAAACGCCAGACAGACAGATGGACAGAGAAATATAAAGTTAGGATAGGCTCAAATCTGGGACTTCAAAGACCTTTTTTTTTCTGTTACCAGTTTTAATGAAGCCTTCTCAGAAGGGAACAAGCTGTGAGACTCTCTTTATTAAAGCGCAGCCACTAAGGGCCCCCTATGGACCCACATAACAAAGTGTGTCATTAAAAATTAACTTTGGGTGGAAGAGAATTACTCACAGAGGATAGAGGGAGCGCAAGCTGAGATCAGCCGGGCCTGTAGCTCTGAGGGAATGACCACATTGTGGCAGGGGCAAAGGTTCATGGTCACTGAAACTCTGCCCCCCCACGACCCATTTTGTGGCCCTGGACGCTGAACAAAAGGCGGTGACTATCAACAAGGAAGCGATTAGTAGTACAGCTAATTGACAGCATTAGGAAAGGAATGAAAAAAAAACAAAAGGACACTTGTCAAAATAATTTGTCAATGCTCATATTTCTAATTGAGAATCACTACAATGCCTGCTTATCAAAGAATTTATAAGAATGATGAAACTGGCCATCTGACCTAAATCAATTGGAGGACATGTGCTGTACAGCTGTTTAAGGTGAACCTGCTCTATATGCTACAGAGACATCAGGGGCAGGGGTAGATTACTAAAAAGCTGCTCACAGATCAGCCCATCAGCCCATTGGCAAGATCTCTGTGTTATTTCACTAAATTGATGACATAATGGAATCACCACATGACAAAATGAATAGAAAAATTATGCTGTTCATGCCACAAGGCGATCTATGCAGAATGTGGTCTTTCATACTGCTGGAGGATGGATGCTGCAAAAGTTGAGCAAGTATAACATTTGTTGCATTTGTATGCAGAGTCATATAGGAAGTGAATGAGGAGGCCTTGTTTTATGTGCAGTGCTAGTGTAGGTCAAACTGTACTACTTTTTTCAGGGGAAAGTTTTAAAATGTGACAATGCAAAAAAAAAATACAAAATAAGGATGGAACACTCTCAAATTGTGTTACCATTAACACCATATATCAAATAAATGGATTAAAATGCTTCTAGTCCTAAGCTGCCACCTTCCTCCCTTGCAGTTTGCTCCCTCTGACACAGTTCCTTTTACACTTATTGAAGCTCGGGCCTTTCATATCCATCTCTTTAAGATAGTACTTTCAACTACCTGCTGTTCCAGCCTGAGGCAGAAACATGCCCTCAGTGCCTCTCACGCTACAGGTACAAGGTTATTCACGACCACAGGCCTGGAATCAGAAGCATATGATCCCGCGGCAGTGTTATCAGCCGTGTGCGCCCAGCGTGAACATTTTTCACCTTGAGAGGCCGCAGTGTCGTTTACATTTTCTAGTCATCTACTTTAAAGACCAATTACGAGGGCGGAAAAACAGCTGCGTCAGTTATGATGTGGTGTGACTTCTGATCCTCGTTCACTGACATGAGGTGGTTTAGCTGAGTGCTTCCTTACAGGGTTCAGCATGACTTTGTCTTCATGTCAGCTGACTGCCTCATGGTAGTCGTGTTTATCATATTGTGACCAAACAAGCAAATTGTTGTCACTTTACAGCTAACAATAATAATAATTAACTTAACCTTCACATCATATTTCTTACAGATATGCAGTGCCTGACAAACAGAAATTAAATAAACATGAATATATATTAAAAAAGACATTAAGAAGGAAATTAAGGGCACCCATTTATGATTGTGCAGGAAAAAAAATACCATGTATAAACAATATCTGTCTAGAAATACTTAGTTGTGTATTCCATACTAATTACTTTATCTCTGAATTATCACTTACCAGAAAGACAGTTTTAGTAGTTTGTATTTAAGTCATTACACTGGTTTCTATAATCTCTCATTGTTTGTCATAAAATGATGAGAATTTTCCCTGCGCTGTAGCTTTCTGATTCTATAGCAGTTTCTAACCTGAAACCTGAGGCCTGACATCTTTACTCTTCACCCACCACAAGCGCAATGTTAACTTCTACAAAAATACGTCATCCCTGCAGCTCTCTATGGGCCACGGACATTAGGCCTATTTGCATTGCTGAGCAAATCTGAGACATTGGCAGCGATTCTGAGGTCTGGAACCAGGGTATACAGACACTTCCAGGGGGCATCATCAGTAATGAATCTTCTACACTTATGTATATATGCACGCAGACAGTATGCAGACTAGGAGCCAGGCCTCCATGTCTCTTCTAACAAATCAAAGTCAGTCATGGCCTCTTATTCTGTCACTTCAGACAAGCGGAGCTGCTCTGCTGGATGGAGGCCACGCAGAGGTAAAAGATGATTATATTCTGCTTGCGCTCCCTCCTGTCATCTTCTAACATTTCTCTTCCAGAAAATGACCATGAGGAGGATGGGTGGAACACCCGTCACCCTAATGTCTCCATGCCTTATCATGAGGAGCTTGTAAAGATCCTCTCTTTCCGCTTCAAGTGGGCCAATCTCTGTATCAGCCACATGAGGGAAAGGTGCAGCACACACACCATGTACCAGCAAGGCTCACTCCCAAAACTCAACTCCAGTTACGTCGGATTTTGCCCCCAAATAATTGTATCTATGATGACTGAGAGTTGTACTGCCAAGGGCCATTATTTCATGGCAGATTACATGCATATTCATTAAGATTATATTACATTCAATATGTGGGAAGGATAATGCTGCTGTGTGATTTTTAAGTTGGAAGTTCATCTTTTTAACCCTTCACCTGGCCTTTGTAATACAGACCTATTCTCTAGATATCACAAGACTGATGAGTGGAGTTATATGGTAGCACTTCACTGCAAAGTGTGCTCCTCTGTAGTCAAAATTCTGTATTTAAAAAAGACTTGAGGGTCATTGACATCAACATCGACTATAAACCTAATGCAACTCTTTTATTCTGCACAGCTGATCCACCTTGGCTTTCATTTGTGTATTAATGGTATGTTGTATGGCTCTTTGGGCTTTAACAGACAGCGACAGCATTGGCTTGTCACAAATACATAATGTGGACGGAGGAGAAAGAGGCAATTTGGATCCTCATTAAATTTTCAGAAGTCCTGATGGTCCTCTGAAAATTGAACCAACTGTTCCAAAGCAACCTTAATTTTATGCTACAGTAAGTGCAAATTAGTTTCACAAAAAATATTTTTTAATCACACTCTGCCGAGTTAAGTTGGTAATTGTCCATGCTCCCTCTTAGCATCGCATTCAGTCATGATGACTCCTATGATCTGTGCTCACCCCTGGTCCAATTTAGAGTTCCCTGCACAGCCTCTCTGATGCTCAGCAACCCTGTAGGCCCAAAGAAACTGAGATAATTACCTTTGGTTACTGCTAATTGTTTGTCATACAGCCGTGATCTGAGCTTGAATGCTGGGCTGTTAGAACATTCCATTTTTATCAGGCAGGTGTTTTTTTTTTCCAATGTGTCTTACAATTTTTCTTCTTTTTTTACATCACTGATTTCAAATAATTGAGCCCACCATGAGATCTTGATTAATAAGTCCAGGAAGCAGAAGGGGGTCTTTAAAGTCAAAGTAAAAAAATAGGGGAAATAAATACTTGAAATGTCCACAGCCAGAGCTGTGCTCCTCTCTCTCCCTCCAGGCTGCAGCAGGATACCGTAGGAAACAGGAAACCGCCGATAGCCGGTCTGCTCTGCTGCAGTTTTACAGCCAACACAGCTTCTCCTCTGCTGGAGAACTACACACAGATGCAGTTCTTACAATACCACACCGCCGACGTCTCTGTGCTGCCTGTAGCACACGACCCAGGCCCTGCTCGTTGTTCTGCTGGCTGCTATGCTGGTGATCCTTCTTCTCCTGTTTCTTCACTGGCTTCTACAGTATCTCTGCCTCTGTCTGGTGGTCTGGAGGCAATGACACTGAGCTATGTAGCCTGGGGTGTAAGCAGCGATGCTGAGCTCTCCCTCTTGTGAGTTTTCCACAATGAAAAAGAACTGAGAAGGTGAAGAGGGGAAAAGATGCTGCTGCTCAGCTCATGTGTTGCTCCCCTTATGTGGTCTTCAGGAGAGGGAGACCACATCAGGATCTGATGGATGATGGCCGTTATCCCTGGTTCTTTTCAGAGTTTTATTCATGTTTGTGAATATTAGTCAGATCATTGTGGCATGAGCCCTATAGAAACATTTATTCCGTAGTGCTGACGGCTCATTGCAACAATGATTTTTGCCATATTGAATCTGACAGTATATGCATCTATGCCATATGAAAAGATTACATAAACCACTCTGATGATGTGGTTTATCTAATCTCTTACTCAGTGTGATGCCATCTCTTACTCAATCTTACTATCTGTCTGTGAACCACAGGCCAGAATAGTTTGTAAAAGCATACACAATTAAAACACACAATTATCATCATGCCACTATTGTAATGGGTCCAAGACTTGTCTTGGGATAGAAACGAAGCTTATTGTAGGTTTATGAATTTTACTGAATTATAATGAACACAATTAATTGAACAGTGTCTCTGATTTCCCCCCTCTTCATTTATGGCCACTTAATTTTTTCCACTGTCAGTAATTTTGTGAGCTGTATGTAATAATTTAATTACATTATTACCTATGGAAGTACCCCAAAGTAATTTCACACTTTCAGTTTTTTTTTCCATCTTTAAAGAAATGAATGTAGATTGGCAGTGGTGAGGTAATAGGCTTTCAACAGAAATGTGAAAGGGCCAACAACCTGCACCATGTTCATCTGTGCTGAATGTTGTTTCCTAATCTGCTGACAGACACAATATTCATAACTTATCATCTTTCATCTGTGTTCCATCAATCTCTCAGTGTAAGCCAGTGTTCACATTTACTTTGAGTAAAAAGTTTGACACCACAGCGGAGGTCTGAGCGCGGCCCGCGTGTCTGTTACATGGGCACTGAATCAAAAGCCTGCCCATCAAAACAGAAGGTCCAACAGAACAATAAAATTCCCCTCGGGAAATATGCCAGATCTCATAGTTGGCCCCATACGAAACGTTGCACTTCCTCCTAGAAGCAGCACATATGTTCCCTGGGGCAGGATGAACAGCTCCGCCTAGGAGAATAAGGGGAGGAGGAGGAGAAAAGAGGAGTGTCTCCATCTGTCTGCAGATCTAGGGGGGGGGGGGGGGGGGGGGGGGGGGGGGGGGGGGGGTGAGTGGGCTCACAGGCCGTTACTACCCCCCCCCCCCCCACCCCCCCGGGTTTGGAAGAGAAGGGTATATATATCAATGAACACAGACTTAGATCCTCAGCTTTCTGGCCTTGTGCTCCGTGGCTTTCATTAAACAACCAGTGTTTGCCTAGGATTGGATGGACAACAAAACCACATATGGACATGAGACACCGCATATGGTTTTAAACGTCTTTATGTATTTTAGTGTTGTAGAGCTTTCATTAGCTCTTGGCTTCAACTTCAGCTGCAATTGAAGGTTGCACCAATCAGCGGATATTTAAACAATACTGTCTATATTTAGGCAATTTTTTTAACCTCTTTTTTTATCGTAGCACTCCTTCTAGAATAAACATATATAATATAGTAGTGAGCTAAACTACCTTGGTATATGAATGTGTGTTTATGTGTGTATGTGTGTGTTTGCATGTGTGAACCTATGGGATTGACCATCTCCCTGGCAGACAGTGTCCATCTGGCTGAGGGGTTTGGAGACAGCACGGTCTGTTGAGCACTATGACCCTTATCTTCATGCCATGTCTCAGATGCCCCTACTATCCCTCTCCTGGGTTTCACTGAAGATAACGAGAGGAATGTTAAAAAAAAAAAAAAAAAAAAATCAACCCACTGTTGTCAGTTAGCCAAACCAACCAGACACCTATCATCATTCTACTGGGTGAGGATCCAAATCAATATCTTGTTACCAACAGAGCTGGTTGGGTTCAGTGCACAGCACGCTGTTGTCCTGTCCTCAGGTTGATCATGCATCGCCAAACCTGAGGCGTGAACCACTGTAGCACGTGTGTAACACATATTGGTTCACTGGGGGTGGCTCATCAAGATTTCATGTGTGATGTGTGAAGTTTTACAACTGTAATGGACATCAGGGCACGAACTGACTTCCTCTTTGGATGTAGAACAGAACAGTGTATTTATCTTTTATAATAATGTATGAAATATATATATATATATATATATATTTTCCCTAAGGCAGAGGCAAGCCTTCTCATTAGATGCATCAGGACATTGTTTTCTAGTCGCACTCTAGATTCTCTAGATTTTGTTCATTCACCAAACACTGGTTCATTTACCACAGAAACTTAATGAAAGAAATTTGCCACACACTGTTGATGCTTTATGTTTATTTGGCCTTTTTCCAGGGAAAGGAGAAGGGACGTTCAAATATGCCTCCTTTCAGGTAAGAGTCGTCTCAAATCATAGAACAGCTTGACTGCACATGGCTTTTGTTTACAGCTTTGGGTCTGCTGTGGAGTTTTCTGTATGAAGACGTTGAATCGGAACAAACTAAATGAGCCACGCGTGAAAATGCCCTAAAACAAAGAGCACATTAAAAGAATATAAAACTTTTACAGTCAAGATTGTTATGGACTGAATTCATTTGTGGCATTGTTAGGTGTGTTTATGGTATTGGACAGTTACACAATAGGCCCAGTGAGGAATGTGTGAAGTAATGAGAAGTGTTCAGGGTTATGATCTGAGCTTCAACTCTACTCAGATCAATTCCACTTTATTTATACTGTGTGTAAATGGTAACATGCACTTTTCATATAAACATGCAGCACATAGTGCTTTGCCTAGCATGATTAAACCAAAGGAAAAAATAAAAAAAAACAAAGATAGATATAAAATACAGTTTAACAGGCCTGAAAATTATAAAAAAAAAAAAAATAAAGTTAACTGTCAGCAGCCACAGAACAAAATTAGTTGGCCTCTTAAGAAGGTGACATCAAGTTGTATGAGTAGTATGAATCTCAGTTGGCATTTATGTAACCACACACATGATGACTAGCTGTAGCTGTGCTACCACTTGCTCCTTTTGTGAAATGTTCCACTTGGATTTCTGAGTTCAGATTTAGAAATCCCTGACTAGTCATAACAGGATCACCATGGAGCGACCTTCCCATGTTTTGAAACTCCCTGACAAAGTCAGTGAGATCATTTTGATCCTTGACTGAGAAAAAGGGGATCATGGTTTTATCTTGCTCAGCCAGATTACAAGTTTTTGAAATACAGTGCCTAGGGCTGATGCTAAACTAGCCATTTTATCGTCAGTAAATTCCTCCAAACACTGGCTGCTTAATCCACAGTGTCTTGTTTTCTATTTCTACATGTTTGTTCCAGACGGAAATGTGTTGTGTTGGCATCTAAGCCTCAGCTTTCTAGAAGTAGCCAAACTCAAAGTGATCTGTTTATGTGACAGGTCTATACTGCCACTTCTATACTATCTATACTATACCGTATGTCTGCTCCATGCCAATAATGTTTATGCATTTAATATTATTAATCCTATCTACTTATCTAGATTAGACTAGACACAATATTCCCTGCAATTCCCTGTTTGGTGCTTTCTTATTGGGTGGCCACACAGCTGGTGCCTGGCCTGCACAATAAATATACAGTTTTACAACTAAATAATTATTGTAATAAAAAGCGGTTCAGAGTAACATGATGTAATGCTGATCCTGTTGTTAATTCATGGCCTGAGACCATAATGCCTAACACGCTGACATGCTCTCTGCCTCCTCGGAGATTCCTCTCTCTCCGTTTCCTACCGTTCTCGAACTCAGAAATAGACTTCTGCATCGTTTGATTTATGTTATTCCGTTCCATAAGTAATGAGTCTACCTTTTAACAGAGCTGTAATTTTCCAAAGGTCAAGAAAGATGATGAAGTCGCCCCGACGACCCGCCGGCACATTATCCCCCAGCGATGACTAAGGTAGCCAGGTATTCTTGCTCTCTTTGTGCATAAATGTGAGTGTGCTTATGTGTAATCCCACCGGTGTGAACCTTTCGCTCGGCTGAAAATAACACAGCTGGACACTGTATTATACACAACACTCGATTCAGAGCAGCTCGGCACACTGTCTCTCCCCATTTCCAATGGATCTGAAAAGTTAATAAAACAGCAGTTCTGTCTGGCTTACATTTTTAAACACACAGTGAAAATGAAAGGGGCGACGGGATGAAGGACAGATGGAAAATATTAGAGTGGATACTTGATGACTCAGGAAATAATAGGGTTGTCATCTCCTTCTTTTCGAATCACACATTTCATCTAAGCTGCATGTTGGACGTGATCCCTTGGCCCTGAGTGTGACAGAACTCATAAACCTCAGCCATCTCCCTACTCACAATTTGGACAGTGTTATTCTGAAGGAGACGGCGTGCAGCTGCCGTGTCACCCGGCGAGAACCGGAGCCATGAGCATCAAGAGCACGGCGTTATTAATATCTCATATGCACAAGCATGGCGTTATTGAGTTGTGGCTCGCACAAACACGGAATGTCGCTGGCTTTAAACAGATGAGAGGTGGCAGACAATGATTGTGGCCCATTATACAGAACCTTATCTCGGTGAATGATGCTTTGCTGAGTGTGGCTTCATTGCCTCAGGTTTGTCCTCTAAAATTACTTTGGGTAATGAAGGATTGTATTAGTAAATGGTGGAGATTTCCCATCTAACAAGTATTGTTAGTGAAGTATTTGCGATGCCAGCAGGGACTGATTAGTTTATTCAGTCTTTGGGGAACACACACGCAAAGGAAGGCTTGTGAATATCATGTCATGCTGACAGCCTTCTCCAGGGGGAAATGTTGACAGCCTCCATTTCTGCAAATCACGGATATGTTGAATGTCAACGTCTCATACAATGTTCCTCTTAGATTTTCTTTTCTTCATGACCCTAACCCCACTGGTGCCTAATTAATAATTTTAATGGATTCTAATGGGTTGACCCAGTCGATCTTTGTCCCATCATGCGTTGCGCCTAAATTTGACCACATCATAACCACAGCATAGCCACACACCATAAAACAGGATTTGTGAAAAGATGCATGTATCAAAAACGTTGATATAGCACATCTGAAACTTTTATATTCACTGTATTGGTGGTTTTGCAGAAATATTCAATGTTTCCTGCTGGCGACTGGTTTACATGCTGAAGTATATATTATATCTGCTGGCTGGCTAGTGTACAGCTAAAGCAAGCTGTGCTCTGCAGTGGAGACACTTCTGGAGGCTAAAGTCTATGGAACTCTCATATAATAAATATAACCCAAGAATTTCAGATTAACAAAAAAAAGTTTTTTCGTTGGTTTGTAACGCCTCAAATTCAAGGTTCTTTTCAATTGATGAGTTTTTAGACACTATGGCAGCCTTGTCTCCTAGAGAAACTCCTCCTTTAGAAAAGACTTCATACAGTAAAGGTATTTTATTCAAGTATGTTTTGAAGGAAACATAAAGGATTGGTTTACATCAACATTGTTTTTCCATCCATCCATCCATCCATTTTCTATCCCGCTTATTCCTTTTCAGGGTCGCAGGGGTCTGCTGGAGCCTATCCCAGCGCATTTATGGCGAGAGGCAGGGGGATACACCCCAGATGGTCGCCAGCCAATCGTGGGGCACACACACCATTCACACACCATTCTCTCACACACTCACACCTATGGGCAATTTAGAGTTGCCAATTAACCTGAGCATGTTTTGTATTGTGGGAGGAAGCCGGAGTACCCGGTGAAAACCCACGCAGACACGGGGAGAACATGCAAACTCCACACAGAAAGGTCCCAGACCCAGGCCCAAGGCGGTCTTGAACCTGCGACCTTCTTGCTGTGAGGCAACAGTGCTACCCACTGCTCCACCGTGTCGCCCTACATTGTTTTTCCATTCTGTCTTATAACACTAACCAAATAAATATTAAAATCACAATTCTTTCTTTCTTTAATCAAGCCGCCTGTTCATACTTATTTCATTCATACTTACTTGAGTTATCAACAAGCCTCCTTTTGTGCAGAAAATGTATTTGAATGTTTATGACAAGCTAATATGAAGCTTCAGCCAACCAAATTGATCTAATCAAATAAGATATCTTTAAACATTATAGGCTTTTTTTTGTGTCAAAGTCCCTCTGTTTGATAGGGATGGGAAAACACTAATACGAGTAACTGAGGCGGCTGAACCCTCGTAAGCATCAGATAATCTAAATATATTTATTTTGGAATATAAGGACGGTGATGTTGTACATGGACTGCAATACATTGTATCTCTACTGTAGAGCTGCAATGCAGTGTAGAAGCCTTGCCTGCTTTATTCTATTGCAATTCTCAATACTTTTTATTCATATTTATATATACCTGTATATATCTGTATATATTGTTTTTTAATTTAATTCTTTAATTTTTCTTTTCCTTTTTAAATTTTTAAAAAACATTTTTGTAACTTTTCTAACTGCTGCTGTAGCACCGTAAATTTCCCCACTGTGGGACAATAAAGGAGCTATCTTATCTTATCTTATCTTATCTTAATTCATTATTTGTGGATCTGTGTCCTTTGGGCAAACAACACTATCAATACTGCATCTACTCGCCGCGATCAATGAACAAGTTATTTAGGGAATTGGCCGCCCCTCCTCCTCATGCACCCGCTCGTTGTGCTCACACATCGCTATGTTTAAATTTCTCTTCAGCGTAGCTGCTCCAAATGTACTTATATATAAAAACACATCCACTCCATATTTTATCCTCACCTTTTCTAAATTGTGGATTCAGTAGTCCATATAACCCCCCCCCCCCCCCTTCAACCCCCCGCCCACGCAGTCCATTAGCAAATGCCAATAAGCCCTCTGTAGCGTGACAGCATGTTCTCAAACAAATTAGAGTCCTAAAGACAACAGCAATATTATTATTTTCAATCCGCCATCATGTGTTCATTAATCTTCATTTGGACTTGATGAGTGTGGCAATCAAATGAAATTATATCCCTGTTTTGGCCTCTTGTGGATACCCACCCCCCCCTTTCCCCCCTCACTAAACTCCTATCTGACGCATTCCCGCAAGCTATTGGAATACAACTAAATTTCCAAATGACTTTAGATTCATTTAGTCTGATTAGCAGCTAAATATATCACCAAGCTCCTTCAAAGTCATTAACGGCATCAACAGCGGCTACAGAGGCAAACACATCGCGGATGAGACCCACTATCCAGCATGAGTGGAATCGAGACCTTTAAATATCGAAAGATAAACAGCATACAGCAGCTTTTGTCAGATTGTGCAAACAGGCCAAACCTCCCGTGCACCCTGCGAGATCGGAGATCTTGGCTGGTAATTAGAAGGTGAGTGCGCGTTCGAGGCCTGGCTCCGTTGCTTTAAATCACTGTAATTGCCCTTGATTTCCTCTTAAAACATCGTTATTCATTCCCCCATAATTACCGGCACATCTGCGGGAGCACACGTGCCTGTGACATCACCGCGCAGTCTGCCCGATTTGCTGCCCCGATGGCGTGAAGACATGGCAGCATTTTACACACAGGACATTACAACTTAAAACACCCAGTTCCACTTCCTCTTAGCCTCCCTATGTCTCTCTACATTACTGATCAGCATGTCGAATTACATTTTCAAAATAGCCAACTAGGCATCCTGCTGTTTGTTTCTGCAGGCAAATTTCCAAGCACTATTTTACTATATAAAATGTGACAAAAAAGCATGGGGAGGTAACGACAACACTTCTCTGCTTCACTGTGGTCTTTGATGAGACTCAGCAATAGGTTCTTTGAATATATTTGAATATTTTCCAGTTATTTTCAGCCATGCATTCGAGCGAGGAGCTGGAAACTGTGCAGCCTCAAAATGGTCGGTCAGCTTGAAGGGACAATGTGCTCAATCACACCCATGGGTCTTTGTTTTATAGCATGAAATATAAAATACTATAAAATAGAGAGACTTTTGTGCCGGTTGCATAGCCTGCACGCCTCCTTTCCAATATCCCCGGTGTTGTGTCTCTTTTTTTCCTGCTTTCACCGCAAGGAAAGGCAACTTTATTTCTACAGGACATTTCAACAACAAGGCAAATTAAAGTGCTGTGCATAAAACATTAAAAGCATCAAGACAAAGTGCACAGGAAACACATTGTAAAAGCACATTTACATACAATTAAATCAGCCATTACAGGCTCAAAAGAAACAGTGCACTGTAGAAGTTAGTAGATATATGATTTAATAAAAGGCAGTGGCAAACACGAAGGGCTTCAGCCTTAATTTAAGGGAACTGAGAGTTTCAGCAGATCTGCAGTTTTCTGTGAGTTTGTTCCAGATATGTTGAGCACAAATCGTGCACACTGATTCTTCATGTTTAGTTGTGACTCCGGGGACAGAAAGCAGACCTGTCCCAGATGGTCTGAGCGGTCTGGATGATTCAAAACATCGCAGCGGATCAGAGGTATATTTTACAGCCCTAAACCTTTCAGTACGCGTAAACCGACAGCAGTTTGTTAAAGTCGGCTTTTTGACAGAGAAGCAAGAAATTTACTTTGGAACCGGAGTGGTCCACTTTCTTGGTCTTAGGTGAGGATTCCAGCAACAGCAGCTGCAGCTGTCTCTGTCTGATCCACTTTTAGAGACCTGTAAAGACGCTGTTACAGTAGTCAGTCCACTAAAGGAAAATGTCCATTCATTTTATTTACAGTTTTTTTCGATAGTGCCAGAATTGAGTGTTTATGTTCATAATAACAGTTCTATTGGACCAAACATGACTGAAGTCTCTGCAGCTGGAGTTTTACCTCAATCAGCAACCCCTGACATCCGCTTCACTCCCATTGTGCTCAGTCACCATGAAATAACACGCCATCTTACAAACCGTAACATCACATTCATGTCTTTAATTTCATTCTTAGTTGGGGCAGTTCGGTTTTCCACTATGAAGTTTGTATTAAAAAAAAACAATTTACAATGTGAATATTAAAACATCGAATATAACATAAAGCAGATGCAGACAGTAAATAGGCTGTTACATTAAATCACCGTAATCCCCTTTAAAGCTGGCCTGCTGCCATGCTATTGATTTAAATAGTACATAGAGTATTATGCAGAACATCTGTCTTTTATTGTGGTCTCACCTTGACACTTGGCCGGACGTTTGCATCCATTTCGTCAAGTCACTGTTGACAAACTCAGCCACGGCGTGGGGAAGGCAGAGAGGCAGACAATCATGGAGAAAGTTTGAGGTAGCGCCCGTGTGGGCCCAGGGCAGCAGAAATCACGTGTGACCCAATTCTCGGCTGTCCTAGATATAAACACTTGGCTTCCAGTAGATCACTGTCCTCCTCAGCTCATCATCAAAGAAAGCCAGAGACAAACGGCTGCAGCACGACAGATGGAGAGACAGCGAGGAAATATGGCGTGAAGAAGGGGAAGGATTTAGAGACGTTGTTTGTGATGTTCGTGAACGCCACTGACGCAAATGGAACTTCTCCAACTTCTGGAGCCCGAGATGCGCGTTTTGTTAACCGTTCGCTCCCTTAACTTTAAAGCCACTTTGCGTGTGTAATTGGAATTTTTTATTCCCTGCCCTCGAGTGCAGCCTCTGTGTGGCAGATAGCAGTTGTGCTAGTTATCATCTATCCCCATCCCCCTGCCACCTCCATGTACACAACCCTGGGCTGGAAGCAACACGATTATTACCGTTGTTACACTAGCGTGGTAATAATGGATGTGAAATTGAAAAAAAAAGAGTTATAAATTATTAACTGATTTAATTAATTTAAAGGTGATTTGATTAAAAGAAAGAGTGGAAGTAACAAGATTAATTGACAAAATGGGATGAAAATGCTTACAAATGAATAATAGAAGTGGTGAAGTAATGTACGTGAACTGAAAATAGAGTGATTAATTGTCATTTGATTGAAATTGTCTTTGAAACAGTTTCTCTCTGTCCTGTGTCACTGTCGACAGTGTGCAATCCACAACAGATATTTATCTTTTCCACCCCAAAATGTCAATCAAAAACCAGGCCGCTTGGTGCAGACGCACTGACTTGTCGTCAGGAGGTGCAGCGTGATGGATACAGCACAGCGAGCTGAGCCATACCTGAAGATTCATCAGGACTCAACCTCAACTTTATGCAAATAAGTCTATGCAAAAAAAGCCATCTTAGAGTCAGATTTAAGTTTCAAACCTCATGTTAGTAAGGTGACCCACACCAACAGGATGCTGAGGGACTAAATCACGCTTTTATTACTAGTGGTTAGACTACTGCAATACACTTTTTTTTACTGGTCTCCAAAAAAAAGTCTATAAAGAAATTGGAACTCATACAGAATTCTGCTGCCAGACTTTTAACTAAGAAAAGGGAACACATCACTCCTGTTTTAGCTCAACTGCACTGGCTCCCTTTTTTCTTTTAGAATTGATTTTAAGGTCCTTTTAATTACCTACAAACCTCTTAATGGCTAGCACCTTCATACATTTGACTTTTTAGTACCCCATCAACCAGGAAAAGCTCTTAGATCCTCCAAAGCTGGTCTTTTAATCCTGCCCAAGTACCCAAAACACAAGCAGAGCAGTGAGAATGCTTTTATGTATAATGCTCCAGAATTGTGAAACGACCACATATGTATAGAGAGCCTCAGTGATGTGTGTAGACCTTATTTTGGAAAAAAATACACTATATTGCCAATATTTGCTCACCAGCCTCGACTCACATTTTTGAATTTAACACATTTAACTCACATTGAATTTAAGTGACATCCCATTCCTAGTCTCTAGGGTTCAGTATGACGTGGGTCCCCACTTTACAGCTATACCGGCATCAACTCATCTAGGAAGGCTGTGTAGGAAGGTGTATGAGTGTGTTCATGGGAATTTTTGACCGTTCTTCCAGAAGTGTATTTGTGAGGTCACACACTGATGTTGAAGCAGAAGACCTGGCTCTCAGTCTCTGCTCTAATTCATCCTAAAGGTGTTCTATCTATGGGGTTGAGGTCAGGACTCTGCAGGCCAGTCAAGTTTATCTACACCAGACCTTGCTTTGTGCACTGGATGGTGGATTTGGATGGGGGAGCCAAAACTCTTGGAAATAAAGTGTACGTATGGTAGCCGGTTCCTGTTTTAAAAGTGTAGAAATAGTGATGTATACTGGCAATAATAAAGTAGGCTGTGTTATAGTGTTGTGTGAAAACGCTGAAACCACTGCTTCATCTTCAATGTGTGTCTGTTGTTGTATTTGTTTTATATTTAGTGTGTTTTTGAATTGGCATCGTTTCTGAATATGCAGCACTTTCTGTTATTTATTTTTTGATAGCATTTTCCCCCCATTAAGTTGTGTTTTATGTGTGCCTGGATACGCTGTAAAAACCGGTGTATTGAAACTGCTGATGGTGCTTTGTAAACTATGAGAATCAAGCATCGCCCGTCAACAACCTCTGACACAAATGCTGCAGCCGCATAGAGGCCTATGAGCCTGTTTACAGCCGTTCCCTGTCACAACCTGTAGCCGTGGCCGCGGGGTTAACCAGGGTGGACGTGCAGCGGGGCGTTCATGCCCTGTCTGCGTCTCTCTGTTTCTCAAGCTCCATCACTCAGGCTCATCATCATAACTTCCCTCCATGCCCATACTGCAGTAATGAAACTTAAACTCACCACGAGAGCAAAATCTATCAAGGCCTGTTGCTCAGTTATTTAAGTGATAGTGCATCTTGTGGCTTCGCAATACAAAAAATTCTATTTTCTTCATGTACTTATTTGCAGGTTTTTAAAATGTGTTTCTTTGTGTTGAAGAAAAGGTTCTTTGTTGCGAGATTTCCAGAAATCATATACATCTTATACAAGCTAAACAACACAAAAATAAATTTAAGATTCAACCATGCAAATAAAAAATGTAATCAGCTGACCTTCACTCTTTTTTGGCATTAAATCCCTTCTTTGTGTTTCCTTGGTCATCTTATGAGCTGCATTAAAAGTCAAATAACAAAACAAGGATATTGGCACTAAAAAGAATGTAAAGTTAAATTTTATCTACTTCATTTGACTCATTTGAAAGATTGAAGCTTCATATTAGCTTCAGATAAGATTTTTAATACAATTTTTGCACATCACTTATATTGTTAAGTACATTTTGAAGGAAGCATCTTATGGTCAGTATGAACAGTAGGAATACTGAAAGCAAGAAAATGTTCTTTTGTGCACCAGACATTTGTTTTAAAACAGGCTTGAAACATTTCTAACTCACCCCTTAATGCAAAATGAACATTTCATAACCCTCAAGATCGCAAGGCAAACAGTGAACATGTTTTGAGTGCTCTAAGTCCGTCTTTCCCACAGCCAGTTTCCAAGATTTTCCAGCTTTGATTGAACGGTTCTTTTGAAAGAAGGACATTCCTGCTGTGCGTCTGCCACAGTAGAATAGAATAAATCAGATTGTGTGAGTTCCCTGATGAAACAGAGGAGTATTTCTGCTTGGTGTCATCATGCTCATTATGAGACGCCCATTTATAGATCTGAGAAGGTGCTCTCACATCCTTAGAATAGCCATGAGGTCAAATTGAGTAGAGCTTTGCTTTAAACAGACAGAAGTGTGCCAGGCACAAATATGCAATGTGCCGCACGTCGCACCGTACCTTCTGACCCGTGTACGCTGCCGAGCTGCTATGGAAACCGGCTGTTCACACGTACTGGCTGCATTTGACCTGCTCCACGTTTCGTCGTGGTGTGTGATGTCATCAGGGTCAACAAGATGAAGGAGCTGGCTCCTGTTTGGTTTCTCTTACCTTCACCCCTGTCCCTCGTTTCCCTGCTCAGAGCATGGCCTGCAGACACAGAAGGACGAGATTCACCAACCAACCTGGACGCAGCTTCACTTCAGCCACTCAAGGACAGCACAGCAACTCTTCTTCTTGCTTTTATGGACTGATAATATTGAGCAGAACTTAACATTAACAGGATATGGCTATAAGCAGGACTATTACATTTTGTTAATATGTATAGATTTTGGCCCCTTCGACACTTACTAGCTATTGATAAGGTCATTTTGGTTATATTTCATTAAGTTAATTATTAATCAGAGCTCCAAATTGGTAGCTCAGCATAATTTATGAGGCTCAATCAGAAAATTGGCTATCATTTCCTTTCTTTGTAAAGGTTGTGCCCCAGCGTTTGGATTTAACAAGTTAAATCTTATATTTAAAGATTAATTAATTATGAATGATAATTATGAATTGCTTCTGATAGCCAATTTAATAAGAGTCACTCGAATGATACGTACAGTACATTCTGGGGACCCTGGTGTGAATAATCTATATTATGTTGATGTTTGTGTGTGAGATTTGAATCAGAACAGGAAATGAATCAACAATGAATTGGAAAATGTATCAATAAACTCTTTTTTTTACCTGTTCTCTATTATTCGAAGTGTGTTACCTACTATTTGTCTCTTTAGTCTATCAGAGTTGCTCTGAACAGCTGCTGTTGGTCCAGATGTGTTTGCTCCTGAGTCATTGTGTTGATTTACTCTGACCTTTTCTACGCAGAAACAGAGATTTGACCATATATTTGGTCAAAAATATAAATGAAAAAAAGAAATCACAGTTGACTCAATAAAGGATTAGCGATCGAGAATAAGAACATGTGAATCTAAAGGGTAAATGTCTCTTTGGTTAAACTAACATATCTGAAACATTACAAAGAGTAGGCATACTTTTTTCTGTAAAGGGTCACAAGCCAAGACATTTGAGAGCCACTGGTTTAATCATGAATACACTGCATTTCCTAATCTCATTATATTAAAAAGTACAATATTTCCAAAATGCAGTGTGATACAACAGAGGTGCATTACACTCAATGTATTTAGTTACTCTCCACTTCTGGTTTGTTTTAAATTATTGATCCGTTTAAAGTCAACCATATTACTTAAAGGGCCTGAACATACCACAAAATCTAGGCATTTCAACCCTCCGTAGTTGCATTAGTCATGATTGTTGGGATTTTCATGGCCTGGTTTAATTCAGATTAGCCATAAAATATTGATTGCTGCTGAGCGGATATATAAAACAACAGCTTTGTTGAAACCACAAAGAAAAAATAATGAATAATAGAGCAATGCATGAAAAGATAGCCTGGTAAAACAGTGTCTGTATAAAGAATACCCGTCCTCTCCTGGAGTTTCTGGATACCTGCCATGAGAATAATAAAAGATCCCATATTCAAACACTGTAGAGCACTGGTGTAACAATAGAGGTTTGGAATAACTATCAGCGGGGCCATTTACGCAACCTTTGGTTAATCACCCAACTGCCTCCCTCCATTCTCTGCATCCTTTTCCCTCTTAACTCGCGCTCAATACACCTCCACATAACCATGGAATCTCATTCATCACTGCCAGTCCACAGTGGATATTAGTAACCCTGCAACAGCCTGCAAGAGAGTATTATCTGCCCGCAGCTTGTCTCCTTACTTCATCAGAGTTGCTCGTTTAATGGAGTAATTTCCAGAAAGGCTGAGCGCCTGATTAGTGCTTCGTTGTCGGCCGTATTTGCTTGTGAGTCATTATGTTGATTTACGCTGACCTTTTGCCCTGCGGTGCGAGCATCTCGCTCGTTCGCTTTAGTTAAGAACGGACACATACGGCGCCGTCGTGTGTACATAAACACCGAAGGAAACAAGCAATTTCATAATAAAAAAAAAAACGAAAAAAAAACCCCTCCAAAAGCATCAGATCCGTAGAGCTTTTCAAATACTTAACGAGACATTAAAAATATATCCCATACAGGCACTCAAAGCAATCAAAGAGGGAAGTTCTGACGGATAGAGACGTCTGTGAATATCATGCTGGTGACGGCTAATGGCAAAGAGTGCAGGCGTTAAAGGGCTTATTGAGCATATGGCAACTCTCAGAAGACTTTCTTTGAAATCCCTTCCCTCCATTTCCCCTGCAGCCCACAGAAGTCTCGCCTAGTTTATATTCTCCGAGCAGAGCCATGTGTGTCTCCCTCTGCCCTCGGTCTATGGGTGGCATTATAGACTCAGCAGGGTGATCAGTGGGGGTCAGAGCCAGCATTTAACCCTCTGTAGCCCCGGCAGCCTCTCTCCCTCCTGAACACCTGTTCTTCCTCCGCACGCGGAGGCAGGCGCAGGCTCGGAAGGTGAGACGAGTGATCCTGCGGAAAAGGTCAAGATGTTTCTGAAGAGAGAAGAGAGGGAGACGCGGGAGGAGCACGCCGGCGACCGGACAACGGCGTGGCCCCGCTATGAAACCCAAATAGGAATCTACAGATTATTATTTCACGTACATCGACAGTGATATCTCCTTGGAAAAATGTGCACTCACGCTCTCAGTTCATGTAAAATTGAAGCCTAAAAAGAAAATCATGAATGTATGTAGGTCCCAATCCCCTGCCAGAAAGACAGACTGAGAGAAAACAGAACCGAAGGAGCCAAGAGGGAGGGGTTCATAGAGGATTTGGGTCATAGATAGCCAAGAGGGAACCTATGTGTGTGTGTGTGTGTCAGGGTGTGTGAATGTGCTGTCACATGTGCCTGTATCAGTTACACAACAGATTAGCTGATTATAACCAATTATGGATATAATAGTGTCTTTCATATGGAGTGTCATACTCTCTGCAGGAAATATAAAATAGATCAACAAACTTAAATGACATTCAATTATCACTTAAGCATATCTAGGTATACATTAAGATATTAGGAACGGCAGCATCTGGGAGAATTTTATGTCAAGTGTTAGATGGATTGCCATGAAATTTGATACAGACTGTGGGGATCTACTCACGTTTCCTGCCATGAGGTTTTGTCTGAAATGTCTCAAGTATTAGATGGATTGCCATGAAATTTGGGGCAAGCATTTACTGCAGGCTATGCCCCCCCACACAATCCACCCCCCAGGATGAATTGCAACCTTGTCATCCCATAACTCTAACTCTGGCACTGTCACCTCCAGCTGCAGAAATCTGGGATCATTTTTGAAAATAATCTTAATTTTAAACAGCATGTTAAAATAATTCCCCAGCCTTGTTTCTCCTAGCTATGCAAAATCTCCAGGATCCGGTCCTTTCTGTCCCCCAAGAACCTGGAAACTCTTATTCATGCATTCATCACATCCCGTTTAGATCACTGTAATTCACTTTCCTCATGCTTAAGCAAACACAACCTTTCCAGGCCTCCGTTAATTCAAAACGCTGCCACCAGACTCCACAAATTCACATAACAAAGTAAACATAACCCCAATTTGAGTTTCATTACCCCGTATGCAAGTGAGTTTTCTGGAACAGATTTTGAGACTTTATTGATCACTTTTAAGGCCTGGATGGAACTGGTCCCTACATCAAAGACTATTAAATCCCGTATGAACATAATCGAGATCCAAATTAGAGATCTAGCATGAAAACCAAACAGGGCCCCGTTGCTGTGGAATAACCTGCAAGAGGAGATCAGGCAACCACATCTTTGTCCTCCTTTATATTGCTTTAAATCAGTTACCATGTTTTTATTTTGTATTTTACTGGCTTCTGCCTTTTCATTTTGTTGCTGTTACAACCACTGCTGGCCAATAGAGGGCGCCGCCCCGCCTGCTCTAGCCTAGCATCGCAAATTACCACGGACATTTGCAGAATAAATACTTTAGTTTTGGTCCACAACATGATTCCAAACTTTGGAAAACACATTTTACATTGTCTAAATAACCGTTTTAATACGTCTCAGGGGTCACTAATCTAGTGCTATTCACGGCTAGGTCACAGTAAGTTAACTAGCTGTGTGTGTGTATATATATATATATATATATATATATATATATATATATATATATATATATATATATATATATATATATATATATATATATATATATATATATATATATATATATATAATGTCAAAACTATCATGTGGCATAACCCTAACAACTTGGTATTAGACAGTTTAACTCTCCTTATTTTTTTGACAAATTAAAAACACATTGTGTTATATTCTAAGTTGAAGAAATATATGAAATTTATCATTCTTTTTTGGTTACACTATTTGAGATTTTGTCTCAAAAATGTAAAAGAAAAAAATGATACAAATGAATTTTTAAATGACAAGAAATCAACATGAACACAAAATGCACATTTTGAGAGACTCGATAAATGCTTCTTAAAACTGCATTTTACAACACAATAGAATACATTTACAAAATATACGAAAGAGCTTCAAAAACATACATACCCTTGTACTAAATTTGATAAAACACAAAAATGTTGCCATAAGATGTAAAGAAATTTGTGTATGTGTTTGTGTGTGTGTGTGTGTGTGTGTGTGTGTTAAAACTTTGTGGTGCTGGTATTGGTCACATTTGGCTAATGTAATTCTGTGCTTTGTGTATTCATCAACATTTACCTATTGTCATTTATGTCTTACGCACTTATGTGCGGAGAAGAGTTTTGGGGGAAAATTCGTGTGTAAAAATTCACCGGTGTGCAGGAAATGAAAATGCTCAGAATATGCAGGGCGGCCTGTTTCGAGAGGTGCTACACAGACTGATTTGTCACAGTGCGCTTTGGGTTTAGTGCTTATTGACACATTTGATGGTAAACCTCTACCTGCAACTACAGCCTCTCATTACTGCTATTAGCCATTGTAGCCTGGTTACAGTTTCTTTTCCTAGCACTATTGGCTTCTCTCTAACACACACACACACACACACACACACACACACACACACACACACACACACACACACACACACACACACATACACACGCGCGCACACACACACGCGCCTGTCTGGAGCACTGATCTGTCCTTTTGGCAGTGATGTTGGGTGCTCTCTGGTCATGCCGTTGGCAGTGATGTTGGGCTCTATGGGTGAAATGCCAGCCTGTCTCTAAGTGTACGGTCAGAGTGGGAGAATCCTGAGCAGCAGCGGGCGCTCACCAGGGTGGCGGGTCGGTCAAGCAGCGCCGCCGACATCTGACGCTCCTTGACACAAGCTCTCATCAAAAAGGAATGACTGCTGGATGTTTTTTTTGTAGCTACACAGTAAGGGCTGGCCTGAATCCACCTAACACTCTTAGAAGGTTGGCGGTGGTCGGGCCTCTGACCTACAGACCGATAATCAGCCTTACTAACCGCATGGGTAACAGGGCATCATCTATCTCCAAATACTCCCCATACAGTTATTATGCTGGTAAAACGCCATGGAACTTTGGCCTTTTGACTGGACACGTGTGTCTGATGAAGTGTTAGGTTTTCTGTAGCAGTGGAGCGCTCCGTTTTTTTTGCAGCTGACGGTGCTCCGGCCTGTCAGTCACGCCGGCCATTTGCAGGTTTTCACTTTTGAATCTCCTCTGTTTATTCATCTCAGGGGTCAGGGGGTGATGACCCACTACTCTGAACTGTCATCACATGACCTCTCAGTGACATCGTCAGGGAGATGCCCCGTGGACTCAGCATATTTGCACTCATATGCTGTCAATCAAATCAACGAGGAGAGGGAGCCGGCGGTCAGAGGTGATGCTTCAGTGTTTTCTCTGTGATGCAGTCTGTCAGGGGTGTTTCTAAATGGATGTAAATATTGTTCGGACATAGGGAAGAACGTCCTAATGGTTCGGTAATGGAGCTGGAAGCACTGGTTTTTGAAATGCCCTTGTAATTTTCCAGGGGAGAACAGATTCACCTCTGATTATAGATAGTGGAAGGAACAGCAGCGAAGCATATTCACCTCTGAACGAGCGTTCGTGAGTAATCAGATCTTCTGAGAGATGGCTGCGTCGGATCATTTTTTTGCTGTGCGCCTGAAAAGATAATATCAAATGATACAGACTTCATCATAGATTTAGAAAGTTATTCTGCGGACATGAAGTCTCTTTAAATGTTAATAGTAAATTATGTTAAAAATGAAAAAAGACAGAAATACATGTTCCAAGCTTTAGTGAAAGGGGAGAAAAAAGGATGATTGGCAAAAACTGGATTTATCAGTTCAGTCGTTCTCTTTTTAAATTATGTTATGTGATCTTTATATCGGGATGATTCTGATTTGATCTTTTGTAATTGTTGAATTAGGTTAGAGATTGGAGGGAAGATTGAGTCTGCACACGGGCCAGAGCTATTCAGAAATTTCATAGCCTGAAATTTGGTTATGGACAGGCTGCGCTTCATTAACGCAGGATGAAGCTGTTGAGGCCTCCTCCACTGGCCTGGAAACACATTTAATAGACAAGAATCAAATCTTGGGATGGAAAATGGAGTGAAAACTCTGTGGGAGAAAGCGGTCAGGGAACAGCGTTGAGGGTCTGAATTGAGGTTTATTCACTGGATTTATGTCACTGCTTATATTCTAATACAGAAGAAAGGAGGAAGGACACATAATGAAGTTTGTTGTAGGAATTTGGCTGAGGATTAACACACTGTATGTTGACCAGTGTTGGGCAAGTTACTGAAAATTTGTTGGTTACTTCTCTTAAAAAGTAAGTAAATTACATTACAGATTACTGCAGATAAAAAATAATTAGTTTCTAGGGAAAGTACATTTTGCAGGATCAAAGGATCTATTCAATACAGTTTCTCAAAAATTTGACCCTTTTCCAGGATCTGAATAACAGTGATTATTTACAATTTATTATTGTCAATAGGGAGTGCAGAAAGGCTGTTATTACTACGGTCCTCTGAATAATCCACCTCAGCAGCCAAGCTTCAATGGTGTGGTCTGTGATGTAGATTTGACCCCGGGGAGATGTGTACATGCATGGGGCAGGTAATCAGGGTGGTCAAAAGCGGATGGGCACTGGAATTACATCTTGAGAATCAGAGCCGAGCAAAGCGCTGTAAGTTCAGAGTCTTGATGGCTGAGAGACTGGTTGTGCTCAAACAGGGCGCCAATTCTATGCTCATGTGGTCCAATAATTATTCCCTGACAGCTTACTGCTCGCTGGACCAGGAGCGATTCAGAGCTGCTGTTTGCTGGGTCCATTTCATGGCCAGATTGTTCTGTCACAACCGATGTGTTTAATGGGACCCACAGTGAAGACAAAAACTGCAAAAACAGGTAGCTGATAGCAAACGTTTTATAATTTTTTGTTTTTTATTTAAACAGCTGGACAGGCAGAGCTGGAGCGGGGCAGTGGCTGCTGGGACTTGGAGGAAAATATCCAGGAAGGACCAGGTGAGTACGGCAGGGGCAGTCTAGGGCTGGGTCAGCTGGGTTGGTGCCTAAGTCCAGAGGAATTGCAGCATAAACAGGAACTGATACACACAATCTGGGCATGAGTGAAGATCTGGACCGGCCTTTAACCAGACGGAGTGAAGGTGGCCTGATGGGTGAAGCCTGGCAGTTGTGTCCGGCCAGCTCCAAAAAATTCCTGTGCTTCTGTTTGTTTGCTCTCCTCTGCAGCCGCCAACCAACCTAGACTGAACTAATGGTTACTGGTTGATTTCATTTTTAGTAATTGTAATTACATTTAGTCAATTTAGAAAGTAATTTGTTGCATTACTAATTACCACCAAAAGTGGCGTAAGTACAGTTCACACACACTTTCACACACACACACACTCACACACCAATGGCAGCAAAGTAACCCGCAGCTGTTTATCAAGGACACTTCATCACGCAGACGGGAGGAGTCAGGGATTGAACCACCGACCTTCTGAGATCAGTGGACGACTCGCTCCATACCTCCTGAGCCCCTGGCACGCTGCTAGCTGTTGCAATTTACATTATGCAATGTTTTTGTCAGCTTATTTGATTATTTTCCTAGCCGTGGGACTCACCGCTACAGCTTTGACTTTCCAGTGTTGCGCACCCAACTGTCATTGCTACGTATCAACATTTGTGAGTGCTGCGATAGTTTAGGCTAATGTTTTAATTGGTTCCTGAGAACAGAGGGCAAGCCAAATTGCTTTGTTGTCCCAGAGGCTTTCGCTCCTAATGAGATATTCTCCCCTCACAGGATCAGAGGGGTCCTGACCCATGTGTCGTCACTGGGATATTATTGTAGCAACACTCCCCTCTCTCTGATGGAGCTCACGGAGAGGTTAATGAAAACAGAAGTCAAGGAGATATTTCTACACGTGCAACTAAGTGCTACTTTCAGGCAGAAGCTGCTGTAAAATAGGATGAGAGGCTTGTTTAGCTGAAGTCTTTGCATTAATCTAAAACCTTCATTCCATTCGGTTCACCCAAGCCATACAACGTTCAGCTGCAGTTCTAACGAAATGCCATTTAGTGAATAAAGTCTTATTTTGGATCCTATAAAAGCTGGCAACACACAAGTAGATTTTGAATAAGATTGGAAAAAACCCTGCGTGGGCTTCCTCCAGGACCTCAACTTTCATCAGTTAATAACAGGTAGGAAGGAAAGGAAGAGGATAGAGCCGAGACATTGATGTCCTTCACCTGTGCTCACCCGGGACAAAGGCTCTTTAAACAGGAACTGACAAGTGAGGAAAGATTAGAATCTGTGTGGTCCATCAGTGTGGAGTGGGCACACTTGTTTTCGCGGTGACAACCAAGAGGAATGAAAGGGAACGCAGATGAAGGAAGAGGAAGCCGGTTAGACGGCTATTCTCGCCTTCCGGCCATTTATTCTTATTGTTCAAAGGGCCTTTTGTTTATACCGATGCTAAAACTGAGATATCAGAGATACGGAGGAACAGTCCTATTCTGCTGATAACAGCATATATGACACCTACCTCCCTCCCACAAGCAAGGCAGAGATAGAGCCGATACCTGGCACTGAGATCTTATTCCGTCTGCCCGGGGCCACGCAGCACCACATCTTTCTCGCTGCATCCTCCTCTATGAGCAGATAAATCGATCAGATACACCTTGTTGAGCCCCCTCCACCTCCAAAGTAGATCGTTAGATTATTAATCAACTGACAATCTTAAATTACAATCACTTAAAACTTAAAGCCTGATGATAACCTCATGTCATCATTTCACATGCCATAGTTTTGTAATGGGCCTGTTACAATAATGTGTGTTATATATTTATTTATACTCCTGTCCTTTTGGTTCTTGTCTTTCTCCTTCTCTTTTTCGTTTCTCCTTAATTTAATAACATTTAATGTCATAGTATTTAAAAAAAATGTTGTTTTTTTTTTATTTATGTAGACCTCACACACACACACACACACACACACACACACACACACACACACACACAAACACAATATTGAAAAGTGTCTGGCATATTATATATAACTTAATTGTGTCTGTCTTCTGTTTGTTTGTTTGGGTTTCGAGAAGTTTGATTGTTTTGAGTATTGTCTAGCTTTCGTCATATTTTTGTACTTTACCGTTGTCTGCGTTTAGGCACAAAAAATATATATATGGCTCTTTGTTTGTTCCTATTCACCAAAGTCTAATAAGTTCTACAAATGGATGATTCAATTAAAATAATATAGTAGTGATAAAACATGTGGATGGGTCCTTTCTGCTCCAGCTCCATGACTGATGTAGCTTTTGTGCTGCTGTTATTCAGGGGCAGGTAGCCATTTGACTGACAGGCTGATTTGCTGTGTTCTCCACTCCTGTTCCTCTCCACCAAACCGAGAAAATTAAATCTACAGTCGCGTTGCTAATGTCAATCAAACACCTCTGTTTCTTCTATTATACCTCAGCGGTTTCTTTTGTGTGTTTGTGTGTGTGTGTCTCTCTCTCTTTCTCTCTCTCTCTCTCTCTCTCTCCCCCGTGTTTGTGTGCGTTTTATGTGCCAGCATATGTTAGTGAATTAAATGCGTTTCAGTCCTCGCCCGCAGAAATGAGTGTAGCGACCTGCGAAGGCAAAGTCACACGAAGACAAGCTTCCTTGTAATACGGTTTGGAGAAGGGGGGGGGGGGTTTGGTCAGCTCGCAGTGCCGCTAATCTAATGCTGCTCATTCATGCTGACACCAGCCTCTTAGGTAAAACCTGAGGGAGAGAAGAAATCAGCAGTGGTGGCAGAAGTATTTCAGATTCTTTAAGTAAAAGTAAAAATACAGTGATTTGAAAATACTTCGCCACAAGAATCCCACATAAAACACCTAGGCAATGATGCACAGGCGCACATGATCGAAAAATCATTCTTTGTTGGAGCTGTTAACAGCTTAGACTTGAAATATTGACCATGATGACACACTGCTGGTTGTAAAACATAAAGAGCCAAAAGGCTGAAATCAGTGGTTTCATCTTTAACAATTTAACTATTGTGTCAAATCCTCATCTGAAAAGAAACTAAAGCTGTCAGATAAAGGAGGCTGCGCAGAAAGTGCTATATTTATTTTTTCCTGAAATGTGAGTAGAGTGGAGGTATAAAAGGGTAAATTAAAGTACAAGCACCTTCAAAATTGCACTTAAGTGTGTGTCCTGTTTACTTGAGTAAATGTACCTAGTTACTTCCCACACTGGAAATGAGTGTTACTGCTGCCTGTGAGAATCCCTGTTGTGGTGTTTTAGGGGAAACGGATCCAGGGAGCGGGGAGGGGGGGCTGATTTTACGGCGGGAACAGTCTGCCTCGTCTGGCCTACTCGCTGTCTCATAACCTGATATGGCTGCTCGCCTCATTGACTCTGTGTAACAGCAGATCATGAATCAGGCTGAGCATGTGCAAATGAGTGTGTGAATTTTAATTCTGATTGCTTATTACAGTAGAACCAGTGTGGGGGTGCGCGATCCACCCGGCGCCACTTTGCCAAGGATCTGCGTCTCGCGGCCTATCCAGAGACAGAAACGGCCTTTTTTCGCAGCGTGCTGTACAGACAGAGGCACAGAGAAACACTCGGCGCCGCAACACGGAGCTCTGACCCAGATCCCAGACGAAGAATGTTTTTTCGTCTTCCTCTCTCTGTCTTTTTTTAGAACAAAGGCTCATCTAGCCCTCAGATATGTGCCTGCATTCCACTCATTTGTGCATTTCCACCATTTTCTACTACTTCTGTTTTTCGGGTTTATGAGATAAAATCCCTCTGGTTGGAAAGGATGCTCCATAGAGCCTAATTGATGAAAGGGTGCCATGCGGTTTTAGCGTGCTCCCCAATTAGGAAAAAGTACAAGGCAGAAATTTAAAAAAAAATTGTATGCTTGCTGAGTATCCACATGAGTGTGGCTTTAGGATGGCCCAAGTTGACAGAAACTTCCTCATCACTCTTTAATCAGACATCATTCTGTAACTTTTTTCCTGCTATGTTAGTGCCAGGTTGTCACTTAACGGAGTATTTCTGACTGAGATGAATCATATCGACCTTGTCCAAGGGCCTGTACTTTACTCTGCGTCGTTCTCCCATGATTCTTCCAATTTCATGGAAAATTAGATTAACATAAAATCAATTAATGCATTAATTAGTCTTCTTTAATTACACTAACTGGTGTATAGTTTTTGCTTTCAATTATTTATTCCATAATTAATAGGAAGTAATTAGTATGGCTGATATCAATATTAAACACTGCGATAATCCCACAGAGTGAAGTGGACATCTGAGTCTCATTAACAAGTCGCCCTGACCAATAGCAGGTCAGGCCTCCCTGAGCAAGCTAACACTACAACAGAAGGAGCAGACTTTGAAACCCACCGCTAATAGGGACATGGCTTCTCTCTCTGCAGCCTGCTGCTCATTGATTTTGAACAGCGATATGTGATGATAATTTTGTCAATTTTCTTTAGAGACTCATGCTAATTGTCAACGCTCGCACAAATAACTTTGTCAATACAATTAACAGCCACAACTTTAAAGTGAATAGCTGCGTGAGATTTTAAAATAACTTTTTGCAAAACTTGAAATGATCTGTAACAGTACAATGAGAATTGCAAATACATGGCTGCACTTTTTCTAGATACTAGTTAATAGATTATATGGCCTCCTGGCTGCAGGGATGGTCTCTTTTTCCTGGATGCTGTCAGAATTTTGAGGTTTTTTTTCCCCGTTTTCCTTCTCCCAATCTCACCCATTTGTTGTCTGTGTTATCAAGCTGCTGGGATTGTAGCTCGAGGTGATATGGCAGCTAATTAGCAGAATTATCAGTGACCCCGTTAACAAGCCCGTCATTTAAACCTGTTCTTCTCCTCTGAGAGTCCATCACTGCTGCCCGGAGCCCAGAGAGAGAGAGAGAAAGAGAGAGGGGGATAACAGAGACACCAAAAGATATACAGCATAAGTAGATAGAGGAGGAGGAAAGAGACAAATGGACACAACATGGACAGAGAACGATGTGAAATCTGTGGATGCATGAAAATGTGACGGAAGAGGCTGGAGGTCGAGGGGAGAAGAATGTGACAGAGTGAAGTAACGCCACGCTGTGAACTGACATTTCAAAGGTTGGATACCACACAAAGAGGACAGAGGTAGTGTACCACTACAGGAAAAATGACTTAATCTGAGAGCACATTTTCTGGCAAAAAAAGAGCAGAGGAGTAATGAAAAAAGCCAATGAATCGGCCATAGTGATAATTTGAGTGTAAATGAGGATGGGCAGCCCTGCTCCTCCTGTGCTGTCCTCACCTCTGAGTCTCTGACAGCCCACAGCATACAGATGGCACTGCTAATTACATACTACAGAGGGAGAGAGGCACCTCCTGCTTCCCCACACTGCACAATCAAAACCTAGATGATGCCATGTGTGTGTGTGTGTGTGTATGTGTGTGTGTGTGTGTGCTCACGTTGTTTCAACAACTATCTTGCTGACGCGTGTTTTTACTTGCCAGAAGTGACAGCAATATAGACATTTTTCATGGCAGCCATATTGGTCATAAAACAGTAGGTAAAGACAGGTGTTACCAGTGACACTAATTGAGGTTCTGTCCCATTTAGTGTAGTAGAGTCTTTCCAATGAGCCAACATGCACAGTAACGACCCCCTGACTCTGTTTGACCCAAATGGAACAAAAATCTTAATCAGTATCATTCCCAGTACACTCCAGTACACTTCCTACCTCTACACTAAATTTAACAAAAAAAACTGTCCACTTGTGATTGGATCAGCCAGGGCACATGTTAAGACCAGGCTGTAATCAACATCCTGTGCTGTGTTCAATATAGCGCCCTCTGAAAAAGTTGGTATTCTATCTGCAAAGCAAGGAGCGTTGGTCAGTCTTACCTCACATGTGTCTCTGACTGTTTGAAGGATCAGCCTTAGCTTTCAAATGTAGCTTCCTCATGGCATGATAGTGTGTATCCTATTGGTTAAATTTTTCAGATGGATAGGCAAAACATCAGTATTATATTTTTATCATTCAAGCTTGAAGTCCCATAGTTGTGGGTGTGCTGTGGTCGTGTAGGGAGTAGTGTGCTTGTCCAGTAAACAGCAGACCTGTGTTTAAGTCCTCGCTGAAATATTTCTTTGCGTCTCTGCAACAATACACATTTTACCAAAAAAAAAGTTAAATCCATACACCTACCTATCACACTGCTATCCTGCAGCAGTGCTTTGGTTCCAGTGTTACAGCTGACAATGACAATTATATCAAACCATTTTTGTTACAATTCAAACCTCTGTTGTCTTCCTGCGCTGATCACGCTCCAAATAGTGAAAGTAAGTTTCCTGGTTTAGCTGTAACTTTATTCATCACTAACACAGGCTACTGTGGTCGTGGCCAATGGCAAAAACTTTGTTTGAAAAGTTCCCATGCTGTCACTTTTCCTTTTTGTCTTTAAACTACACTGAAACTCCGAGATGCATTCACAGACCCTCAGGAAATCCGTTTGTGGATAGATAGATAAGTTGTTGTTAATATTAAAACTATGTGAAAACACAAAAAGATTTATTATCATTTCAACATTTACTACACATAGTGTGGTTAGCAGAGCACTGTGTGTGACATGCAGAAATCACCTACATCTAATCCATCTACTTTTCCACTGGAATGCATACTATCTACGGGCACTGCATTAGTGAACATAAAAGAAATTGTTATCAGTGTTGTTGCAATCTACGATAAACCAGCACACGAATAAACCTCTACTTGACACCCAGCTTTAACGACTTTCTGCACATCCTCTTTTAATCCTGTATACACACACACACACACACACACACACACACACACACACACACACACACACACACACACACACACACACACATGCAGAGTGCTGCTGAGTGGTACAGACTGAAGGGGCACCTTCAGTTTATTGCAGATGTCCTTTTGACGGCCTAATTCCAAATCACTGTGCTCTGTGACTGTGTGCTTAGAGCATTTTATCTTTGCTTTTGTTGAGAGGATTGACCATCTGTCTTAGTTTGTAAGTGGAGACTGTGATAGGGAGAAGATGAGAAGGAATAGGAGTTTTAAGGAGAACTGACCATTGGGCAAATTGCATAAGTGATATGAACACAGACATTAAAACCATTCATGTGATGGTTCATGATGTGCTAGAGGGTTTGCTTTTGGTGTTTAATTTGTTTATGTTACTGTCAGGACCAGAACAGGACACAGGACACAGGTGCAGAGTTTGGATTGGCAAACAGGCTTTATTGGGTACCAGTAGGAAAAACTCTCTCGCAGTGAACACAATTAAGTGGCTATAAATCTATCTAAGACTATAATTCTATCTATGATTATGAACCTATCTATGAGTCTACCTGTGAATCTAGCTATGGCTAGGGATCTATCTATAACTAGGAATTTATCTATGAATCAAATAAAAGGCGCTCCAGTCAGAGCATAACCTAATTTAGAAAACAAAAGAAAGTTACAGTGAAACTCACTCCTAAAAACTGGAGGCACATTAATCTAATAACTCAAAACCAAAAATCACTCCTGGGGAGGAAAAAACAAAAAGGGTGAACTGAAAATCTAACTTATCTTACTAAACTATGAAACACAATCAAAAACCCTAACCCTAAAAACAAAAATCACTCATAAGGGGACAAGGCAGGAACAGGGAACAAGGAAGCTGTGGTCTCAGAAGGGCTGGAGAGGACGTACGGGACGAAATATTCTGGCACAAGACATGGGGAGACGCAGACAATATATACACAGGGTAATAGGGAACAGGTGGAAACAATCAGAGCGGGCAAGACAATCAGACCGGTGACACATGAGGATGAGCAAGTGACCTGAAACGAGAGGAGAGATACTTTTCAAAATAAATAATGACAAGACATGGAGACAAGACAAAAACCCAGCTTGATCTTGCCGCGTGATGGTTACATGTTCATTTATTTATCACACACACATGCTCTCTTTTGTATTGTTGAAATAACAGATATAAGATGTTTTTCTATGTGCAACAAATGATTTACTTATAATTATGTTTATCAATTTGTTAAAATGTTGTGTTAGGTTTTCTTTTGTTCAGGATAATGCATACATCTGACAGCTGTGACATAGCAAGGTGCTGATTTAAGTGCAGGGTTACTCCACAGGTTTGTTTTGGGCTCACTCTCGCAACTATAGTTTTCTCGCAAAAGGAGTATTAGGATAGTCAGTTTCTTGTGTGACCATGATTTTCGCCAGTCAATGCAACACATCTCCTCTGAATAGCATTGATCACTTTGTTGATAGTTGCTTGTGAAATGTTGGTCCACTCCTCTTCAATGTGAGTAGTTGCTTGGTAAAGGCAGGAAATGGAACTTTGTATATTTCCAGCTTCCAGTTCGTTAATCGTAACGTGGGTTTTTTGCATTATCATATCGAAACATGAGGTGAAGGCGTTGGGTGAACCGCGTGTGTGCCTCAGAGTCTCGCTATGCATCAAAAAAGACATCAACAAAATGCATCAGCGCTCACTGTACGTAGCTTATGCCGACTCATAACATAACCTGACTTGCACCTTGGGGCACTGTGTTCACAACGGTGACCTTAGCAAACTGCTCACCCGCATGACGCCATACATGCTGTCTGCCATCTGCCAGGTACAGTGAAAACCGGGATTCATCCGTGGAAAAAAAAAACACTTATGCAAAGTGCCAGACGCCATCGAAAGGTGAGCATTTGCCCACCCAAGTTCGCCCCGGCGACGATATATACAGCCATTTTAAGAGGACGACATGTGTTTAAATAAGCTTCCTTGTACAGATAGTGTTCGGTTGTTTTAACCAATTGTTGCAGCATTAGTCCTGATGGTTGGTCTCAGACCATATTACTGGGGAAAATGCAGGATGTGGAGGTCCTTTCCTGTCAGGGTAAATGTGGTAAGGATGGCTTATTCAAACAGCACTGGTGGACAAATATAATTTAAGTAAAGGAATACAATAATAATATCCATCCATCCATCCATTGTCTATCCCGCTTATTCCCTTTCGGGGTCGCAGGGGTCTGCTGGAGCCTATCCCAGCGCGTTAAGGCGAGAGGCAGGGATACACCCCAGATGGTCGCCAGCCAATCGTGGGGCACACACACCATTCACACACCATTCACTCTCACACTCACACCTATGGGCAATTTAGAGTTTACCAATTAACCTGAGCATGTTTTTTGTATTGTGGGAGGAAACCGGAGTACCCGGGGAAAACCCACGCAGACACGGGGAGAACATGCAAACTCCACACAGAAAGGCCCCAGACCCAGGCCCAAGGCGGGTCTTGAACCTGCGACCTTCTTGCTGTGAGGCAACAGTGCTACCCACCGCACCACCGTGTCGCCCCACAATAATAATATTTTATACAGAATAGCAGTGATAAAACATACTGTATGTAACTAATAAAGATTAAAATAAGAGTCTGCAGGATTCTGTGATTCAAACACTGTGCAATAAACTGCCTTTACTTATACTCCATAATTCTTCAACCCTGCTTAAAATGCATCCAGAGTTCCCTCACCGGGGTCCTTTCATGGAGAGATGCAAGGAGAAGATGTGAGGGGAGAGGAAACGAGGAAATACGATTTTAAGAGAAATCAGAAGTTGCTCTGAAGCCTCATGCGAAGCGATGTCAGTTTTTGATGACAGCGGCAGCTGAACACAGCTGGATCAGCTGTCAGTTGGATTTTACAGCTGTAGAGGTTTTTGATGGAGTTTGTATCCGTACACACACTGCTAATACTAATAAAAGTGCACAGTTCTCACTGCCAGAGCAGCTGTTACCTGTTTAACAAACACCTGCACATGAATAGAAACCTGCATTCCTTATTTATGATGTGTTCCATGTCATACTCAGAAACACATGAACAATTCTACTGACGGAACACATTTATATCATTTATTCAATATTTGCATCTTTATGTATTGATATTCTAATTGTGAATTCAATATTTAATAATGTGTCTTTTTAACACTAGAAATTATTTATTAGTCTAAATGTTTAGGGAACATTGTTCAAACCTGACACTAACAATTTTTACTGTCATGAATGATTGAATGGAAATGATAGCAAATGATGTAAAGTCTGTTTAAAATGTATTTCTCTGTCTCTGTTTTATTTACTCTTCTGACCTTAATTGTATTGCTACTTATAAATGGGAAAACAAGAGATAACTAAAAGGTGAATCATAAATCAAATAAAATATACTTGAGTTCAACCTGCGATCTATTTACTCAGTGATATTACGATGTGTCAGATCAATCCATTCGGCTGCAGCATCCGATCAATAACTACCTTCCATTTAGAGGCCATGTTGGCTGGTAAAAGACTTCTGTGGAGGCTGCTCGTGTGTATCATTGCTCATGGCTCCTCAGAGATAGCTCCCCGCTCCTCGCTCCTCAGAGCAAAACTAAACGCTGTGGGGTGGCCTTCGAGATGGGCCGTCCTGACAGGGATGTTTTCTTGTTCCAGCAAGGAGGAGGATTCAAATGATCAAATAGGAGTTGATGTCATACACCACTCCCAATCCTCCTCTCTGCAGGGGTCCTGTCTTTAGGGTGCATTAGCAGAGACCTCAACATGAAGAACGGTTTGTGGTAAATGCTGTGTAGGAGTTCACTCTGTGTAGGAGGCTCCTCCAGTTGATTATTTATGGTTTCTCTGTTGGTTGGAGTTGAAAGGGAGATACTGATCTGGGTGAGTGAATTTCTCTTACACAGTCAACCTTTACATCAGCACAGCAGCTGTCTAGAAACAGCATATTTCACCCGCTTCCTGTTCACTGGTGAATGTTATGTGTGGGCTGATGTTACAGTACTGATGTGCTGGATGAAGCTTACAGTAATAGAACGGTGCAGTTGGGCGAAAAACAAGTCTGATTTTTTGTATGTCTAGTCAGAGCCACTGTCACCCCAACAACTTGTAATTGCAGATGTAGTTGCAGGGGAAGAGCTGCTGAGCATCCCCCAGGACAGGAGAGACTCGGCAGCCATTTCTTGGTGTAGGAGATTCTAACTAAAATGAGAACAGCAGGTCCACCTTAAGTGAGCCTGGTCAGGTGCTGAGCTGTCCATAGTCTAATTACTTGCTAACCCCGTCACCTTGAAGCTGCATGACGGGCATGATGTGCTACCAATAAATTAAGCTGACTGACAATTTTATTCAGCACTCCAATGACATGATAAAGCATCAAATAATCATATGCTTTTCTTTTACAATGGCCACATACTAGTCACTGAAGATGAACAAAAGGATGATAAACTCCTCCACAGATGAGCAGCATTTAAACAGTGATTCACCATCTATGTAGCATTGTGCAACAAAACACTTTGTAGCTTGTGAAGCTGTTATGGTAGACACACAGGTAGTCTACTTAATCTCTGCAGCCTTCACTAAACAAACGATTGTAGACATTGGACATGGAACATTTCTACCGGAGCAACGATGTGGCTCATTGTCACCAGGGCCGTGGACACCATCAAGGACACTACGGTCATGAGAATTTTTTTTCCTTAAGTTTATATCATTCTAATGTAGCCCTGTGCTATATTTCTGTTAAAATTTCCCTAATGTTAAAAATGTTTTAAAGTGTATAAAAAATGCATGTGTAATGTACTATGCCGAATTTCATTTATTTTATGAGAGTCTGTATTTTAATTTGGAATTTGAATATTTAGTCATTTATTTTTTGTGAATTTTCATTGGCTGTGAGGTATGACTGGTTAACCAGTTGCTGGGGTGGGAAGCGGAACGTGAAGTTCACGTGAGTCAGAGAGAGAGAGAGAGAGAGAAGACAAGACGACGAGGGAAGAAGACGGATGGCTAGTCCTCTTCTGGTGTATTCAAGTTTGTGTGAGAAATAGTTTAACTTATTCTTTCCCAGGCTTTGGGAAAGATAGTCGCTATAGTGGTCAGCTAGAGCACATTAGGACATCCAGTTAAACTTAAGTCTCAGAGACTGTTAGTTTTAGTGTATACCGAGCGTGGTAGCACCGTGGCTAACTAGCTAACGCTAAAGCTAACAGACGGATAACGTGCAGCCGTGTGACTGAGCTGTGCAAAACGTTCCCTGGCACTGGAGAGTAGCTGTTCGTCTGGCCAAGTCGAACGAGGCGACGGAGCTCGACGGAGATCCCGGAGATCTACTGCCCTGCTGTCCATGTGAGCACGAGGAGCACATGCACCTGCCCATGCTGCTACTACGTGACTGCTAACCCACCACCGCAACAAGGTACAGGCTAGCCCGCCATTTTCTTTTAGCTCTTCGGAGTGAAGCGACCGTTGATTTTTGGTCACACCGTACCCAAGCAGCGAACCAGGCCTGCATCACTGTACATATTTTTCAGTTAGCCTATTAAGCCGGCATAGGACATTTATATGTTTTACTTCTGTTGAAAGACTGTCTATTGATATGTTTATGTTCATGGTTATGTGAATAGGGTTTTGAAGATATTTACTGTGTATTGCGTTTAACATGTATAACAAAAGGGTTTTGCTTTAACTTATTTTTATGTAAATTCATTATCCCAGTAAAAAAGTTATATTTTATTATACTTCTGTGGTCAGCATCTCATTGTAACATCCACATTAGTTTAAAACCAGGTAAAAAGGACACAACTCAAAACCATTTAGATAAATAATACTGCTGTTTTATCACAAATTAATGAGAACTCAGGGCGCCCATAGGTCATGCTCATAATACAGGCATAGGGGCGCTACACAAAATGGAGGCACCGCTGGGATGGTTTTGAGTATTTTAGTGTTTTTCTTTGTCCTAGCCCATTTCTAAAAAACGTTTTTAACATTTTAGCTTATATTCTGACATTTAGTGATATTGTTAAATTCTGTAATGGAGGTAAGTAAGCTAGGAAAGCTTCAAGCAGAGCTTATTGAGTGGTGCAGCGACGAGAATATTAATGTAATTAATGCTATATTGGTGGTTGGTGTTAAGAAGGGCCTTGAAGTGGACCAGATCGAAGAAAGTCTACACACAGTGCGTTGTTGGGGTCGCGTGAGAGTAAGGGGATTCAGACCTAGCAGTGATGATGATGGTCTTCTGGTTCTTTGTGAGTGTAAAGAAATAATAGACCCACGTATAGTTCCCCCTGAAGTCAGGCCTCCGGATGGTGCTGTGTGGATGATCGTGACAGCCCAACAGACTCCTTCTGCTCCTGCTGATGATTTTTCAGCTAGGTTAAAAAACTTCCTGGCGACTGAAGGTAAGACTTTAGCAGACTTACCAGGTCTGTCTAGTCCTGTTGTCCCTACACGTGAGCCTGATGAGTTAGTTTTGCGTGCAATGGTTGACGCAGTCAGCCGGACTAGTAAAAGTCAAGCTGAGAGTCATGGTTATCGTCGCCTGCGGATCTTTTCAGCTAGCACTCCCACTCCTGCTGGGGAGGAATCTTTAGAATACTGGCTAGAGCAAGCAGCATTGATGGTTCAAGAGAGTGAGTTAACTGAACAAGAGAAGAGACGTCGCATCTTGGAGTGTTTAAGAGGTCCAGCTTTAGAGGTTGTGAAGTCGTTGCGCCTCAGTAAGCAAGAAGCTACTGCTGAAGAATTTCTTGATGCACTGGATAGTGTGTTTGGTTCTGCTGAATCTGGTGAAGACCTTTATTTTTCTTTCCGTCTCATACAACAGAGGGCTGGTGAGAAGTTGTCAGACTATGTTCGGAGAATTGAACCCTTTCTGGCTAAAGTAGTGAAGAAAGGTGGCGTCTTAGCTAGTGATAAAGACAGAGTGAGAGTGGAACAGCTGCTGCGTGGAGCAATTGATTCTGACTTACTGTTGTTGCAACTACGACTGAAGGAGAGACGTAGCAGTCCCCCTAATTTCCTTGACTTGCTGTCTGAGATTAGAACAGAAGAAGAATATCAGCGAACACGGCAAAGGGTGAATGCTCGTATTCGGAATGTTTCTATTCGAGATGAGTCAGTGGAGCAAGATGCAACCATGGAAGGGTTGAAAGCTGATTTTAAAGCTTTGAAAGCCCAAGTATCTGAAATGAGTAAAAAACAGTGTTCAGGTAGTGAGGGAATGGGTTCTCACACGTCAGCGTTTCAGTCCTCCTACTCAGACAATGACAAATCTGCAGCTGTTGCCTTACGTAAGAAGGTTAATAGATTAAGCAAGAAATTAAAGTATAAAGAGGATAAAGTAGCAGAGTCCTCAGCAGCTGTTGCTTCTATTGGAACTAAGTCAACTGATCGTGGTTCTCCTAGACAAGTGCAGGGCCATAGGGGTGATGACCGGTTCTGTTACAGGTGTGGGGAAGATGGTCATATTGCCACCAACTGTTCATCTGATGAAGATGAGAAGAGAGTGATTAGGAGACTCATAGCTGCGCTTAACAAATCCAAAGATAGGCATACTACTGGTGGAAATTCTAAAAGTGAGACCACCAACTGTTTTTCTAATAAACAGGAAGTGCGTGCAGAGACAGCAGCCACATTTCCTGAGGGTCTCATTGGTCCGCCGTCTACTGTGCAGGTGAAGGTGAATGGTCACCCAAGTTTAGCGTTATTGGATAGTGGGTCACAGGTGACTATCATTTTTGAAGAATGGTATAAGAAACACTTGTTGAATGTACCCATCCAACCAGTGTCTGGCTTAGCCATTTGGGGACTTAGTGATACAAGTTACCCCTATTTGGGATACGTTGTGGTTGACATGCAGTTCCCAAAAGAGCTTACGGGCAAACCAGAGACATTGTCGGTGTTGGCATTGATTTGCCCTGGGCCTAACACGCCAGATCAGGTCCCTTTGATTTTAGGTACTAATGCTAGCTTGTTCCATAGACTTGCTGATTTGTGTGGACGTTCCAACAGTGAGGCTCTGGCTCGTGCCCTGAAGGTCAGTAGTGTTGGACCTAACAAAGAGCTGGTTTCGCATAGCATTAGTGAAGTGGGCAAAGATGACACAGTTGGTTTAGTGAGATGGATGGGCTCTGATCAATTGACCCTCCAACCTCAGGAGAGTCGTTGTGTGCCATGTCAACTGGACTTTTGCCAGCCAGCGCCTAAAGGCATCATAGTGGTGGAGGCAAGCGACGCTGTGCCATTGCCTCAAGGTGTGATGTTTCAGCCTGTTGTAGCCCCGACTTGCGCCATTGATCCCAACTGCTTCCCCCTGTTGATTCAGAATGAGACGAGGAAGGAGGTTACTATAGTTCAAGGCACGCCCCTGGGTACAGTCCAGACAGCTGATTTGGCAAGTTCGGTAGTAAAAAGTAAGAAAGTTGAAGAGGTGGATGCAAATTTGATTGATTTTGGTGAATCCCCAATTCCTAGAGAATGGAAGGCGAGACTTCGGAGAAAGCTGTGTCACCGCCGCAACGTGTTTTCACTCCATGAATGGGAGGTTGGCTTAGCTAAGGGGGTGGAACACAACATTCGTCTGTCTGACCCCCGACCATTTCGGGAGAGGTCCAGACGATTGGCGCCTGCTGACATAGAGGATGTGCGAAAACACCTCCAAGACCTGCTAGCTGCAGGAGTGATCAAAGAGTCTCGTAGTCCCTACGCATCGCCTATAGTGGTTGCGAGGAAAAAGAATGGTAGTGTGCGTATGTGCATTGACTACCGGACCCTGAATAGTAAGACAATACCTGATCAGTACACTACGCCACGCATTGATGATGCATTGGATTGTTTAGCTGGAAGTCGTTGGTTCTCTGTGTTAGACCTCCGTAGCGGTTATTACCAAATAGCCATGGCAGAGGAGGACAAAGAGAAGACTGCGTTCATTTGTCCTCTCGGCTTCTATCAGTTTGAGCGAATGCCGCAAGGAGTGATGGGGGCTCCTGCGACGTTTCAACGTCTTATGGAGAAGGCCGTAGGGGACATGAACTTGCTACAAGTCCTTGTTTATTTAGATGATTTAATTGTGTTTGGTGCAACTTTAGAGGAACACGAGGAGAGACTTATGAAGGTTTTAGATCGACTCGAGGAAGTAGGTTTAAAGGTGTCACTGGACAAGTGCCAGTTCTGTCAGCCTAAAGTAAAATATGTGGGTCATATTGTGTCTGCTGATGGAATCGCTACCGACCCAGCTAAAGTGGAAGCTGTAACTCAGTGGCCACAACCTACCGATTTGAAGTCTTTGAGGTCATTCCTCGGCTTTTGTGGCTATTACCGCAGATTTGTAGGTAACTATTCCTCCATTGTGAAGCCATTAACAGACCTAACCAAAGGTTACCCTCCTGTGAGGAAGGGCAAAAAGCCAATTGTTGTGAAAGATCAGCAATATTACAAAGAGACTGAACCATTCGGGTCGCGATGGACGAATGCATGTACACAGGCTTTCCATGAGATTATCAAGCGCCTTACCAACGCGCCGGTGTTAGCTTTTGCCGATCCAAATAAGCAGTATGTATTACATATTGATGCCAGTCTTGGAGGGTTGGGTGCTGTGTTAAATCAGGTGTACCCTGAGGGCCTTAGACCCGTCGCATTTGCCAGCAGAGGGTTAAATTCTGCAGAGCAGAAGTATCACATACACCAGCTTGAGTTCCTTGCACTTAAGTGGGCAGTGGTGGATAAATTCCATGATTATTTGTACGGAGTGAGATTCATGGTGATGACTGACAACAATCCACTTACCTACGTATTGACGACTGGAAAACTCAATGCTACAGGGCACAGATGGCTCGCTGCATTAGCCACGTATGATTTTGAAGTGAAATATCGCCCTGGAAAGGTAAATACTGATGCTGATTTGCTTTCTCGTAACTGGATTGATGTTAACACTGAGCCCTGGAAGAAACTTTCCCAGAGTGAGGTGAAAACGATTTGTGGTTCTGTGTGTGCGCAGGAGTCAAATGACTGTGGCATGCGTGTGGCAGATAGACTAGGCGTTCCTGCGGAAGGTGTTCCTGAGCTATATGCTTTTGCAACTCATCTTAACTTGGGTCAGTTAGAACAGTTTACTCGTGAGGATTTGCGAAGAGCTCAGCTTGAAGACACTGCTCTCAGAGTAGTTAGAGAGGCCTTGAATACTGGCCAGTGGCCGTCTAGCTCTAGTCAGACTGATCCTGATGTGCCTTTGTTGAAACGTGAGAGTCAGAAACTAAGAGTTGCAGATGGATTGCTATATAGAGTTACATACAAGTCTTCTGGAAAGGAGCATTGTCAGTTGCTACTACCTAAGGAATTCAGAATGCAAGTGTGTCGTGCTTTGCATGATGATATGGGACACCTGGGAGTAGAGAGGACAGTAGACCTGATAAGGGATAGGTTTTATTGGCCAAAAATGAGTCAGACTGTGGAGACATACATAGGCAACTGTGGGAGATGTGTGATGTGGAAGAGTCCCTGTACGCGCGCTGCTCCGTTACATCAGATTACTTCCAGTGGTCCTATGGAGCTCGTATGTATAGACTTCTTGTCATTAGAGCCAGACTCTTGTGGATTTGCCAATATACTAGTTGTTACTGATCATTTTAGTCGCTATGCCCAAGCATACCCTACTAAAGATCAGAGAGCTGTAACTGTTGCCAAAGTATTGGTGGAGAGGTTTTTTGTGCACTATGGTCTCCCAGCCCGAATTCATTCGGACCAAGGCCGTGATTTCGAAAGCCGATTGATCCATGAACTTCTGAGGACATTAGGGATCCGTAAGTCACGGACGACACCCTACCATCCTCAAGGCGACCCACAACCAGAGCGCTTTAACAGAACTCTGCTCTCTATGTTGGGAACCTTGAGGGATACGCATAAACGTCAATGGAGCCGTCATGTAACCCAGTTAGTACACGCGTACAACAGCACCAAGAGTGATGCCACAGGGTTTTCTCCCTATTACATTATGTTTGGAAGGGAGGCTAGATTGCCTATTGATGTGTGCTTTGGAACTGATGGACATGAAGCAGTCAGTCATTTACGTTATGTAGAAGAACTGAAAAGAGACCTACAAAATGCTTATGAGTTGGCTACAAAATCTGCAACTCAGGTTCATTTGAGAAACAAAAAGAACTATGAGAGGGTCCTGCGTAACCAAGTATTAGCCAAGGGTGATCGAGTGCTCTTGAAGAACTTGGGGTTAAAAGGGAAACATAAGTTGCAGAGTAGGTGGAACTCTTTACCTTATGTGGTAGTAGAGAAGCTCCCTGATTTGCCTGTTTATAGGGTGAAGCCTGAGAGTGGGTTAGGGAAGCTCAGAACTATTCACAGAGACAATATTCTGCCAATTGGTAGTCTAGTTAGAATATCTGAGGAGTCAGATGTTCAACAACACGTCACCAAAAGACCTTTGACTAGGAGTCAGAGAAAGTCAGTGTCACGTCAGACACATAGTTTGCCCCCTAGAGAGAATACAGGTTATCTGCTAGATGATGAGTCTAGTGAATCTGAGTATGAAGTACAACCCATATTCAGAGGGAGGTCAGGACTTTTTAGTGATCATGCTTCTGAGAGGAACCGTGACAATGTGTTACCAGTTGTAGACAGTGCTGATGAACAGGACGGTGTATCTGACCATCTTGAGAGTAATGAAGAGCATGAGGTGATGTCAGGTGATGATGCTTTAGAAACTAGTGGTGCTGAGGTAAATGCTGTTAGTGATGTAGAACCACCTGTTGAACATAGAAATGGAACTGAGTCTGAAAGAAATTCTCCTGTGTTAATGGATGTGGGAGTTGAACCACAGAGAGGCTCCCCTAGACGCGAAAAGAGGTCCATTAGGCCAGTCATCAGACTGACCTATGATGAGGCAGGAAAGTCTAAGGACCAGCCTTTAACTATAGTTCATAGGGGGGTAGTAGTAAAAATTGGTTAATGTGTCAATTTTTATGTCATGTTTTTATTTTGTGTTGGTTTCATGGGGACATGTAAACTGTTCAAGAGGGGGAGAGTGTAGCCCTGTGCTATATTTCTGTTAAAATTTCCCTAATGTTAAAAATGTTTTAAAGTGTATAAAAAATGCATGTGTAATGTACTATGCCGAATTTCATTTATTTTATGAGAGTCTGTATTTTAATTTGGAATTTGAATATTTAGTCATTTATTTTTTGTGAATTTTCATTGGCTGTGAGGTATGACTGGTTAACCAGTTGCTGGGGTGGGAAGCGGAACGTGAAGTTCACGTGAGTCAGAGAGAGAGAGAGAGAGAGAAGACAAGACGACGAGGGAAGAAGACGGATGGCTAGTCCTCTTCTGGTGTATTCAAGTTTGTGTGAGAAATAGTTTAACTTATTCTTTCCCAGGCTTTGGGAAAGATAGTCGCTATAGTGGTCAGCTAGAGCACATTAGGACATCCAGTTAAACTTAAGTCTCAGAGACTGTTAGTTTTAGTGTATACCGAGCGTGGTAGCACCGTGGCTAACTAGCTAACGCTAAAGCTAACAGACGGATAACGTGCAGCCGTGTGACTGAGCTGTGCAAAACGTTCCCTGGCACTGGAGAGTAGCTGTTCGTCTGGCCAAGTCGAACGAGGCGACGGAGCTCGACGGAGATCCCGGAGATCTACTGCCCTGCTGTCCATGTGAGCACGAGGAGCACATGCACCTGCCCATGCTGCTACTACGTGACTGCTAACCCACCACCGCAACAAGGTACAGGCTAGCCCGCCATTTTCTTTTAGCTCTTCGGAGTGAAGCGACCGTTGATTTTTGGTCACACCGTACCCAAGCAGCGAACCAGGCCTGCATCACTGTACATATTTTTCAGTTAGCCTATTAAGCCGGCATAGGACATTTATATGTTTTACTTCTGTTGAAAGACTGTCTATTGATATGTTTATGTTCATGGTTATGTGAATAGGGTTTTGAAGATATTTACTGTGTATTGCGTTTAACATGTATAACAAAAGGGTTTTGCTTTAACTTATTTTTATGTAAATTCATTATCCCAGTAAAAAAGTTATATTTTATTATACTTCTGTGGTCAGCATCTCATTGTAACATCCACATTAGTTTAAAACCAGGTAAAAAGGACACAACTCAAAACCATTTAGATAAATAATACTGCTGTTTTATCACAAATTAATGAGAACTCAGGGCGCCCATAGGTCATGCTCATAATACAGGCATAGGGGCGCTACACTAATTTGACCCCAAACACAAAAAAATCAATTGAATTGAAATGAGGATGCAATGTAAAAGGCTCCATTAAAGTTATCAGTTCTTCTAGCAAGAAAGGCAGTGATCGGGTAAAGAGGAGGAAAGGTTAAAATTGTAATATTCTAAGAAAAAATGTCATGATACATGGCCCCCATTCATTCTTTCATTTCCTTTACGCAATTCAGTCAGTGTTGTGTTATTTGGGTGCAACTAAGCATTCTTCTCCTTCAAACACGATGAGTTTTTACCAAAAACCTTTTTGGTTTCATCTGACCATATGACATTCTCCCAATCCTCTTCTGGATCATCCAAAAGCTCTCTAGCAAACATCAGACAGGCCTAGACATGTTCTGGCTTAAGGAGGCGGACACATCCGGCACAGCAGGATTTGCATCCCTGGCAGTGTAGTGTGTTAGTGATAGTAGCCTTTGTCACTTTGGTCCCATCTTTCTGCGGGTCATTCATTAAGTCCCCCTAGTGAACCCCCCTGTGGTTCTGGGTTTTTTGCTCATCGTTCTGGTCATTTTGACCCACTGGAGTGGGAGATCGAGGGAGATTATCAGTGGTCTTGTGTGTTTGTATGTCTTCCATTTTCTAATAATTGCTCCCACAGTTGATTTCTTCACACTAAGCCACTTACCTTTCCCACATTCACTCCTCTCATCCTAGTGCAGCACTACACTTCTGTTTCTGGTGACCTCTCTTATCTTTTTAAGTAGGAGAACACAAGGTGGCTGAGTAAATACAATTTTTTGCCCCACTGGGTGTGCATGTGTGTTTGTATATTTATATTTATATAAATATCCTAATTATGAATCTGTATGCTAGTGTATTGTATGTTATATGGAGAATGTTGACCTCAGTTTTGGAAAAACCTGCCTATGGCCTTGATTGTAAGTGAGGAAGAGAGATTTGTAGACCGTAAGAAACATCCTTTTTAATGCTGCTTGACTTTATAAATCGTCAAGCAATCACTCAAAGTTTAGTTTTTACACACCTGTGTTCTCATTACTTAATGGGTACATTTACGAAAGGGTTAATCGTGTCACACTCCTGCCACATTTTGAAGATGGTAGCAGCAAGCCTGTGACAAATATTCAAGGTTGAAGGGGCGTTTGGTGCTCAAGGGGAGAAAAGCAGCTCAGTAATGATAGTGGGACCTGGAGCTGGGGAATGGGCAGCATTTTGGTGTGCATGAAGAGTAAGAAGCTGCGGTCTGGAGTAAAAATAGAGAGAAGCTGCAAGGATGCAGTGGAGTTATAATGAAGCATGTAGGCTGTGTATGTTTGAGCTGGGGGAGGGAGCGCTCAGGACCTTGGTGAGAAGGCATTCACAGGTAGTCAGACTTCATCAGTCAACACCAGCGCACAAACAGCACAGGGAACTAGTACACCATGGGAAATTAGAACTCACACACACCTCCATTTCTCTTCTAGCTTCTCTACTCGCTTTCCCCCCTCTCCCCCATTTCCTGTTTCCCCCCACTTGTTCAGCTTGCGTTTAGAATGAGTTGTGCCATTAGGAGACTTGGTTGTTGAAACTATGTTTTTCTCCTGTGGGAGCAGACATCTCTTAGGATAGTTATCTTGAGAAACCTGGGCATAAATTGAAGTTTTTTAAAGCTCCAAATATGCTGAATAAAAACAAAGCAAAAGATGTAAATTTAGCTCCTCGTGTTTGTATTTATGTGTATATATGAGGGTACGCTATGGGCAAACACATGCATGTTGCATCACGCTGTTAGCAAAAACCCTTGTGACATATTGGTAAAGGGCAAAGCTACAATATATCAAAGGGGTAATAATAGGGATTTGTCTCCACAGAGTTCATGGTCCAAAAGCTGAAGTAGTGAATCAAAACAAAGCGACGTCCACTCCTCCCGTCTGAGGGCTGCAGATACAGTAGAGCTGTGAGGCACTTCCAACTGACCTCCAGTATTTTGGATGAGATGACATGAAGCAGTGATCTCACTCCTTCTTTCTCTTTCATGCTCACACACGTACGTACTGCAAGCTGCATACATGGAGACCACATGACAGTATCTGATGAAACTGTTTGTAATTCAGTTGTTCCTTTTTGTATTGGAAAAACACAGCTTGATCTGTATAGTATTTTCATGTAGTAGATGTTTAGTATGACTAGAAGAAAAACATTTTAAGAGAAATCTATAACTACAACTGACCCTTAATTCTATAATTTCTCTTCATACAAACACAGAATTATCTCACTTGCTTTATCTGTAAAATTGACCTTTATAGCCTTACCACTTTGTAATTTAATTTTAGACACACTCAGATAATCAGTATCTGTGTTTGTAAATGATTTTTGATTTTGAGCTTAGCTTTAATTCTTTAAAGGGAATATGTATCATTGAGAATGGTGTTTGTGTGTGTGTAGCTTGTGGCCTGTGCCTGCATGTGTGAAAGCAATTCAAGAACACAATTATCTTTATTATTATACCTCGTCAATGCATTTTACCATCTAATTGTGCTTGAGAAGAGTACACATGTTAATAACAGCAGCTAAAGCTTTTTGCAAAGCCTTAATTTAAAGCAAGCATAGTGTATGTTTATCCCTTAACATTTTATCAATATGTGTTATTGGTGTTGCTGTTTACTATGTTTTATTGTTTAATCTATGTCATTAATTCTATTTAGTATTATTTATAATTTTATTAGTGAAGACCTAAACAACTATAGTGTTGTTGTTAGCCTAAGATGAATTGTCAATCCCGCCTCTGAACAACTACATTTATACAGCATGAATTTGTTTTGGTTATTGTAACCTAGGAAATGTAACCTGGATCATTCATTCACAGGTAACTTATTGATCCACAGACAGAAGAGTTATGTTTTCGCCACAATACTAGAAAAAAAACCAAAGTAAGAAAAAGATAGGACTGATGTGTGAGAGAATCTGTAGAGTAGACATATGATAGACATAGGCAGACCACAACAGATAAACATATGAAACTCAACAGCTACAGTGCACTGTGTGCTCATTGCTGCCACAGCACAAAGACACAAAAATAAACTCAGCATGACCAACGCATTACTGCATAAAGGAGAACAAATACATAACAGCATGACCATCAACATTGCGAGGATAGGAAAGGTTCACACATTTCTTTCTTTGATTCAATTTTACAATATTTATTTTTTGGATTTGACTTTGAATCTGAAAATCCTGTAGATTGTAGCATGAGATTTTTGTGAAAGTGTAAGATTTTCTTTTTCTCTAGAGATAGCATGTTACCTAGAGTAGATGGCAACATCTCCTGTAGGTAAGATGTCCTGTTGAATCCTGTGATGATTCAATTCACTGTCGGCTTCTTCTGGACTCAAACAAAAGATCAAATACTCTCCCTGAACTTCGCCAAGTGCTGTGAGTGCCTGAAGAAAAAAATTAAAAAGGTTTAATCATGGCAGTCCACCAAATAGTCTGAACCAAAGTGGCGGACTGTAAATATGAACAGGGCTGCATCGTATTTCCTTCGAAACTTAATTTGCTGTTGCAAATTAAATGTGTATAAACATAATTTCCAGGAGACAGAATTGCCTGTGCAGGCCAGACATAGTGTTTGTCCTCTAAACATTTTATGGTGTCAACAATGTGAATTCACAAACCCCCTCATCCGTAGACCCAAGCTCAGTCCGTCCTCAGTCAACCAGAGCATCGCATTCAAAAGCAGACGTATCGATGTGACTAGAGACATCATCCTTGTAGACTTGTGTGTGTTTTGAAGGCTTAGATTTGTTTGTGTGTCTGATCTTGTCTGACTATCAGAGGTAGTTTACTGCACTGCTGCACTACCAACAGATGGCCATTAACATACCGTAGCAAACTCAACACTAGGCAGGGACCTCTCTCCTTTTCAACAGCAAAAGCACAGCCACATCATAACACTGCCATATCTGTTCTGTCCCTAACATCCATAATGAAATACTATAAATGTTCTCCCCTCAACGGTGAACAGATACGTTTATAGCGCACCACTATTTATGAGCAGACATGGCATTAGAGGGATTTCAGGGGGGCCTGTTCCTCAGCGAAACACTTCCTCAGCCTCGCAGCTGTCAGGAAAACTGTACTGCTGAAATGGGATTGAAGAGACTGAGCCCTTTTTAAAAGCTCATATCCATCTCTTTGATCTGATAGGAACAGTGGGGTGAAAGCAAGACTCCTCTGTCTTGCTCAGGGATTCTGTGGCATACAACAGAGAGAGAGAGAGAGAGAGAGGAGAATGAGGGACATTACAGCTTCAACTCTGAATGATGTTTGTGTCACAGAGACGATCTGAAATCAGAAATATTGCATGGAAATAAATGAATGAACATAAATAATCTCCTTAACATGTACTCTCTCTCTCATATATATATATATATATATATATATATGTGTATATGTGTGTATATGTGTATGATCTATGTACCTGCTACTGTGTGCTGTGTGTTAAAGGGGGATCAACAATGAGTCTCAACATTCCCCTATAACATTCTTCCTCTAAGGGAGCCTTTGGCAGAAAAACTCTGGGCGGGTGACCAGGCCACAGATGGTGTTGCATACACACACACACGCACACACACACATACACACACATATGCACAGACTGCCTGAAGGACACACACAGCAGGCACTATGTGACTCCCTTTAAAGGTTCTATATCAGGGGTGGGCAACATTTTTTTTTTTTCAGAGTAAACAAAGGGCCACACATTGGGCAATTAATTTGACCCATAAAACACATATTGCTGAATTATGTCACCATAAACATGAAGATGGTAGATATGACAGATTGCTATAAAATAGGCTGTTTGCCAGCCCAGAAGGCAGTGGTCCTTGTGAGAAAATAATGACTGTTGTACAACTGTACAGTATGCATCAATCTGGTGGATTCTGATGTTACAATGAAACCATAACTCAGTGTTTCCCATGCTTTCAGATTACACTTGTTCTGGCAGGATATTAAAAATGGGCTTCTATAGACATGAATGGGATATTGAAATGATTTCAACCATAATTTGATAGCATTTAATGTTTACACATTAAATTGGTCAAGTAAGACTCAGGGCTCATGTAAGTCTTTCAGAAAACTCTCTCTCTTTCCAGAGGAATGTTTTCTTTGTCCATACTGCACGGCACACCACATGATTTTTTTCATGCTGGCATTTTTGTACTTTTTGTTTCGATATGCTCCACCAAAAGAGATCAAGGAGATAATAGGCTTTTTTTTTACAACCCATTTACTACCCGATTACTAGTAGGCTTTGTTTTACCCCTGCACACTGGTCCATACCTGAATGAAGCATTTATTCACTGACAAATAGTCTAAACTGTAAACACATCGCACACGCACATTCACAGCTTTATTTCATACTCAGTCTATATTCATATTCCAGTCGCTAGCCTCACCGCCACACTCAGCTTTTTTTTGGAGCTATGCTACTTATATAAAACTATACTAAGATAACAATAAACCAGTGCAGTGCCCTTGAAAGTATGTATTCCTATAACTATTGTAGTGCTTATAGAAAATCTGTATTCCTAAAGTAGATAAAGAAAAGTAGATAAATTGGTTGTACCCTTCTTTCTATTATCGTGTTTTGTAGTGAAATGGTAATAAATTAACAATGTGATAGCGATGTGATACATGTGTATGGGTTTTTACCCCTTTTGTTGGTTCAGCAAGGACATTAGTCTGCAGTGTTTGAAGCAAGCACACTACCCCCTACACTGCAGCGCACACCCCAAAGACTTTAAGTTTTAATTTTAATAATATACCAATGATGTTTTCATTCTCCATCTGAACAATTTCACCACAAAATAGAAATATCCATCTAAAAATCCAACCAAAAAGTATATCTCCCATCGTGCCATGCACAAACTATATGTGAAAGTTGAGGTTGATCCAATAGTCAGAGAGTGATATGTGAGGTACAGATACACTGACTGACAGACTGGCAGATGCTCCTCGCTTTATAGATAGATAATCTGTGATGGACTTCACCAATCACTGATATAGTGGCCCATAATTTTGGAATTTAAGAGGGTAGCTGTTAGACACAGGGTGTCTTCTACTTCACTGTAAATCCCATTCTCGGTGTAAGCTATGTGCACTGGAGACTGCGAGTTTCACATCACACTTGTGTGAGCCGGACGACAATTGGTTCCAAACTGTCACACATCACGCTCATAGATACACGCCTTTGACTCCGATTCTTTCAGTGAGCACAGAGAAACTTTCCTTCCTCAGTGGAGGAATGTGAAAATAGCCTTCTGAGTGTCAAACTCTGCACACATCATTCTGCACAGTGAGGCTTAAAGCTTCACAAACACACAGTGCCCAAGGGTCATGGAGCCAAATGTGATGTTAACTTTGGCCTAATCATTACGACTTATCATTATGATAAATACAACACAGAATTTAAATTAAATTTCACACACAGTGTTTACTTCAGCAAATACAATAGCTTAACACTGACTCATCCTGTAACAATAATTAGCTTCTCAGGTTTACTGATCTGTTTTTCTCACCGATTCTGAGCCTTACATACATTGTATAATTGAGAAAAAAAACACGACAACTGTATTCTCTATTTATGGCCACACGCTCAGTACCACTACCCTCACCCTGTGTTTTTTTTTTTTTTTTTACGTTCTGTAAGCCGTCGTGGTTCTGAGTGGCTCCATGCTGTAAATTGACATCTACAGTGATTTGGCCACACTGAGGTCAGGCTGAACATGAGCACTATGTTGTGCGGCCAGTCGGCACCATGAGGACAGAGACAGAGTCCAAGTGCCTGCTACTCTGAGTTTGCTGACAGATCCAGCCTCTACCGTTAGTGTGTGAGAATAAGCTTTCAATTAGACAAATGGAATAAAGTGTTGGTTATCTTGCACCAGCAGGCTAATAAGAGGTAGAATGCTAGATCAAAACAGTCACAGATGTTTAAACAGCACAGAACAGTAATATTATTCCTTATTCCTAAATACTCTTCTTTGATTGGCTGGCAGATGTGCATCAAAATTGTTTAATCACCTATTAGGAAACTGTCAAACTCATTTATCAATCTATTTGCAAAATACAACTGTTACTACTAAGAAGCCAATAAATGAGCACCTGTTTGGAAGCTGTGTATCTTTTATTACCTTATCAATTAAACGAATGTCTATGCTGAATTTTAATACTTTATCACAAGAGTTATGGCAATGAAGCCATAAGCTTTTCTTACCTCCCCCTGATATAATCCTGACAACTGTAAGCTCCTGCTGCAGCTGAAATAAAATGCCAGCAAGTTGGGGACTAGAATATTTTGTGTGGCCAAGCAGTATCTAAGCTCTGTCCTATTTACTGGAGTAGTGAGAAAAGTTAACATCGCAGGAGAACCTTATGGAATGGTAATGATTGTTCCAGGTCAGGTCTACAGGCGTTGCCAGGGAAACTGAGTTAGGGCTTGTGAAAACCTTGAAAAAGCATGAAAACATAAATTAATGGTCTATTAATGGCACAAGTAAGTAATGAATGAGTAGGTGCAAACAGCATTTGCTGTAACCTCCACTTAGTGTTGGGTGTTTCTTCACATTGTGCAGCAAAACCGTTCAATGCGCAGACTCATTGATTAACCCTTCTTTCTATTATCACGTTTTGTTGCATGCAACCGCTTCATTTGTCCACCTTCCGCTCAGTCTATCACAGGGATTTTTTTTTTTAAAAGTGACATGTGCAGCACTACTTTACTATAGTGATGTGAAAAATAATTTGCTGCATTCCTGATTACATATTTTGCATGTTTGTCACACTTAAATGCAGATTGTCAAACTAATTTAAATAATAATCAAAAACAAGACAATCTAACACAAAATGGAATTAATTATTTTATATAAAGGTGAGTATTATTGCGGAAGAAAAAAATCCAACCAATATGAAAAAATGATTAAACATTAAAACATAACTTAATGTTAAAACTTAATTTAACTGTCCTTTATCACACCTGAGTTCAGTTTGTCTATCCACACCCAGGCCTGGTTACCGCCACTCGTTCTCAATCAAAAAAGGAGAAGTAGACCAGAAGTTCCTTAAAAGATGGACATAATGCTGACATCTGAAAAGATTCAGAAACAAATGAGAAAGAAAATTAATTGAGATTTATCACTCTGGAAAAAGTCTAAAGCCATTTCTAAAGCTTGGAGACTCCAGTGAACCACAGTGAGAACCGTTATCCACAAATAGAGAAAACATGATCAGTGGTCAACCAGAATTACACCAAGAGCAGCAACGACTCATCCAAGAGGTCACAAAGGACACCACAACAACATCCCAAGAACTGCAGGCCTCACTTGCCTCAGTTAAGGTCAGAGTTCATGACTCCACCATAAAAAAGAGACAAAAATGGCTGCATGGCAGAGTTCCAAAACCACTGCTGAGCACAAAGAACATTAAGGCTCATCTCAATTTTGCCAGAAAACATCTTAATGATCTCAAAGATCTTTGGGAAAACACTCTGTAGTCTGATGAGACAAAAGTTGAACTTTTTTGAAGGTGACTGTACCATTACATCTGTAGTAAAATTAGAATCACATCAGAAAAAAGAACATGACCGTTGTGGTAGCGTTATGGTCTGGGGCTGTTTTGCTGCTTCAGGACGTGTAAGGCTTGTTGTGATAAATGGATGAATCATGAATTCTGCTGTCTATCCAAAAATGGAGACTGTCCAGCCATCTGAACCTTGGGTTCTGCAGCAGGACAGTGATCCAAAACACAGCATTATTTCCAATGACTAGAGAAAAATTAAATAAAGACTTTGGAGTGGCCTAGTCAAAGTTATCACAAACACTTAATTGCAGTTGTTGCTGCTGAGGGCCCAACCAGTTATTGGGTTTAGGGGGCAATCACTTTTTCACATAGGGCCATGTAGGTTTAATAATAAAAATCTTTATTTAAAAACTGCATTTTCTGTTTATTTGTGCTGTCTGTTACTAATATTTGAATTAGTTTGATGATCTGAAAAATGTATGTGTGACAAACATGCAAAAAAATACAAAATCAGGAAGGGGGCGAGCATTTTTTCTCACCACTTTATATCCCAGAGGTTCTCTGTCTGTTTGTGGATTATACAAGGTTTCGCTCAAAGATATAAAACTTTGACGAAATGAGTTTTCTTTTTTCATTTCAAGGTACTGTATACTTCAGAGCCCTTGCATTATAAATATCCTTACAGATGATTGTTCATGTTGGCTGAATCAGTAATCAATAATTAAAGCTCTATAGGGTCTCTGTGAGTTAATATTCAGGTCTGTAGCTTCTGCAATCCTCAGGGATACAAAGGCTCTCTCTCTCTCTCTCTCTCTCTCTCTCTCTCTCTCTCTCTATCATTACTCCTCCTCCCTGCATTTCTATTTGTATCCATCACTGTGTTTGTGACTATATAGTAACCACTTCTTCTCAAACATATTCTATCCCTAAATCCGGTAAAAAAATAAATAAACCCAAAGGGTTAGAGAGCAACATGCACAACAACAAACTTACACCTGGTACCACCTGGTTCTCCTCAGATAGTAGCTGCAGCCTAAATTAATAAAAGTTTCTCGATAATTAAAAACAATTTACAAATATTTCAGCTCTTCTGCTGTGTCTGTACTTTTGACACTTGACACAAGGGTTTGTTCCTGGTCGATAACCAAGGTTTTTCCTAAATAGAGTATATGAGATACAGGACCATACAATGACAATGTGGTCAGGGTCTGTATATAAAATAAAATATTCATTTAACTTTTCATTTTTATTGTACAAAAGCACCACCACTTTAGAACACTGACCTTAGGGATATGTAAAATGGCAATACGTAATAATATATAAGCCAGAATCTATTGTACCACACTCTGTATGAACATCAAATGGGTAGAATAAAAAAAAAAAAGACAATATATATGCAACACTTTATAAAACTTGTTAGGATGTAATTAGGGTTAGGACCTTAAAGGTGTTATAATGGTCATCAAAACATATGGTTTACATCAATTTTCCATATAGCAAAACAAAGTCATCTTTTACAGCAGTTGTGTCAATCTTACAAAATACATGCATCCCACATGCTACCTCAGTACATAAAATGAAGTCACAATGATACTCTGTAACATGATATTTTATCAACATTATGCAATTTTGCAGGAATTGCTGCACCCCATTTTAACTCATGAAGTGTCCTTATTTTTCCTGGACCTAAAATTGATCTTTTTCTTGCTAAGAGACTCATGATACATGGCCATACAATTGTGTTGCTTTTTGGCTAATGTTGTTGTGATGTTGTTTTTTTAAAGCCTTTGATTGTAATGCATGCACCACGTACGCAACTTTGGACACAACATTGCTATATGCTACAAGGGTAACGTACCATAATGTGATATTAAAAAAAAATAACTTTTAGGAAATAAATGCTGGATGATGAATAATGAATACATGTTTGAGGAATACGGTCATGCCTTCTGACATGACTGATAAAAATACATTATTACCAATATGTAGAAGCAAAAGTAGGAGTTGCCAGTGCTTATAATTTGTCTCAATCAAATCAAGTAACAAACGCATATTAAGTAACAAGCACCAAGACTGTATGGCATTCAACCCCGACTAATTACTTCCATCCATGAATTTACTCTATGTTGACAGAGGTGGATGGTTTCACTGCTGATGGAAACCATAGTCATATGTATGCATTCTTAAAGCCACTTGCTCAGCCCTTAGGAAGTTGCCTCGAATGTACTTTAGAATCAGTTTTACCTCAAACTGACCCACACCCTCTAAAATATCATGCATGATATCTACAGAGAGTTGTTGACTGAGTTGAAATACTCCAGTGAATTCCACAGACAGCTTTTCTATAATATTCTCTTTTACTTGGTCATCCTTTTCTCCACAAACTCACCTGAGACATCCTCCTGAAACATCAGAACAAAATCTCGCTCCACCTAGGGTGAGGATAATGGAGAATGTCAACATTTCACAGCCAGATTAATTTTGTTTAACTGTTTGACTGTCAGAAAAAAGGCACATACACACACTTTTTACATAATTATGAAATTGTCAAAACACTGTCAAAATAGTGAAAAAATAATTACCAAGCCTTTGATGTCTTGGAGAGATAGGCAGTACATTGCTTTACTGCTGCGGTTCAAGTCAATGTCCGTTTCGTCTTCTTCTTGATCGTGTCCTTATCAGCAGAACGTTTAATCGGTGTGATGGTGTCCTTCCACTCATCTCCACTCAGTCTCTGTAACAAACCAGGTCTCTTGTCTGGCAGCTGGTCCTCCAAGCCCATCTTCACAAGATGCTCCTCCAGGTGATGCTGCACAATATGGAAAAAACATATTTTAACAAATACATAAACCCACACCAAAAATGCTATTGTGGTAACATTACCTCCATATGGCATTAAGGTAGCATGGCAATTTTTCTCATGTATGCAGAGTATTTTTTTCACCACATATTTCCTCACACAATACACAAATATGCTCTGGTAAAAATCTAAATTTTTCAATCTAGCATTTAAACTAGATTAAGGACGTCCGTATCATGAGAATCATGAATTAAGGGATGATGGTTCCAATTGTGCAGGGGATGATACCATGGAGACTGATTTTCTGACCACGCTAGGAGAAGCAGATGGAAGGAAAAACCTTAACCACAAGCAACTATGACATCCATTAAATACTGTAATCTAAATTATAACTGAGACAAACCAGTGTCATATTGATGGAGAGCACTCCAGCTAAAGGATCCTTAACCACATCCTCAAACACGTCATCATCCAAGATCAGACTTGAAACCAGACTTATAAGGTTATATTGCCCTAATACTGCTTATAAATTACATCAGAACAAACAATACATTAGGGAAATGAAACTACTCTTCACTACTTTTAAAGCAAAACATGCATTCAAAGTAATTTACTAATTATGATTATATTTACTGGTACTCAGAATTTCTTACCTGCATTTAAAAACTCAGGTCTGGCTCTGTTATTCTAACAAATTTAAATTTTAACAAATCACCAAGTGTAACCTTAATCAACAATGTTCCTGCAGAAAATAATTTCTTATCCTTATGACAGACTATGCTCATTATAATAAAAACACAAGTATAACAATAATGGTTTTAACAGTTGCATCATTAAAGCTTGGCCTGGGACTCACGTCAGCTGCATCCACTGTACCCATTCACACAAATGATGTTTAAGAATGGATTCAGACCAAAAGCTGCATTTGCACGGCTTTGTTCGTTTTTTTTTTTCAAATTGCTAACAGATTAGACTATTGATACTGCACCACAACAGCTGCTATGGCTGACAGGGCATTGTGCACTTCAACAATTAGCAGCAATTATGCAATCGTTTGTGCTATTAACGTTATTACAGACTAGACAAAAAATCAAATATGGTCCCACGTTAACTTGCATTTTGCTGAAACGTTGTGATACATCTAACATTAGGTAAGGTAATGTCAGACCGAGTCAGAAGGGAGACTCACAGTCAATTTCTCAAATGTTAATGTTAATATGTTAATGTTAGTTATTAACAAGAACCTTAGCTAGTTCAGCCAAGTCCCCACACAGGCAAATGCTGTTGTAAAATGCTTTATTCACTCAGCTAATAGATTTGGTTATTCACCAGTTAAAATAAAAAAAAAATCCTCACACACTTGATTATTATTAACTGGTTATATGATTATATTGCAATTTTTTTTACATTTTGCAGACATGGTTAAGTTGGTGTTAAGATACAAAGTCTTTTAAAATACGGGACCAACAACCCAATGCTCTCCTAAGACAACATTTCTATTGAAATTCCAGCATAAACTTGGGTTCATATGTGAAAATTTACCAAAACTTAGCACAGCCATTCAATGAGGAAAATGTAAAGCTTTAGATTATAGCGCCACCATCTGGCTAAATTGCACTAAATTCTCCACAGTTACTGCTAAATGTCCCACTATGTCTACCCAGCGCAAGGCACGTAAACTACGATGGGTTTCATCTGTGATCTTGTGAAAACAAGTACTACAACTACTACTACTACTGCTGCTGTTAGAAACACTACTGCCGAAGGTAGTGAGAGCAAAGCAAAACAAGTAAAGATGCTGCCCAGAAAACCCCAACTCTGAGCTGAAAGACACTAAAACGCTGTGTAGAATTAAAAGAGATAGAGTGGGAGGATCATTATTTACTCCTCCTATACTCCTGATGTGGAGTCTAGTGTATTCAGGTGGTATTTTTGTACCACATGAAGATGAAGTCTGTTCAAATGTATACTTTTTGTTTTCACTAACATTTAGTTCAATACTATGTGTTTCCCCCTGGCAGAGTAGGCAATAAGCCCTTTGAATAAGAACTCCATATGTAAGATCTCCTACATGTTCTAATTTTCAACCCTCTTGATAATAAACTAAAGTCTCATTTGTCATGAAGATGTTTGGTGTGTTATTATTAGTTTTTGAAGCAGATTTTCTCTAAGGATATCTCCAGTGTGCTAATACAAGGAGTTTATCTGATAGTTGCATGTTTATCACAGACTGTGAGTGTCTCCCTCCCTCTATTTCCAAATATGACCCTCTCCAGGGATCGTATTTACAAAGTGTTCCCTCTCTTCAGATATTTGATGCTCAGCGCTTGTTTTCATGGCATAGGCAAGTGAAAGCTCTCACTTCCCCTCCCTACCCTGACTCATTTCTGTGGAGTGATTTTTTATGGTGGCCAGCATGGTGTTACAGTGAGCACTGTTCCCTTACAGCAAGAAGATCACAGGTTTGAGTCCATGGTCTGGGACCATTCTGTGTGGAGTTTTATATTCTCTCTGTGTTTGTGTGGCTTCTCTCCAGGTTCTCCAGCTCCCTCCCACAGTCCAAAACCAAGCTGAGGTTGATTGGAGACTCTAAATTGCCTGTGTTTGTGTGTGTGTGTGTGTGTGTGTGTGTGCCCCACAATAGACTGGTGACCTGTCTGAGGTTTATCCCTGTCTCTCATCTGTAATGTGCTGGGATTGGCTCCAGCAGACCACCATGACCCTAGTGAGGAATAAGCAGGTATAGGAAATAATTGAAAGACTGACTCTTTTCGTGGTGATGGAAAGTCTCTTGCAACCTAATGCTATAATCACATCTTGGTTTATCCATACAGGCTATTTGAGCTTACATTGTAATAAACAACAGTTTTAGTAGAGATAAAAAAAAATAAATAAATAAACATTTGTAAGGATTCTTGAAGGAATAGCTTCACATCTCTGTTTATATTGCAAGGAATCACTATCAATCTGTCTGTCTGTTTCAATACACAATACACAGATATCTCAAAAAGAACATTCATCTGATTGTCTTCACACTAGCTGGATGTATTGCTGGGGACCCAGAGAAGTGCAGCGTCAAATTTGGTTCAATTTGGACATTTGACACAATATTAATAAGCTCTGCTGTCCAAGATGGCAGCCGCAACATTAAACAGCATAGCAGCTCAACTCCATAACAAAAACAGTAGCATCTTCTCTTGTGAGAACCCTGAGAAAGGAACTTGATGGCTTTCATAAACACTAACACTCTTTTCAAAATAAAACAAATTTGCTTGATTAAATCAAATTCATTTGCAGAACTTGATTTTTTGGGTTCACTTGGTATGTCCGATGTTGAATCTTTTTTTCTACCGAACATGAACTGAACGTACCGTGTTTACAGCCTGATGAACACACTGTGAACGCTTTCATTCTGTGAACGCTACACGCTATCCGTTCAAATTTGTTCAACAGGGTGCCAGATTTCTTTCGTTTTCCAGGTGTGAAACCTGGCTAAACACGCTGTAAAGAGCCCTTAATACTCAGGGGGAACACATTCAATCTGGCAACACCAGCCACCAGAGTCACATTGCTGCATGCAAATCACAACAAAACCAAAAAAGCAGAATGGAGTTGACTGCAGCAGGTCAGCGGGCAACAAAGATTCACCATATGACAGTTTAAAAGAGCTACAAACTTTGATTTTGGAACTTATTCATAAAGAAAATCCACACTGCAGCTGCTACTATGATATGAAAGTGGGATGTTAAAAAAGATAAAATAATTGATGTCTGTGAATCTATATATGGCCTTTGGGAAATAACAGCTTGCAGCAACATTTTTGGAAAAAACACCTATGAACTAGTTCATTTTTTGGAACTCTGAACAAACTAGTTCATTTTGAGATATGTGAACTGCACTTTAAACTAGTTCATGTAGTAAATGAACTTTCCCAACACTGTGGCCAGTGCACCACTGCCAGCACAGGAGCTCACACTATTAAACGGACATTTAACAACCGAAACATGATTTTCTAGGGGGTTAGCAGACCACAGCTAAAGGGCCAATGAATACAGCATTAGACTTGTACTTGTAAGCTCCACTTAAGTTCAACGTGTAAATAAGCACATCGCTTTGTCCAACTACACTCATTTATAGACAATGGGAAGCCTCTGGGCTTACTTCAGGCAAACTTTGCAGCAAGTAGCCAAGGAATCATTTTAACTACGTCCTTAGCTTGGCATCCTGACAGCATGCCCAGAGGCTTCCCATTGTCTACAGTTGACCAGTTTTATTTCCGGAGCAACCTGGAGTTTATGGCTCTATAACCCCGAACACCCGGTAATTCATAGTTGCATGTGCTCATTGCTGTGAGTTTCAGTCAGTCTGTTTTACTAATAATCTGAACCAGTGCAACATAAAGGCAGTTGTGTCCAAAGTTTACCTGTGGTAACTGTTCATTTCTCCTAACATAATAACATTAAAATTAAGCTGCTAAAATGAAACTTAATTCCATCCTACCAATCCTTTTTGTGTGTATTTAATCTGAAATGGACAGTGCGTGTTTTATTATAAATATTTAGTTAATTTATTTAGTTATTATTATCCAAGTTGTACAGTATATATTGAGAGGGAATATCTAATTTTGTTTTTTTCAGGGAAAACATGCAATATTTTACTGTAATTAACAAGTTTTAATCAAGATCAGATATTTTTTATTAAGGTTATCTATAGTTTCAATACATAACCCTTCCCTGGCAAATATAGAACATAAATAAAAAGACAAGTTTAATAGCTGATGCTTTCCTGAGGGAAATAGGATGAAGGCAAACAAAGGTTGTCAGAGAGCTGCTCTGCTGTTGTTTAGCTGAAACTAATCAAACAGGAGGAGTCATTCCTCATCCAGGCTCATATATAACTGAAGACAAGAGTAAATAATCAAACATGATTACATCACATACAGTTTAGCTTATCTAAACTAAATGTAGAATCCATTCATGGTACTGATATCATCAACCTCAACACAAGACTTTATTTGAGATCTGTATCTGTATTGACGTTTTGCCGCTGACATCCATCAGCCTTGGACAAACAAATCATATTTATCTGCAGCTCCTGACAAAACTCTGAGGAGTAAAAAAAAACAGTCCCTCACATATGAAATAAAGAGTCCACACACTGGCGCTGTCAAATTATTATTTTACCTCTTATTTTGATTTAAGTAACGAACCACTTACGTGTGTGGACCAGTGGTCTAGACATAAAAGTGGCTCTCTATTATGCCTATTATACTTCATAAAAGTGGCAGGAGACGCCTTGTAGTATTCAGCAGGGTTGAGTTACATATGTAAACAGTACGCATCATTAAAAAAACACCCGTTCTTGTAATTGATCATGTCCTGTCCTGTTTAATACGCCTATTGTACATGCCGTTCTCATTCATTTAAAAAAGCAACGATCACAGCACAAATTTTTAAACGCTCACTTCTCTCTGGTAATGTTATTAAAATGCATGAAATACTGAAAATATTGCATTTTTCAATGAAATCATTAGCAATGGCTGCCATCTTACATGAGATTTTTACTTGCACAAGTGCACTTAATCTAAATGTATTTCCATTTCATGAGATTTATTAACATATAGTGGCTTTACAGTTATTTCTGTGCCAATTATCGATTAATATTCCTATACATCTCATGTCATAGGTTATGTGAGTAGTAATACAGGTATATTTTGCTATAGCTCCTCAAGTGTGAGCATTTTTTTTCATATGGTATCTGTGTTTCATTGTAACAGCTTGTCTAAACTGGTGACACGTTTGACAAAGCTGAACTGTGCAGGTGGGATATTCATAACACACCTACAGTGTATCAGGGTCACCATACCCACCCATGCCCACCAACAGAAGATTCCAGAAGACCGGGGGTAATGCACACCGCCATGATATTATTGGCTGTTTTGGCACTCAACCACTGACTAATTGTATGTCATATAGACTTTGAAGCAACACTTTTGGCTGTATTTGAGAATAGATCATTAGCCTTCATTGACCTGTTCCTGTCGAGGGCAACACACACAGACGCATAACTGGCCACTCAAAGATAATTACATCACTCACATTATGTCTTTCTTTCATAAATCCAATGACAGCTGTTCGGAGCCAGAAGTGGCTTTTACATCCAATTATATTTTGTACAGATAAGATAAACAAAGCATGTATATAACATGTATTATAAGTAAACTGAACATAAATAATAGCATAAGGTGTCAATAACCAAAGATCTCAGAAAGAAGAATTTGCAACGTGTAGGTCAACTCAAGTCTTTTATTTGTATAGCCCAAAATCACAAATCACAGATTCATCCCAATAGGCATCCCAATTATTCACAATAACTTACAATTCAAGAGAGAGAGAGGATTTTCCACAGAAATAATTACTGGAAGCTGACCTTCTCTCACCTGACTCCCACAAGGTGATGCAGAATGCCTGTCAGCACCCAGCACATTCCTTATTTCCTACAGCATTCACACAATTCTGGAACAGCTCAGTTGTCCCTGTTCTTCTTTCTAATAAAACACGCCTCAGCAAAGCTGTTTATCAGTACTTGGTGATATCACGGCTGCTGCAGATGCTCCGCGTGTCGTATCCAACTGATCCGGAAATGTGAATGTATTCAGACGTACTTATTGATATTGAAGAATATATGAAATATAGTTTGACGTGGGCCACAGGTCAGGGATATGGCCTGTGAATAGTCCAGGCCTCGGAATTTTATGAAGTACAGAGGAAGCTGAAAAATAACCTGGTTTAAGCTCAATTCCGGCTTTGGATAAAAAATGCTTGCTTTTTTTCTTAACTAACATCCAGTGTGATTATATTTAGAAATGCATTGAAACATTTGCTGCTGTGGAAGCCTGCAATTCAGCATCCTTAGCGACAATTGTGTGTGGAGAGGTGGTCGGTCCGGTTCATTATATTCCTTCCTGTGGCTGGGATGGACTTTCACCCTTCCTCATTGTCAGAATGGTATAAGAAAGAACAGAAAATATCCAAGATGTAGACCGGTTCAAACAAAGATTTTGGCAGAATGCTGCACTGCTGGTGGGTAAATTTCAATATGAACTACTGATTAAATTTGCTAAGAACATGGCAACAGATTAAATTACGATTTCAACGGCACAGCAAATGACGCTGGCTCAGGAGACAGTTTGTTTTGTTTGGATGACTATACGCGTAAAATCAATCAATTTACAGGAGTTACACTTTTGAGGGCAGCATCTGTCTCTTGTCTCAGGGCCATAATGTTCAGTGAAAACATCGTCCCCTGCTGTGAGAGTGGAACTGAACTAGAAATGAGCACACTGATAACAGGCCTTTGAATCCTGGCATCAGATATCTGCAGACAAAAGCACAACACATTTCCTAATTTCTTTTTGCTGTCTAATACAAACATATTCTTTTGACCCATTATATAGTTACTACAACCAACAAGCCAACGCTCATGGTTTCTTTTATATGGACAATCACATTTATTTATATCCCAAATTGTGTTTTCTTTCTTTTTCTTTGTGTTCAGAATTATATTTAACAGAAAATTTCTAAATTACTCTTTTTTTTTTCTACACTTCTTGTCTCTAAAGGGTGTATATGTGTGAGACTGGATTTCTTTGCACATTCGTAATGCCAGAACTCGGTTAGAATTGTGTGCACTGTATCATAATTAGATGAAATATGTGTTCAGAGTGTTCAGTATCTATGGTTATGACAGGGCAGCAGGTGTTTGGAGAGATGATGACGTACCAGAAAAGGGCAAATATTGTCCTGACAATGGTGAACAGCTGGTCTGGAGCGTGGCACCTGTGCGCCCGCCCGGCGATATGTCGGCCCTCGCCGGTACAAACTTCAATCACGCCTCGACAGCGGAAGCTGTTAGTGCGGATGCGAGGAGCATCTGTCACAACTCGCCGGGCTTACTGTACCTGCGCGGGAAGATGAAGCAGGGGTTGTTTTTTTGGAGGGCAGGGTAAAAAATCATAGTGCAAGGGTGAATGCTCAGTTTAACGGACAAGCGGTGATTGAAAGCTGAAATGTCCGGGCAGATGTCCCAGAGCATCACAAACATCCCGGGTTACACAGGTTAATGCTACGGTAAGCACTGAGGGACAAACGCGTCTGTGGGACAGACACGTGTCAGTCGGTCACACGGTACTCCAGTAAGCTTTAATACAGTTCATGTTGTAATCCTTGGCCTTTTGACCATTTTACCGCTGATTAGGTGGGAGAAAGTGGTTGCTTTTGTTTACTAGCACTTTGATTTCGTACAAAAGAGTAGAATGCACTTAAATTTACTGATATTGAAGTATATACTACAAATGGAAAAGGCAACATTTCATTTTATTGTCTGATAAACAACTCTGGATTTAATTTTGTTGAGTCTGATGTGTGTTTTCTGAAGTAATATGACTATGATACAGAGTATGGAAGTTCATGAATGAGAATGTGACAGTAGATTGTAGTAAAATATCAGTAAGTTGATTGTTGCATTTTTCATGTTGAAATAATGTTATCACTCTTACGCATGGACAAACAGGTGCAAGCTAATCCTCCTAACATGTATGAACATATGATCAACATTATATTCATTTTTGGTCCTGAACCTTTCTGTGCAGAGTTTCATGTTCTTACTGTGTTTACGTCTGTTCTCTCCAGGTTCTCCAGCTTCCTCCATAGTCCAAAGACATGCTGAGGTTGATTGGAGACTCTAAATTGCCTAGTTAGGTGTGAGTGTGTGAGTGAAGGGTGTGTGCTCCATGATAGGCTGGTACCTGTCTGGGGTGTATCCCCGCCTCTCACCTGTAATGCATTGGGATTGGCTCCAGTAGACCAGTAGGAGGAATGAGGAATAAGCAGGGATGGAAAAAGATTGACTATACATCTTAAAAGCCAGTCAGTCATTTTTGAGAGACAGGCATACATCGCAGACAGGTACCAGCCTATCATGGAGAACACATTCACTCACACCTAACTAGGCAATTTAGAGTCTTCAATCAAACCAATGTTTTTAGACTGTGGTAGGAAGCTGGAGAACCTGAAAAGAGAACCCACACAGACACAGAGAGAACATGAAACTCTACAAAGAAAGGTCCCAGACCAAAAATGAATAAAATCTTGTTCAATCTATATTATGAGCATCAGCTTGCACCTGTATGTCCATGTGTAAGATTGATAACATTTTCTCACCATGAATCAGACTAATCAGAGTATGATACGTAAACACAGTAAGAAGATGAAAACTCCACACAGAAAGGCCACAGCTCAAGGACTTGACCTGGACCTTCTTGCTGTGAGGCAACATCGCTGCCCACTGCTCCATGTCACCCCTACGTCGTAAAAGCATTTTTAAAAACCCAAACGCCTGTCCAATTAATAACTTCTGCTGACGGTTCTGGATTCATCACGTGTATGCTTCTGCACGGGAGATTAAAACATTTTGTTTAAAGTTTAAGTCTGGTCAGTCTGTCCCGCATGTTTTTTTTGTCTAGTTTAATGAGCAGTGCAACAGTTTGTCTCCTTTGACTCTTTGCTGTTCAATACGTGGATGTCGGGTTGTGTTGATTTTAATTGTGCATCTCGGCAACAGCTGCTGTTCTAGCTAGTTAGTTTTGATTCATGTTGTTGCAGACCAGTTGCTTTGGATGAAAGATGCAGCGCCGTCTTCTAATTTTTCGAAGGTGAATTCAAACAGATGGTACATGAAGTATTTCACACATCTGCACTGAACTTCTTTTGATTGGCCAGCTAATACTTCCTGCCTGTACATTAATATATGAATGTAATAAGTTTATAAGGAATTTTGCATGACTTTTTAGCACAGCAGCGGACAAACGAGTAACACTACAGGAGTCAGCAGACACGTGCGGCTCGGTGTGAAAAACTGCTCTTTAAATGAAATTTTCCAGCAAATTATTCCAAATACTACACATATGCAAGTAGAAATGATATTTATCTGTGGTCAGTAGCTGTGTGAATTTGTACATAATTAAACTAACTGACAATTAACATCATAAATACAACTTGCTCTCATTACTGTTTCAGTTCATGCATATTTAGCCAGCTATCATTTGTAGGTTTTCATGGTGTGTTCAAAAGCAACTTTTACCAGAATATGAAGAGAGGTGAGAACCATCACATCGATTAGTATGTATTTCCACTTTTTTTTTTTTTTTTTTTACTGTCATGGTTTGTCAGTGGCCTTATTCTCATCTGGGACAATTATACAATTTCACACCATTTGCAGGAAGAAATGTATTGGTGTAATCCGGATTGGTGTTCATGGGGCGAGCTGCCGTTTCCCATTAGAATTCATGTGTGTCATGTGGCACGCCATAAACAACACTGTGGGAAAGCCATTCGAGTGTCCCGTACAAATTAAGTTGTTTTCTTGTTCTTCGGAGACTTGTTTGTAAATAGGATACCTGTTCAGTGACTCAAAACATTTTTCTAAATTAAATCTGCCCTCGTTTATTTTGAACAGCGGCCCTTTTATAGATTGGAGCTATTCATTTCCATGGAAGCTGCTCACTTCAGTTTCTTTCCTCTCTTCCTAGTGTACTTCAGCGTATGGCCCACAGCACATGCACATTGGAGATGATAGCACACACTCAAAAATATCTTTTTCTGCACTCTGTAAAAAATATTGGAATACTTGAGTGTAAGACAACTACTGATTAGGAACCATCTAAATGTGATGAGTCTATGGCACACCTCGAGCAGCAAGTAGCATCAGCGTGTGTGAACAGGTGAATGGACAGTCCTAGTGTACAGCGCTTTGAGTGGCTGGAAAACTAGAAAGATGCTTTACAGTTTGCTGCAATGCAGTCCAAATGTCATCCTTCAGTCACATCAAGTGTGAGAGGACATCGCTTGTCAGATTCTTTGTAACATGACACTGTATTTGACTGGTTTACTTGCGATTGTCCCAAACAAAAGATACAATAGTTTCCACTGAACAGAGCCAAAAGCATCATAAGAAAAAAAATATTACTTGATTGTTGTTAAAGGTTCCATACCATGCACTTTACTTGTTTTTTTTTGAGTTACAATTTGATATTCCTGACATGATATATTTGCAGTTTGAAGCACAAAAAATTCAACTCAATGTAGTTTTACAGTTCTCTATCTCTCTTTCGAGCTTCTCTCTGGAGCTCCAGAAAGCACAGGTTGTTTTTGGTCTGTCTCATAAATATTCATGAGCCTCTCTTCTCATTGGCTGATTTCCACTTGGAGGACTAAAAAAAAAAAAAAAAAAAAAAGCGTTTGAGATAGTGGGGGCAGGTGGGCCGTGCTGGGAGCCTCTACAGGCGGAGGGAGCTACTGCATACGATTATGAAGTCAGGGAAGTGCAAATGAGCCGCGAAGCAGCAAAGTTTCTAAATCCAGGCTGTGTGCATTTCTCTGTGTTTCTGGGAGCGTGCTGTGTGGGTTTTGTGTTTTGGAAGGGCTTTGAATTGTAATGAAACTTATAGTTCCAACCAGGTGTGAAGATACCTGCTTACCTCAAAAATAAGTAATATAATCACAGTTGGAGGAGTCTTTCTCCTTTAGATGTTGCTCCGCTCCCTCTGAGGGTCCGGGACAGGTCAAAGGTTAGCGGTGTTGGGTCAGGACTCGGCCACTGTATTTATGGCCTTTCTTTGGTCCGTGCTCTAATATGTCAACACAAACAAGGCAGGATTGAGTGTTTGATGACAAGGAGCATTTTTCACTGCAGCCCCTCTGTCCCACTGTTCAAGGTCCAGACTCTCTTTTTCTGGCCTGTGGAGAAATCTATCAAGGACACATAGATGCTCCCAACAGACACTTTTTTTTAAGCAGGGTACCTTTTAAAGGGCAAACTAAGGAAACAAGCTGGATAACATGCTATAGAAAGTAAGAGCTGATCAATCTTTCATCAGCGTTGAGGCTGAATTTTCATTAATGGAGTCCTGTGGAGTTGCTTCTCCTAATTACTTGACTAGGCGTCCCACTGGAATATTAATTATACGATCCCAGAGTAAGCCGTCTATTCACTCCTTAATGGGACTCCAAAAGATAGGTCCAGCATCTAGTATGTCAGGCACATGCATGTGTGTGTGTGTGTGTGTGTGTGTGCATATGTGTGCGCGCATGCACTTGTGTGTCTGTGTGTGTGTGTGAGACAGTGTTTATAAAACCATAGAATCTTCCTACTATCTGTCTCTATCAGCGCCTCCTTTATCAGTCAAACTGCTTCAAGCTCCACTTCAGTTCCAGACAGAGTCCGTAAGGCAGGTATATTCCAGTCACACACACACACACACACACACACACACACACACACACACACACACACACACACACACACCAGGATTATCCTCACGATTGTACAGCGATAAATCAGAAATATATCTGTTCAGCTTTTAATAGACATTTTTCTGCTGCTGGCGATTTGTTTGATAACACAGGGCTCACACCTCCATATATCAGCTGTATGTGTCCGACCACCTCGAGGTACTTGTTCTCCTGTTCAGCTTCCACCATAGAGGCTACCGGCGATACATGTAGGGAAGTCAATAAATGAAGACAGTATCCATCTTCCTACAATATATTTACACCACTTTTACGTATAATGTAACTCTGTGCACTCATGTTGTGGAGGACACTACTGAAATAAAGCTTACTTACTTACTTGCTTACATTCAATGTGCCATGGACACAGGTTGGGAACCACTGCTCCAAAGACTCTTCCTATGTTTGCATGAAATAATATTTCCTGTGCCGCACAGCTGCATTTCACAAGATTAATGCTAACTCTTCAGCCAAAAACAGGACCAATCTCCTCTTCATCTTGTATGGCATCCTGCAATTGAAAGTTGTTTTTAATAGATGTTTTTTTCCCTGTTGATGTTTATGTATTTTCAATATATTTTTATAATAACACGTTCATATTTTGCATCGTACGATGCATGCAAGGTGATATTTCACTCTCTTTCTGTCCTCATGGGAATAGAGACAAATTTACTGTGCAGGAGATTGAGATTTTATTGTGCTTATGCAGACTTTTAACCACTTTGTAATATACAAGAAATTAACCCTCTGTGTGACACAGGATTAGAGTTATATCACCATGTGATCTTGAGATAAATTAAAGCACTGGGGGCCATTGATTTGAGGCGGTAGCCCCCTCTCCAGGACCAGCGTGGTCTCTGTGTTCCCCCATCCCTCTCCCTCTGGGCATTTTCTGATTAGTGACGGTAAAAATTGACTTTCTGTCTGGTCACAGAATGATCCGTGCACGTTCAGTGTATTAGGTTTTACATCACTGTGATGCTGGCTAGATTTAGCATATCAAATTTCGCTTTTGGCCTTTGTGATGATTGCAGCTCCAGGAGTATATGCCTGATGAATACAGTAAACCCACTCACCTTGATGCACTGTGTTTTTATCCTCATTTTAATATTGTTTATTGCAAAACACACAAAAACGTGTCTTCTCTTGACCTCATCACATGGTGATAACCTCTGAACTGACCCCAGGACTCATTTAATAAGGAGGTTCTAACCATTATAAATCAAAACATGCAATCAATAGTTGGATTTACTTAGAATGTTAAAGTGATTGGAATGTAAAGAGGTATTTGTCACTATCATCGATATAAAAACTGAAAACTGTGAGCCCATATAGCCTTAAGATAAAATGATGACTTCCTGGATTTTAGATAGTGGTAAATAATACTTAATTACAACTTAATGTAATTTTTGCTAAGCTCAAGCAAGTGCTGCTTTATAGTTTCTTTTTATATTTATTATTACCAGTTAGCTGAGCAAGTCTGATACTGATTTTTACCTAGGGGGGGTCATATGATTTTGTTTTTTATTATTATTATTTTTTAAGTGCATCAGTTTAGACCATGACCAAAGTATGTTACTGCTGTTTTTGGATTCAGGCCTAAAATTTGCAGTTTTGAGTAAAGAATGAGAATAAAACAAGTGTAATCCTACTACTAGTGTTTGTATAAGTAGCCTATGGAGATGGAGGAAGTTATGACGCAGCATCCTGGAGCCCAAAAAGTGTAGAACAGAGTGTTCTTATCAGGGGGCTTTAAAGAGACAGGAGCTACGACGGCCAGTTTTAGAGCTCTAAATCATGCAAACATAATCCTGTGGGGCCACAGAGTAGAAATATGAACCTGAAAATGTGCATGTTATGTCCTCATTAAATTTTCCTACTTTAGCTTCACTTACTGAGGCAATTTTCTCATAAATATAATGGACTGGACCAACAGAGGTTGCAATGTTTTGGTGCAGCCGAGGGACTAAAATGTGACTATTATTGGGGTTGTTGGATGATACGACATGATATTCTTTATTATTGTCCCCGAAGCGAAAGTGGGCTTGGCCTCCGTGTTGCTTCATTTAACAAAAGCCATTCTACATTTCACATACAGAACACATAGACATAAGCACATGCTCCTATTCAGAGTGCACACAGTCCATCCGACTGCTGTTAGATACCATATTGAACGACTTAAAAACACCATATTACACAACTCATCCATCATAACAGAGTTCCTCTGGGGACTAAGGCCTCTGTGGCTCATACTATGTCTTTACTGTTTAAGATGCTAATAGAAGAAACCACAAATGAGTTTTTAAAATTATTAATTAACCCTAACCCTAACCCTAATTAATTAAGTCACCACTTGGAGAGTCTATATCTCGTGCCACAGTGAGGTTTGTGCTCAGACGAGAGGCATGGCATGGATCAGCCAGTACTCTCATGTATAGATTGAAGGGACTGGTGTTCTTTGTTCCCTGTGACCTTCATGGCGATCTGAACAAGACGGGCGTGCTAGCTGTAGTGAGAGGAACGCCGCTGTGTGCATGCAGCACTGCACCACTGGGGTGATATGTCTCCGACGCTGGTGATGGTGATGGGGGTGGGGGTGGGGTGGGGGGGGGGGGGTCGACCCTTTAAAGTTCTGCTCAGATTTACACAGCAGTTAAAGTCAAAGCACGGTGTGCTTTTTGTTGTTGTTGTGTTTGTACAAGCACAGACGTACACACATGCACACACACTTAAGATTACTTCCGACACAAATAACACACAGCAGCGTCCCTGCTCTGCTCTGCAATACACATGTTTTACTGGCAAGAGATGCTGTGGAGGCAGAGTGAGGGTTGTTGATGGTGGAGAGCAAGGTGTAGACAGCAGGTTACCTCTTCATCTCCCTTCTCCTCGCCCCGTCGTGCATCACGCTGGATATTGGTAAAGCGAGTGGGATGCTGATTCATGCTGGCAGAAATGGCCCGAGCGAAAGGTAGGGAGGGAGGGAGGGAGAGAGAGAGAGAGAGAGAGAGAGAGAGAGACAGAGAGAGAGAGAGAGAGAGAGAGAGAGAGAGGAGGCCCTAAAATGGCTCTGAACATGTGAAAAAGTACCCTGCCAATACCGGCCATAAAACTTGAGTGACAGCAGGCACAGACCCATGAATCAGCGGGGTGACAGGATTGTAGAGTTCAGTATGGCAGACACTGGATTCAATCAAACCAACACCTAACCTTCAGCGTGGCTTCATGGTGACTGGCATAACAAGATCTACAAAGCAGGAATGGCCACGGCGGAAATGAACGATTGTTTCCCGGTTATAGTGTTTTATAATTTTTTTGCCTGAAACAAACCGCAAAGCGATTGTGAGCGTGGAGCTGGATTAGACAGAGACTGACTCAGATGGATTATACTGAAGAAGGCTATCCACAGAATATAAAGTATCTGACTTTGTCTCACCGGTTCAAAACGAGTCAACTACTGTAGAGGGGAGAAGCACTGCGCCTCATCCTTATTTACTCTGAGGTTAGGTGTGAAAGCTGCACAGTTGCAGACAGTTCACAGGCTGGAGCGTTTTAAATCTATTAGACTCAAATATTGCGCATGAAATGACTCTAAACAACCATCAATTTCGAATTGGTATCACAGGAGTTTGACTCTTCCTGTTAACATTCCATGTGCCTCCTATATTGAAAGAACCACCTCAGGTAATATGATGATGAATTGCATATAGATTAATGTTGCTATTGATGGAGCACCCAGTGGGAGTGTGATTGTGAGGTGTTTCCAACAGCTTGCTTTCTCATCTAAATCTTCTGAAACCTCCTACAGGCCCACGGGGAGACAGGAATATACCGCCTGCCAGAAGAAGACAATAGAAAATGGGCAGAAAGAGTATCATCTCATCAATCTTTGGCTCACTTTACAGTTTTCTGTCTTACTGAAGCAGAAACATATTCTTTTCGCTCTCTAAATCATGAAGTTATCTGGCTTCCCTGGCTACCATTAAGCTTTATTTTTGGAGGTACACTGAATGCTCTACAAACTTCTGTCAACAAATTCAGGAAATGACTTGATTATACGTGTGGTATCTAAAACTTTTTTTGTGATTACACTTTCATTTTGTCAATATGGATGGGAGATGTAATATTTCAGGTACATTCTGTACCCATAACTACATCGGCATACAACTGGAAGCAAGAATTCTAACATAAGTGTACTTACATAATTTCATTATATGTAAATCATAACGGTCATTATGTGCATTTCCTAGAAAATGTAATATTTCTCTCATGTTTTCTATGCAATGGCTCTGAATGGAAAAATAGCACATCCGGCTGTTTATATTGATTAACCCACTCCAAATGTTGGTAAAGCGGGCAGCAAGTGGAAGTATGTTTACTTATTAATTTACTTTTATTCTTGACGTTTGGTTAAAATTTGTACTAACTAATAGATAGAAATAAATAGAATTAATAGATAGACAATAATTGAAACCTATTCATAAACTGTCCTAGAAAGAAGTCTTATTTTTATCCTCCAGTGCTTTAAAGGTCCTATGTCTTAGAGAGAGATTTGAATTGCTGAACGGTCTATGTGATATTTAAATACTGTCCCACGTTTCAAAACGCTCAGTCCTCAGAGACAGGCACACCGCCTGTATCCAGAAACTGTGCTTTAAAACCAGCCGTCTGTGAAGTTGTGATGTCACAGCTATAGATTCTCACTCCATTCACAGCCATTCAAATCAGAAGAGAGGTTCATTAATGTTAATGAGACAGACACCAAACGACTGCTTTATACAGCACCAGAGAAAAGCTTGAGAGAGGAGATGTAAAACTATATTGAGAAGATTTTTGGTTCTTAAAACCACAAATCCAGTATATCTCGTTAGAGATATAAACCTGAAAAAATATAACAAATAAAACACAGGAAAAGTACACACTGGGGGACCTTTATGCCTCCCCTCCCTTGGCGTCTGTCATTTGATATTTGATGATCATCATTTCAAATTATACTGAGAATATGAATAATTTGCATAATGAATAATGACTTTACATAGCATATGTGCCACTCTAAACAAAGGCTCTACATTAGGGCAATCCCACACTTCTTGTATAGACTTTAGGTTTCCACTTTATTAGTATTTAAAAGGCACATTTATTTATGTATTTACGTTTGTGGTCATATGAAGATATTATGCCTGAGATGTTATAGACAGCCATCTCACCATGTAACAGGCAGACTTCCTGCTGTTAATTCATGTGTCAGCACATACCTAAACGCAGGCTATAGGCTCAATCTTCTGCTCGTCTCTCGGCCTCTTGTCTCCCTGCAGCAGCTTGCTGAGCGTAGCATTGATGCAGTTAATGAGAAAATCCACAGCAGGAGTAAGACAACTTGCTGGCCTAGATTAGAAATCTATAAACAATCCCTCAGGAAGCAGCCTGACTTCCTGTTTTCCCGACACCAAAGCTAGCCTTACCCTTGAAAAGTGAGGAATGGAGGAATTTATTCACAAAGTTGTTCATTCTTTTTTTTCCATCTCTTTCTCTCTCTTACTCTCTCTTTCTCTACCCAGCCTCTGTTGACTTAGATGTTACCTTGAATTGCAAACGTTGTGTGTTAATATAGCGTATAATGTGACACTAAATATGCAGATTTGTACAGCACAACACCTGATTTCACATCTGAGTGTCAAAGTGCCATCTGTGGGGTCACCTGCTGGCCTTGGCTCGGTGTCACAGCGAGTGCTGGACAGAAACACGGGAGCGGAGGGAGAGGGAACAAGAGTGAAAGAGAAAGAGGGAGGGAGGTCAAAACAGCCATCCTGATAGGTCTGCTTAAAAAAGAGGGGGCTCAACTTTTTAAAGCCAAACAAAAACAGGAGAAGTTTGTTGTAAATAAATGAGGGGATTCTATTATTGATTACGTTGACTAGAACAAAGTGCCCTCTGGCCACGGCTAACTTTACTGCTGGTTCGGGCGTATAATGTTTTGTATTTTTGATGATATTTACTGTGGCAGCAGTGGGGAAAAGGAGACTTAGAAAAACAAAAAAAACAAAAATAAGATCTGTACCAGCAAGCACATTTTTCCAGTTCATGCACACGCCTTTTCTTTTTTGGCCCGGGTTAGGATGCAGAATGGTTACTGTACCTGACTCCTCAGGAGTTTAGTGAGCTCTTGTTTTTTTTTTAGCGTTGCTAAAACGAAGAATAGTAAAGGCGAACTCTCTGAGATTTAAAGAGTGAATGTTCGCCAATCTTCTTCTTCTTCTTCTCCTGTGGTGTTTTATGGCGATTGACAAAACCAGCATAAAGTTTTATAAGCGCCAACTGGACATGGTCAACAGCAGATGGAATAGTGAGACATATCAACTCATGAAATGCAGATTTTTTATAAAGTTGGTGTCAAAGTCATTTTTTTTGTGAGCAAACTTATTCTAGACACCTCAACTGTGTTTTGGCCAAGTTTAGAGTGATGTGCAACTTTGGACAGATAGACAGACACACTGATTCTAGTAGTAGTGGGCTATATTGCTCCTGTGCTTTTTGACACTACCCCCACTGTTCAAAACGCAACTTTTTATCTTTAATAAAATTATTATCTGAGTATCAATCTGCATTATAATATTACATCAGGATTAAGGATACTAATTGAGCAAAATTTGTGAGAAGAGGGTATGGGAGAACATGGTCATGAGAACATCTGTGTGTGTGGTGTGTTTGTTTGCGTGTGGGGAAATTGGATGACAGCATGTCTGTCACTGTAGTCGCACTCCACTGCTCTTGAGTGGCACTGCAGATGGATGTCTCTCAGAATGCCTCAGCGAGCTTGCCAATTCACCAGCCGAAACAGATGCTGAATGCAGATACGAGCCGCAAACTGCTGCTTGCTTAACTTTGGTGATCAAGGATTCAGGTCCTGCGACCATTCTCACAGGGAAAACACATGTGGTGTGACTCTTGAAGATGGAAAAGTCAGAGTGGTCCTGTGGTTTGTGTCCAGCAGAAAAGAATCACATTCTAGCACTGGGTTCACGACACATGACGTGACTTTTAAAACTAATGGCCCGAGTTCACGTCAGCCTCAGCTGTACTTTGAGATGCTATCAGACTGTATATGAAGATGGATGAACCATGAACACCGCTCGGTTTGCATCGCTGCCTAGAGTATCTGCTTATGGTCATCGCCATCTTCTCTGCTTGGAGCCAGGACCTTCATATCTGGCGTGTGGGGGGTTGAATGTGTGTCGAATTGGCCGAGAACAAACCCGTCACATTTGGGGCAGATCGCATTTACAAAATTTGATATGATTGTTTTAGTGCCTATTAGTGGCTCCTGTTCAACTGCACCAGAGTCGCCATAGTAACAGCAACAACTAAAAGGCCATGAGATGTAGATTTAGGCTTTAAACTTTGTTTTCAAAAATATTATCAAAAAGTTTCCACCTGACCTCCATATTTTATACAACAGAATGTAGATATATTGTCCTCTCTCCACAATGTTACTTCCAATGAAAGAGGATTCATGTTTTTCCTTTAATTTCCTCACAATACAGGAAGTAATAATTTACTGTCCCATTAGTTGCCCTGTTAACTCACCTCTGAAGCTGCGTATCATAAACAGAGATGAGGATGAGTTTTGAAAGATCAGTGCTCCTTTATTTTAAATCTTTGTTTTAAATAAGACACTTCCAACCACCATGCTCGCACCAGTCTTGGGATGCTCACATAGTGAAGAAAAATATTTTGGAATCCCCAGCTGAGGATGTGATAAAACAGCAAAACAAGGAAGGGTTCACAAGTGCTGTAAAGGGACGTACAGTAAGTATGATTTGTTAACACAAGCGGTAATGCGTGAAGAGAAAGGTCTCACGGCGTCTATAAAATGTATTCACTGCTAGGTGAACAGGGTGTTTCTCTGAGCAGCCATAATAGGGCGTTCCACATTTGCATGTTCCATGCAGGCAGAGCTGCCGTGCTGGCTGTGGCCACCACACTGGAACAGATGTCACACCTGGTTTGCGTGATCTCTGTTGTGTGGGTGACCTCTTGGTCTCCAAGCAACACGCCTGTCTCATGGCTGATGGCCCCTGCAGATGCAGAAGTGTGTGTCTGTGTGTGTGTGTGTGTGTCTGTGTGGAAAAAAGGCTTTGGTTCCTGTGAATTAACATGCCTGTGTTTGTGAATTGTGTACCAGCATGTATTTGCATTTGTGTTTATGTTCCTATGCACACACCCTGGAAATTGGTTTACTCAACTGAGCAGTAGCAGAGCAATCAAGCCTGACGACTGCGGAACATGATCATATGAGAAACATTACACAGTGTTATAGAGCCAATATGAAGTGCAGCCGGTTTACAGAGAAAGCATCTCCGTTTCTCCACATCCCCCTCAAACCCTTCAAGTCGATGATGGTATTCCTGGTTGTCTTCTTACTGTACTAAGAAAGCCTTGGAAATCCTTTCTCCCGGCCCTCCACCCCCAAAGACACACACATACGCTGACACACACACACACACACAAACTGATACAACACTAATCTCCCTCTCACAGTCTCTAATGGAAAGGATTCAGCTGAGTAGCTTTGGATGGGAAAAAAGTCGAATGGGAATTGAGAGAGAAGGATGGTATAGAGAAACAGGTTTGTATGTCAAAAGATCATGTATGGGCACAGTAAGGAAAAGTCGAGGTAAAATGGAGGAAGGAGAAGTTACGGTAGAACATAGAACATGGAATCCTAAAAGGAAAGAGAGAGAGGAAAAAAAAAGTAAAGCTTGTTACCAGAAAGGGATTTCACACTAGCTGAGGAGAAGACCGCTTTTCGTAACTTTTTCGTCCGTACCTACACAATCAGGGATTACCGCGTTTATCCGCACACAGTTTATGACACAGCTCCGGCAGTCTGACCAAGCGGAGATAACATACGTGTGGAGCAAGGAACACGTCCCGTGGTGCACACAAACGATGTGTAGACGCTCGCGGATGAGTGTACGTCTTCTGAAGTACGCTGCGAGATGAGATTCTGCAACACGCCGTGGAAAGTGATTAGTGCTGCTTTGACAAATGGGCAGAAAATGTCCGTCATTATGTATAGCATCAGTGGTAAGTGTGCACAATTACATTTTCCTGTATGTCAGGGCCGCCCCTTCCCTCCTCTGCTGTTATCCTACAGCACACAGGATTTAGCAATGCTTGGGATTAGAGGGACTGACAGACAGCAAAAGCTGATTGTTGCAATATATTATTATAACATACATACTGTACGTAATATTTACTGCTGGTGAATTTTGTTTTTTAAAGCAATATCCTCAACAGTGCACGCTGTAGGAGCTGTATGTAGTATGTTACATTATATTAGGTTTGATTAAGGTACAAAATCCAATTAAAAGTAGAAGGGCACTCAGGGAGCATATACCTTCACCAAGGCCAATGGTCAGTCGTCTATCTGACATGCAAATGTGCAGCACGACTGATATGCGTGGCTATATTTCCAAAACGATTAGGGATCATGGCGAGCTGAATCATCAGGGCAGAGCCCCGTCAGCTGTTAACCGGATTAGTGAAAGGCTTTTCAGAAATCAATTGTACATTACATTTAAATTATTAAATTAACATGACCTTCATTAATAGATAATTAAATGGACAAAAGTGATTTGTAAAGTACATGGAACAATTTGTCAACAGATTACAATGTGTTGACTAGAGAGCATTTTTTTTTTTTATAATTTTTCTTTATGGAAAAACACTGGGGACATTGTCTGCTTTTTAAATTGATGTACTTACCACTTTGAAGGTGTAGATTTGGCTGGCCCTGAGTATATAAGTGAATGTTTAATCACATGTAAGTATAATTAGTATATTTCCATAGTTAATTCCTTGCTATGTATGTCTCAAATCTGTACTGTTTTATCATTTCAATATCTTAAATACTTATTGTAGTTTATTCTTACTTTATGTTCATTTTATAAAGCTTCTGTTTTATTGGACCCTCTATTTTACTCTCAGTATTTAAAAACGTCAATTCCTTAAATCCCTGATTAATTAACAGTGGGCCAGTTAATACTAACTACAGTAGTAGCTTGTGTGAATAATGTTTACATTAGCAGTGAAGATTTATTTCCATGAAAATCTTCCAAGATTATAGAGCAGAAAACTGTGTCTTAGCAGGTGGTAAAACGCAGCATGATTTACTGTAATGGCTCTATCAGTGGAAATATACTTTACATACATGTGCATACGCATGCACACACACACACACACTCTCATTATCTTCGATTACAAAGATTATACGTTTATGCACAGATGTATGCGACTGCATTCATGTGCCCTTTGTTGTGAGGATCTAAAGATAGGAACCAATTGTAAGTATGAGTATATCTCCCTATGTCACGCTAGCAGACATGAATAAGACAGTGCATGAATAATATCACCAGTAAACAACACTTACTCTTACAAGTTATTACATCAGCTGCACACACACTGGTACGAGATCTGTGATTACATGGCAGCTGTTTCACTCACTGAACGTTCTGTACAGATTCAAACGATTTTAAGACCAGTGCCACAAATGCAAGTGTTATTGGTTGTGTTGTTTTTTTGTTTTTTCCTTTTTTTTAAATGTTCTTTGACCTGTGAGAAAGGCACACATAACATACCTGGATGATACTTATAGGATGAAGGTTGCTTTGAATGTGTGCCGCATTCCTCATAGCTTGTAATCCTCAGGGACTTGTTCGTTATCTGTGAGAGGGGGTTGCAACACAGGGTAGGCATGTCAAATAATTTTTCTAATTTGGATTCGGGAAGGGACACACAAGTTTAAAGGTCCTATATTTTCCACTTTTACTGCAATGATATCCTTAGCACATAATATAATCTCAATATAGTTTACATGTGGAACACTAATGTCTTCTCTGATTGGCTGATTGCTAGTGCTGTTGTTCTGATGTGATGGTTCATTTGGGAAAATGGTTACAAAAATGTACATTTGCCAATGTTGGCTAAGTGTGTGTTCACATGTTCACAGTTCACATGGATTTTATGACGACTCGATTATTCATATGGAGGATTTCCAGTTATTGGGATTAAGCCAGTGTCCCAATATTGTTTCTGAATCCTTGTCATTAAATCAGTAAATTTTGCAGGGATATAAGCGAGGACCTAGTCAGTTGGGCTGGTAGTTTTTTTCCTGGCGATGGAAGGGGGGGGCTCGAGTCACAGTTCACTAATAAACTTAATGGTTGGAAAAGGTTATGGTTATTTATTGCAGAGGGAGGGGGGGATGCATTTTCCCCCGGTCACTTGGGAGGCTCAAGAAAAAAACATTTGTAGCTCTAGGGAGGGTCAAGATAAAACAAAACAATGATGCCCCCCCCTCCCATGCGATAAATAACAACAGTCCCTTTTGCCATTGTCTCTTTGCAGTGATCGTATTCTGTGGAATCTTTTCATCACCCTCACCATTCTGGGTAAAGTAACTGCAACAGCACAGGTTTATTTTGTCCCTCGGTATTGTGTGTTCATCCGTTTCTGGCACCCCTCCTTTTCTCTCTCACTCTTCAAAGACTCTTTACACTTGCACCGCACTCACTCACTCTTTATCACACAAACACCACACACACACACACACACACACACACACTCGCATACACGCGGGTACCCTGCAGTAGGACTAGCCCCAGGGGGTCAGAACAAAGCGTTGCAGCTATTTGAACCTGTGGCGAGAAGTGAGGGAGAGCCGCGGTGAGGGGGGGAGTGGTCGTCTGGGTGTGGAAGGGGTTCGGGGGGTTCAGGATTTATATGGTTCTGTTCGCTAAAACATGCTGCTGCTTCTGGGTCAACAGAACAACAAGTAGCACGATACGGATGCTGCACATGTCTAACATAAAAACAAGTGTTTCCATGACTCAGCCTTTGGAAATCTATCTTTTAGCCTTGGGTAGGAACATGCCATATATATATATATATATATATATATATATACATATATATATATGTGTGTGTGTATATATATATATATATATATATATATAGGCATATAGGCACAGTTAGGGAGATCCTTTAAAGTGAAATTAGCAAAAGTGAATTCACTATTTGATGATGAAGCGGCGGTTGGAAACGGCTGGTTTAATCTGAACAACACTATCCAGGGCATAATTATCATAAAAACACAGGACGTTAAGAGTTTCCTCTGTGTTTCAGTTCCGGGTGTCAAACTGTGTTTGTTTATCAGAGTGTTGAGAGTCAATGGGTGTCATGTTGCTCAGGAATCAATAGCAAAGGTTAAAGGGTCCAGATGATCTTTTCACATTAAGCCTGTCTCTCATCTCAACTGCTTTCATCTGAAACGCAACAATGGCATTAACTGTCTGTCATTTGTTTCCAGGTTGTGTTTGATTAAAGGCAAGTAGGGCTAAAAGACCAGAACACTGTGGTGCAGAAAACACCACAACAGCGGTGCAGTGACCACAGCCCGGCCTTTGTTGTAGTCTGCAGCAAAATCCATAGAACTGCCTCCCAACACCGCCGTGAAAGCAATCATCCATCAGTCAGCTATATTATCCAATTACCTCAAAGTGGATGGTGCATTTCCCTGAATAAAACAGAACTGAGAAAATGTTTTTTATAGTCCAAATAATGACACTCACAAGATAAGATAAGATACAATAATCCGTTATTAGTTTCACAACAGTGTTACAGCAAAGTGGCTGTAGAACAGTTAAATATAAAGATATATTAAACACATTTATAGTTAACTGATAATGCAGGTATAATAGAGCATTTTTCTTTCCTGGCTTGAATTCCTCAAATCTAGCAGGCCTTCATAGTAATTACAGCAGCACATGTAAGTGTGTGGATTTTGTTTGTGTACATATGACTTTGTGTGAGCAAAATGGGTTTTGTACAAAGCCGAGCGGAGTGCATTTTATGTGTGGAGTGTGGAGCAGATCAGAGAGCAGAGCATGACCTATTTTAGGGCTCCGCGGAGACAATGTTTCTGTTCCATACATTGGTAACCATGACTCCTGCTCTTCAATACCACTTTTACAAACTTTACGGCGCATCAAAAGGCTGGCCTGTCAAGGACTGACAACTCAACCCTCTTGTAGGAGGTCATTAAATTGACTCGTGTATGTGCATTCAACCTTCCTGGACATGCACAATTCTGTCAGAATCTGTCACTATTTTCTCTGTTTTTTTCTTGTTTTGGTTGGTGTTCTCTGGTTTCTTCTGTGTCCAGTTCCTGTTTATTAAGATAGAGCCTGCCTGCCTTTGACTTCCTTGGTTAGTGTGTCTCATATGTTTTACCTGTGTGTTGTTCCTCACTTTATTATTAGTGATTAGTCTGCTTTGTTTCATGTGTGGCTCTGATTGCTGTCTATCCATCACTCTACATTAATCACTGTCCTCTCTAGAAAAAACATACATGTCAGTTATTCCCTACAAGTTACCAAGCTGTAGTTATAGCGACAGTAGAACAAGAGAAAATCATCAGGACACCAGTGCACTGACACCTGTACCTGCACTGTTATTGGTTGGTGATTAAATGCACACACAGCCCAAAGGTTGATGCTTATGAACTACCCATTCATTAACATATTTCTGGCCTTTCATGTGATGGTATTAGGGGAAACAAACTAAGCCTGATACAGTATGCATTTCCCTTTTTTTATTGTGATTTTCGTTGTTTCTCTATAAATGTTTGCCTCCCTTCTCTGTGACTACATCTCTTACCTTCCTACCCCCGTCTCTCTGCCGTTCTTCATCTGTCTGTTGTTACGTAAACTTTGACATTTACGTGGCTGTGTGGGCCTTAACAGCGGAGGCGTGCCTCGCCACTTTTGAGTTTCTGAGTTCAGCGGCCTCGCAAACCTCCTTGAGCAGCTCGTTGTGTCACGGCACAAGACTATTTATGAAGCCACCTCCATCACACACCACAGCACCCTCCGTTGCTTCAATGTTTTGGTCCCTCCGGAACTATAAGCTGCACATTTTAAAACAATGAATGCCCTGCTGCTTTGTCCTGAGAGCTATTACAGCTTCACTTATTCTTTTTGTTGGTTGCTGAGAGGTGAAAAATGTTCAACTTTGGGTAAAACTTCACACTGGGCTAGTCTTTGTCACTTTTCACCATGACGCAGTAAAGGAAAGGTGGGTCAAATGAATGAGTGCTCAACAACAGCAGAAGAGAAATAATTCCTGCTGGTCTCTATGTTTGTACCAGATGGTCCTCAGACCACTACACTATAATATGTAACCATGGTAACATTACTGGCTGAGATGTTTCCTCACCTGGAAAAGTGTCATAACTCCACACAGACCAGTGGGTCCATTTTCCCGCTCTTACATGTTTCACCTTGCCCTCATTCAGAGCGAGGAGACTTCTCTACCTCGTGCCGAATGAAGTCAAGTCAATTTTATTCGTATAGCCCAAAAGTAGAAATCACAGATTCACCTCAATGAGCTTTACAGTCGGTACAACAACATCCCCTGTCCTTAGACCCTCACATCGTACAAGATAAAATTCCCTAAAAAAATCTCTTTAACAGGAAAAAAAGGAAGAACCTTCAGGAAGAGAAACAGGAGGATTCTTCTTCCAGGATTGACAGGTTGCAAAAAGATATTGTGTCCATAGGATAGAAAACAACACATTTAAGAACAGAAAAAATTTAGGTACGACAATACATAGAATAACAGAAATGTATAAAATTGTGGTGTATGTGGAGCATAAAGTGACATGATACATTCAGCTTCCAGGTGAACCCTCCAACAACTGAAGATCCTTCAGTGGCTGCACTGCAGCATGTTCTGAGAATGATAAAACACAGGACATACAGGGCAGGACTCCGGGAACACAACAGATTTAAAAAGTACATCAGTGGGTCATGAGTGTTACAGATGGAATAAAAAATAGAAGCTTAGAGAGAGCAGCTGGGTGTATCACATGAGGTAAAATATGTTTAATTGTCATTTTGTTATCACCTCAACCTGCCTAGAGGCTGGGCGGTGGGTCTCAGCTCAACACAGCGTGTTAAATTGGTAATGGAAGTCAACAGAGGAAGCAGCAGGTCATGTGAGTTTTTACTGTGTCACCATCTATACAACACAGCTATTTCCAATAACAGACCAAAACAATCTCCATCATACTTTTTTCATAAAATACTTCAGAATGTGCATCAAAATACATTGATGGGGGTTAGTATGTGGGTTTTTGGTTCCCACTGAGTGGACCCCACACCAGACTGAAATTGCTAAAACTATGTGGGGTTATTTTAAAGGGGGCAGCAGGTTCTGCATTAAGTAGATCTGCCTGTTGTTTAAATTCATTTAAATTTGAAATTAAATAGTTTGTTTTTGCAAAATACAATGTAGTTTTCATTCATTTCTTTCTACACAGTTTAAATCAGTTTGTATGCACATGTATTCAACTGCATGTTCAAACAAAAAACAAAAAGCTTTGTGGCAGCAGATGCACAGACTAGAATAACTGATGGCTGAATGAGCTGATTCAGGCTCTGGTTTTAATTTCCGTCTGTGTGGATCTTGGAGACGTTGGCCCTGGTTGGATGGAGACAAAGTGTCACTTCATAACGTGGATAAATGGGATTAGTATCAGCACTTAACAAATGAAGAACATCCTTCATACTAATCTCCCAGCTGTCAAACACGAGCGAGCCAGGGGAGGCCGACTCCAGATCAGCTTACTACTAATGACACACCCACTCCAACTTTCCATCCCACTGTAATGAACATAACAATAACAGCAGGATCGGCCAGACATGCATGCATTAATATAGAGCACGGACAGATTTGTTATTACTCGGGATGGGAGAGGCAGTTGCACAGATACTTGGAAAAGGGAAGAGCGACACAAACAGCAAAACTATTTCAACTTTTACAAGAAAGTTTCTTTCCTGATTTTTTTTTATTTTTTCACTTCCAGTAACTAATTATAGACATTTTGCTGCAGAGCAAATCAATCATGGGGTATTGTGAGTCATCACGCAATTCATGCAAAATCATTCACAGTAAAATGATGAAGTGGCAAGCATCTAACAATCTTCTGTCCCTTAAGGCTATTATTGCTCTCCCTCTGTCCTCGCCGTCTTCTGACCTTCAGTAACTTGCATCCATTACCGCGCTGGGTCTCGTGTGCACATTGTTGTTTGTCTGTGACATTATGTTGGGCTGATTGGAGCTTTTCTCTTCTTTCTCTCCTGAAGAGTTACAGTGAAGAGCGGCCAAATTCCACACTGATTAGATTCAGAGCTGCATTTGTGTTGAAGAAGAGGATTACGCCATATAAACACTTAAATGTTGTGGCTCGCTCACAGGAGTCTGATTGTGTTTCCTCTTAGCTCAACTGACACTTGATTGGGATGGTGGCGCACGAATTGGGTTGACAAAAACCTGGATGTTTTGTTTCAAGAACCACAAACAAGTGTGACTAGACAGTATAAATCTTGAAATTGCAGGTAGCACTTTGGGTGCACTGACACCATTGGCCCCTCTCTCATTAGACCACAGTGAACAGGAAACACTTGATGCATGAGTGACACTGTGCTGGGCAGATGTTCCAGCAGCTGTCTCCTGCTTACAGAGGGAAAGCCACACTGTTCTGTCTCTGCAGGACTGTTTGTTTCATGCACACAAGCTCAGCCAGTCGTCCATAATGTCTCTCGAAAGGGGTTGTCAGATGACTTTGGAGGTAGGGAGGCTTTAAGAGACTTTGGGACAAAATAAATTCTAATCAAACTGAGACTAAGCACTTGTAATACATTAAATGTAAGGTAGTGAAATATGAAGTAATGTTGCTATGAGGGACAAAATCAAAACTTCCATGTGGTGTAGCCCTAAAAACCTGGTACTATATAGTTTAATTCTATCAAAAGATTTTACAATTTAAAAAACACATGCTTAGCTAGTTTTATATTCTAGGTTGAAACATTTAAATGTATCACTCTTTTTTGGTTACGCCAAAATTTGCAATTTGCAGAAAACAACATGAACACCAAAATGTACATGAGAGACCAGATGAATGCCTGTATTTTAAAAAGGTTTTATTTTCTGAACATGCCAACCATGATTTGTCATATGTTTGTTGACCACTTGGCTTCACTGGTACAACATTTTTTATTGTGTAACCTAGCTGTGGGTGGGCTGTGGTGGAGTACTCATCTATTGGGTTGGGTGTTGTTTGGAAAAAAATAGTTTAAAGTCACACTGGAAAGATATTAAATCCTACATAATATTTCAAGTAAACATGATAGCACTCAGAATTTGTAACCAGATCCTGAGACCTCTAAAAAGGAAGTTAAAGGGGGTCAAACACCCATTTGGGAAAACAACAAACTGGCCTCATGTCCTGAGTGTTTACCTGATAAAGAGGAGGTGGATTCATCTCTGGGGGTCTTCCTGTTTTTTTCACTGAGGGCTTAATGTTTTTTCTGCCGTTCTTTCCTGTTACAACCTTTTACTTCCTGAAGAGAGTATATGTGACTTAGAATATTGTCCAAAATCCAACAAAGAACAGACAAAAATTACATACAACTGCCAAAATAACAAACACAAGAGAGAATCGCAAGTGGATATTTTATGATTCTGAATTATCTCATCCCCTTGCACAAGACCTAATGCTATGATAATTGAATAATTTCTATAGTCAAACTAAATAATTCACAGCTTTCCTGTTTATCGGTCTTGCAATATGCAAAGGGTCCGAGTTTTGATGGGAGGACAAGGCAAGTCCGAGAATATCAACGTGTGGTATGAAAATCTCCAATCAGATTCTCGTGTCCTAACACCAGCATCAATGCACACACTGCAGTGTCATGACAGAAGATACACAGAGTGTGAATGAGAGACTAAAGCAGCCTGCAGCAGCTGCAGTGGGGCCTCTGATACACTGCAGCTAAAAACAAGTCAACTCATCGCTGCTGCACTCACAAAAACACCCTTTTTTGTCCTCCACACCACATGCACACTTGCCGTGATTGCTGTTTAATGTGAAAGAGAAGAGAGGGAAAGAGAGACCCGGCAGAAGGGAGAAGTTAGTAGGGGCTGTAGCTTGTGTCCCTTTTCCCTCCATTGGGCCCAAATTGCGCTTGAAATGACAGGTAATTGGGCGTATCTCAGAAGCATATCACACAGACCTTATTGTGACTGGGACAAAGGGTTCACTCCTGTTGTTTTAAGTCCTCAGTAGTTAGGATAGGCCATATCATCAGATAGGACATTTGTGTCTCATGAAAGATGGAAATGCGTCTGTAAATGTCAGACAGAACGATTCAGAGCACATAGGGGTGGGATAAGAAAGTCCTTCAAGAGACAGGACAGTTAGAGGCAAGGGTCCACTTTCACCCCATCCCGCCCCCCTTAATTGTTTTGACATCCCGCGGCTTCTTCGGGAACGAGATGGGTTTTTATTTCCATTTTCAGTTCTATGTGGATGAGTGTCGACCTGCACTACTAATAAGTAGATCCGTCACACTTTAAAGGACTGGCTTAATTACTGATTCTTGGCTGACCTTGCTGCCTGAACTTTGCTTTAGAGCATCAACTGTGGCTCATCACTTTCTATGTTAATGAACACTTGGGGCAATGGGGAGGGACCAGCAGGGTTCAATTGTTTTTTTTTTCAAACAAAGTTGGCGTTCCAAAGAGGAGTTACAGTATGTGATTAAAAGGACTGTTAAAGGAGTTTTGGTTACCTTTAAATCTTGACCCTGTTTTTCTAACTTTGAGTGTTTGGATTCATTTATAAAGAATTTAAAAAATCTGATGTGGTATAATGGAGGCAGACAGGGCATGTACTTCTCGCTGGTTCTAGTATTTTTAGTCATTTGTCAGGCTCATATTTACATCTTACAAGTCAGAACTCAGTGTAGAAGGGTTCCAAGTCTTGTGAGAATGTGGTTAGAGTGATTTGTGTTGTTGCAGGAAGACACTGTGTTTGGAAACTGCCGTGTCCATGGAGCAGAGACACTGAGAAACAGGGCTGGAAATGTTTCACGCCATTTGTTTTTAACTGCAGGATTTTTGTACCTTTTGGGATTAAGTCTCTCCTCTTCACTTTCCCTTTTCAGCCGGTCAGCGGAGAATGAGTAACTCAGAGACCTCGCAACTGCTGCCAACTCTGACTTTGAGAGGAGTTAATTTGTGTCTTTGTTGTGAAACCAACAATATGATAGCACACTGAGCATGACAAAGACGAAAAAAAAACAATTATAGAGGACAAACACAGAGCAGATTACCTCTGATATATAGCGTGTCGCTGTGAAGTGGGCTGCTGTTTTGTCCTATATAATAATAATAATGGACCTTACCCTTTCAGTTACCTCGTGTTAAGAGAGGCAGAAGATGGCAAATGTCCTCAAATAGTTACATTATTCTATTACAAAAGAAAATCAAATTACAGGTTCAGAAGTTGCAATCCAAACGGAGTCCTGAATTTCAGGTCCAAAGATATTTTTACCTGTCACCTCATATAATAACCTCAGGAAATGGATCCATCGGGGGTGTCCATTTCTGGTCCTGGAGGGCTGCTGTGGGAGCAGGCTTTCATTCTAACACCTGATTCTAAGAATCAACCATTAGAGCCTTGCTAAGAAAGCATTACTAAAAGCAGGTGTATTACTGCTTTGGTTTCACATTAGATCTTGAATTTAATCTTACTTTGATACATTTTTTGCTTTAATCCTGCACTTTTTAAAATCATGATTCCATCCCTGAGTTATAAATGTCATTTGTAATTTACTTTTACATTTGTGGAAAGGGAGGCATACTAATGGACCATTAGCTATACCATGCTATGGACTTTCACACACATGCATATGATGCTTTACAGTATGTACCTGCTGCATGTCTTTCATTCTCTTTTCTGCCCCTTTATCTTTGTGCTTCTCTTTATCTTCCACCTTCCCCGGTATTACTTTGGATGGAAAATGCTGATTCCGCTCCAGTCCTCTGATTAAAAGGAAAATTCTCATGTGGGAATCATGAGGAATGCTCCCGTGACAGCTCTAGATGCCAGCTCTTGATTGGCTGCTTGATGTATAATTCAGGTTAGATGGGAGAGCATAATGAGACTGGCTAATGATGTTGACAAGTGTCTGGGCATTGATGAAAAATAGTTGTGCTTGCATACCGGCTCCAGCTCGCAAATGAATTTAGACTACGTGTTGATAGCAGTTGGATCCCCAGCTCTCTGTTACATGCGGTTTAGGTCCTTTCAACATCAAAACGTTGTCATTCCGAATCAGTTTGTGGTTTGTTTGCATGTGGTACTTCTTGTAATCATTTCAGTTTTTATTTAGACTTGCACCTACAATATGAATAATATTTGTATTGTATCATTCCACTGCTTCAAAGCGTCTTAGCTTTACCATCACGGGCTCACAAACACATTTTTATAGCAGAGCTATAGTATAGTATAGTATGGTGCTACTGATTCTTTCACTCTCTCTCCTCCTACTCACTTTTGAAGATATTCTGCTAATTTATCTTGTTTCTTTTACTTCTTGTGATATTTTCTGTGGGTTTGAGATGATTTGTTGGTGAACAGTAAAGGGATGGAAAACTAGTTCCCTGCTGAAATATTTAGCAGTGCTCAGCATGCAGAGGAAATCCAAGCTATGAACAGCATTCCAGCTCCTGATAAACACCCAGTAAAGTAAGGCGGTGGAAAAAGGCCTGACTTATTATTATAGTAAGCTCCTATTACAAAACAACCTTAGTCATGAGTTCAGGAGAGGCTGAGGTTAAAGAGGAAAATGAAACTATGAAACATAATTTTATATCCGAGCATACTGGACACCCTAGCAGAAGGAAAGATTAATGTGTTTTTTGGCATTGAATAAATTTTGAATCTACCACCCCTGTATTATTATGTGCTATTCCGCTCCCCAATCATCTCCTCTCGTTTCTGCATTTAAAGAAATAAACTGACATTAAATCATAAATAATTTAAGATTTGCCATCAGTGTGTAGTATTTAGCAGCATTTAGTGGAACACACTTGTCCAAAATGGAATATAACATTCGTAAGCATGTTTAAATAGTGTATACATCAATCAAATAAATATTTGCTGTGTTTTATTACCTTAGAATGTACTGTTTTTTATTCACATGGTGTGCAGGTATTTCTCTATGGAAACCACTATGTTGTACCTCCATGTTTCTATAGAAAAAAAAAAGAAATGCTGGTTTCATGTAAAGACAGCGTACTCTGTTGGCTGCAATCTGCAATCTCACCACTAGATGCCACTAAATTGTACACAATGTACCTTTAATTCTATGCCAGACGGCTGTATTTGCACAGTCCAGCCTGAAGGTCATGGCTCTGTGATGGAAAGATGCCACTCGAAACCAGTTTCTAAGTATGTGGGGGATTATAACAGCCAGTGGATGAATCAGCCAAATCATTCAAGTAATCAAGAGCAAGAGACTGTCCAGATAGCCACCGAAACATTAGACTTCTGTTATGAGTGGGCATTTTTCAAGGCCACAGATTTACATGGCGGTAGCATCAACTACTGAGAGATAGTAAGGGATGATCCTGAATTAGCATTTTTGCAAATTAAACCTCTGTAAGACCAATAACAATAGACTCACCCTTATGTCTTATAATGCCTTATAAATCATGCGCTCTGGCTGTCGGTGGTTTTGTGCTGGCACAGTCATGCATACCAGATGAGCGGGGGAAACGGCATCATCTCTACAATTACAGGAAGGTCACGACCTGCTGTCGCGGCCGCCGCTTGGCATCCGTTTGGAAACTGCTTGGCACCCGCAACCTGCAGATTTCATAAACCTGCAATTAGGCAATGGGCATGTATCAGTCAGCGCACTCTGTGAAACATCTGCTTGTCTGTGTGCCTGTGTGTGTGTGTGTGTGTGTGTGTGTGTGTGTGTAAGTAAAAGAGATTAAGATGGAGACAAATGGAGATTTAACGAAATGTCAGTCAGGAAGACCACCTTTTGCATACTTATGCTGTAAGGTTATTTGTCATACCACTCTGCCATTTACATCCCTCACGCGTACCCTCGCATAATTCACATAATTTCCTTGCCATCACTTCCCTGACATTAATTGAGATATCAGCTGTTCACATCAGCTGGTCACATCTATCCAGCATCCGACTGACACACCTCCATTATTGGCCTATCATTTTGGGAATGTCTTTCTAAAATATGTTAAATGTGTGTAAATGTCTTGTTATGTGCGCTCTTTCTACCAAATCTTTCCTGCATAATATATGCAGCAAAGACGTTCCTGACAAGACTATTTGCTACAACGTCACCTGTATAATAAACAATTATATTTTCTTCACACTTGTGTCTCTTGATTGAAATGACAATCTAAGGAAACAGATTGGCGGAAGGCAGAGATTACTTTTTACACTTTTTGTTTGTTTTGACATGCAACAACAATTAGCTCTGTTCTATTTCTCAGAAATGAAGGAACATAATATTTTTCTTATTTAGTTTAGGATTTAAATAGACAATGATGTTTTGACTCTCAGTATCTTAAGTTCTAACAGTAAGAACCAAGTCCAGCAACCCTCAATTGGAAGTCGGAAGACCATGACCTGGATGACTGAGAATCTTCATAGAAATAGTATTATACTTTCAGAATGGGAGAGTTTGAAAAAAAGAGAGCACCTTTGGTTTAACCTGAGATCTCTACAACATAGACTTATACCAAGCAGCCCACGTCTACGTTCTGTAGCAAAAGGTTACAGAGCTGGACTGATTGCAGAATCTGGTTGAGAGAGTGAGATGGGTCCATTTCACCTTTGTATCTTTGAACACAGAGTTTTCCCCCATGAATTCAACTATGCCTAGTGTAGAGAATATTGATTTTATTGAGAAGGCACAACTATCTCAACTTGCCAAAAGCAAGGGAAGACAGATATGGTAGTTCCAAAACCTACAGTCATGAGCCAACAACACTAGGAAAGCAGAAGACCTTACCTGGGGGCAAAAAAAAGATGATTCCACCCTGTTTCACCCTGGATGAAACATGTAATAGATGGGTGAAGATCCCGTCAGAAGGGGAACTCACCCAATCAGAGCAAGATATCAAGCCAAAGGATTAAACTTCGCCATCACACCACAGCACTGACCGGTAGTTGACCCCATCACAGCAACAGAATCAGCCATAAGGAAAAACAACCTAATGGAAATGGAGTCAGAACAGCTCAGGTTGAAGGTATTGGTGGCCCTTTCTAACTTCACCATCCATGAAAGGAAGACTGACATCACTGAGCAGAGGATGAAAACATCACCCTTCTACCGGCTGATGAAGAAAGATAGGGTGATAATTGACCACGTGCAGTGGTCAATTATCACCTTATATTTTATTTATGGTGACAGCTTTTCCATCAAAAGCTGGACTTAGATCCTTTTGGTGACCAGAAGTCTAAATCCAAATGAAGGCTGGTGTTCTGTGTCTGCTGGATGACTCAAAAGGCAACTGTTTGCTAGCATATCTGCTATGATAACTTTATAAATTATAATATGTTAATCAAAGTAACTGAGTGTAACTGTGTAACTCTATTATAAAATTAACTTTAACGTTACCAAGGAAAATAACTATTGCATTACCTTTTAAGTTTAAAAATGTACTGGGTTTTCCTGAGGGTCTGTAAACGTGTCTTGAAGTATGATGCTGATCGAGTAAAAGAAGGAAAGACTCAGCATTTGTGAACTTTTATTAGAAGGTTTGTTGGCTATAGCCACAGTAGCCAGTGAAAGTGAGCAGCTAAACCAGTAAACTGGTAACTTCACATACCTTTTCTCTCAGTAAGTCGTTGCTTTACCCTCCTTCAAAAAAGAAATACTGTTAGAATTAGCTATTTCCATTACTGATGTTAATATTGTGTTCATAGTTTTCTGTGTTGTACTCAAGATAACATGAGGGGAGGTCCAGAAGAAAGGAACCAAACACAGGTTGGTAAGGGATGAGCAAAAAAAGCAGGTAGTTTATTCGGTCCAAAGGTCAGTACACAAAAAGACAGAATCAGACAAACAGATCTAAAAAGGAAGGATAAAGACAGAGCCCCAAAACGACAAAGAGACCATTCACAAGCGAGCGAACCTGAAAGTAAGCTAGGAAGAGGTAACACTGGTGGAAACACTACAAACTGGCAACATGAGGGATTATACAAAAGCAGACAGACAGGAGACGCACAGGCGGGAGAAATCACAGTGTGGATTACACATGAGGAGCAGGACCTGAAAGATCGGAAGAAGAGTTAAAAGAAAAAGAAAGAGGAAATATGAATATCAAAATAATGGAGTACCTAAGGTGACAGATGGGTTGTGTCACAAATGGCCCAAAATAGGTTACAATGGGTTTATTATCATAATCTTAATGAGATTGAATAGGATTTAGATCATGTTTGGGCACCAAAATCATATGCATGAATCCATTTTTCATTATTATGCAACAGGGATGTTTAATGTTCTGTGCTTTAAATCATATGACCAGACATAATTGCACCGTTTTCTTCAAGAATGAAGGAGTAGACTAAGGGCTTAATGTTCAGATCAGTTTGTCTGTGTGTGGTTTATACTGCGGTATCCCACCATTGCTGTATATGTGTGGCTCTATATATATATATATATATATATATATATATATATATATATATATATATATATATATATATAAACATATAATTATACAAAGACGCTGAGAACGAAGTAAGAGAAGATGCTGTTCTGAGCCATTTAGTGGAGCAGCAGCAGGGAAAAAAAGCAGCAGTGTGGGAGTAAGATGTGATGGGGTCCTATGATCTCCGAGCAGTTTCTATGGCATCACTCATGCACCATTTATCTACCAAATAATCAGAAGGCTGCAATATGTGAGTGAGTGAGTAAGCGAGTGAGTGAGTTTTTTAAAGAGAATGAAGAGGAGGAATTATGTCATATCAGTCAGGTTCTATATTTTCTGCATGACATGCAACTACTGTATCAGGTACCCACTCATACTGGGAAAAGAAAAAATGTGGAGGTAGATAGAGTGTGTATGTGACAGGTTTCCTGAGCTCTGGACAAGTGCTGTTATACAAGACAGCCCTCTCTGTTGCCTCTAGTTCACAGATACCACAGATCCTGATAGGTTTTGATAAAACAGAGGTGTAGTATATCCTCATATTGACATACAAACATGGCTGTATCTGCTGTGCTTTCACTCAACCGGTACTGGTAATGGAGACGTTCATTCTTTTGTGTTCTTTGCTTTCCTTTTTTTCCCTTATTTTGCAAAAATCATTTCCACCATTGCTGTTGTCTGCAAATAATTCAATTCTGCTGAATAATATATTATACCTACTGACATTTTCTAATTGTAATGACCTTTAATTAAAAGGGTTGATATGTTCTCAGGCACAGTTTACTGGCTTGACTCAGTAAAAACTTTTTTTTTAAAGCAGCTTACTTGGACTTTAGTATATTAAAAATTAATGTAATCAACCGAGCAACACAACACTTGAAACAAAATCCCATCAAGGCTTAAGCAAAAAGAAAAAAAAAAACAATAAGCCACAATGATAAAGGTACAGTAGGGCATGTGGGTGGAGTAGCAGCTTTACATTAATGAATTATGAAGTTTATTGTCTGTTATCTGTCCTTTCCTGCAAAACTGCTTATTTGAATATGAGGTTTTTTTTAAAACAGTGTTAAGAAGCATTCATCAAAATGTACATTGTGTGTTCATGTTGGTTTCTTGTCATTTATTTTTTATACAAAAATCATGATTATGTGTGGTGTTTTTTTTACATGAATTTCCAAATAGTGGAAAAGAATGTAATACACATAGTGTGTAAATGTAATACATTTTATATATTGAATCAACCAAGAATATAAAACTAGTTGATAGCATGTTTTTAGGGTTACACCACATGACAGTTTTGTCATTGTCCAATAGATATATAATGTAATATTTTGAAAACAGCCTGCTCATAATACATTATAGAAGACATACAGAAGTAAATGAATCTTTAAGAGTGAGAGGGTACCGTACGCTTTACATCACATTTAACCTTGAATCTCGCTGTATAAGTGTATAACTTATCTCACACTGTAACTGAGTGGCTTCAAGCACTGACACGAATTTAAAAAAGGCTTGTTTTTAAAATCTTAAATTGACTTGTTACCATCTGTGTCTCTTAAAAAGAAATGTTCCAATATACTGAAATTAGTTTGTATTTGGTTTGGATTTATTCTGACTTATGTTCAAATCCCCCAAATAATCCAATATAGTTTAATAGTTTAAAAATAAAACAAATACTTTTATTATTATTATTATTGCAGAGCCAGTTTTTATTTAAACACATTTTATAATGCTAAACGTCTCAAACAGAAGATACCTATAACAATGGGTCGTTGTTTATTGCATGTGTGAGTGTGAAATATTAACTGCATATTTTTCAGGCAAAAAGTAATGGACTTATGGACCTTTTACTAAGCTATAAGTTGAGATTCATGAACAATATATTGTCTGAGTCTTGTACCTGTGTAGGAACACACACACACACACACACACACACACACACACACACATACATACATGATTTTCTGTATTGTAGACACACCAGAAATTGAATGAAATACACATAAAAGAGTATTTCATTTTTTCAAACACAGATAGGCTCCATGAGAGTTCAACCTGCCCTGAGCCTCAACCTCTCTTTAAAGGGGCCACATAGTAGCAGTAAGTGGGATTTTTATTGCTTTTCAGAGAAATGCACACACCTCATGAAAATGTGCCTTGAAATGAGGCGTTAGGAAGCTGTGATGTCACAACTATACAGTCACCACACACCCTTCCATTCACAGTCATTCAAATCTCATTGGCCCATTAATCAGTAAGATAGACACAAAATGACTGCATTATAGAGCTTTTAGGGAGAAGTTTGAGAGAGGAGATATACAATTATAACTATATAAAACTAAACACAAATATTTTTGTTTGGGAATTCACAACCTTAAGTAGTCCAATAATAGTTCATAATATGGGAAAGAAAGCATCTGCAGGATGAGGCGAGAGATGGATGGGAGTTTTTTTTTAGTCATATGTAAAATGTGCAAGTTCAAATGTTGTTCCTATGTGTGTGTGTGTGTTTTAATATCTCTGGCTATAGAGCATCTGAGCACAGTGTAAGCCACGTTGTTGTGTGACGATGCGTTGTTGAAGATATCCACTGATCACCGGTCGACATTCATGTTGCGTGATTTCCACGTTGCTCATCTCTCCGCCATGCCCCCCTCCCCACCCCCCTCTCCCCCACTACAGACGCGCGGATCCCTGTGATTCCCGTTTCATTTGCGTTGAGAAGCGAGCAAACAAACAAACAAACACACACATACACACGCGCGCGCGCGCGCACTGAATCATTCAACATAAACGAGCCTTTGAACCCGGACTTACTCCAAGCTCTTCTCTTATGTAAGGCTGAGGCATCAGCAGGATGTGGGATTATGGGATAAGTGGTGGTTCAATTTCAAGACTAGTCCCCCTGTCTTTCCTGATACTCTCTCTCTCTCTCTCTCTCTCTCTCTCTCTCTCTCTCTCCCCCCGCCCCTGACATGTGAGGACCCTTTTTTGCACATCCCGCTCCGTCCCTCCGCCGGAGCGTAGTGGTGACTTATAGCCGAGCTGTCTGCAGGAATTTCTCCCCCCCCCCCTTCATCCATTTCACTGTGTAATCGATGGAGATGACAGGGTGCAGGTGCAGCCGCGGCGCGTGCTGAGGCGGCCGGGGGGCCGGCGCGTGGTGCACTAGGACCGGGGAGAGATACTCCAATCCTGGTCGTGTGCATCGCAACTACGGAGCGGAGCTGTGGAGGAAACCCCCCCCCCCCCTCCTCCTCCTCCTCCTCGTCGGTTCTGAGTGTTTTATCCATACATTTCTTTTTTTCTCCCCCCCCCCCCCCTCCCTCCTCCTCCTCATCTCCTGAGTGGGGACCGCGGACAGCAGCGCGTCTGGGATGGTCGAGCGCCCAGGAAGAGGATTTGGAGGCTAATTGTGCACGATTTGCGTAAAAAAAGTCAGCTGTCAGATTTTTTCTTTTTGGGAAGGGGGGGTGCGTGTGTGTGATCATCCGGCGGCTTCGCCCCCACTCGTTTTGCTATAGGTTTTTTTTAATTGGTTGAAGTAGTGTTTTTTTTTCCTCCTCTCTTCTTTCTACCCATCATCCCGTTTTTTTATTTCAAGCGCGCAAAGTCACATCTGCGTAGGAGAGCGCTTGGCGCACTTCTCCCCCAAAGGACAGAGACAAGATCTCCATTATTCTGTTTGGATTTAAACCGGACGACAGGCTGAATGGGTGACCTCGCCGAAACACACACTATCCGCGGCTTCCACCCATTCTCTGGAAACCTGTTCTCTTTACTGACCCGGAGTTGTGATGTCCAAAGCCTCCCCCACTGACTGACCATTTTGGAATCGAGTTGAAGGTAGGCCACTTTCCTCTTTATTGGCTTGCGGACATCATCTTTTTTCTTTTCTTTTTTTTCCAGAGCATTTGATAAAGTTCACAGACCTCAATTTAACCGGTGCTTCGATTTTGGTGCCGCACCGGATTGATCGCCTGTGACTCTGGGGGGGTTTCTGGGCTTTCTGTCGGACAGTTGCAGCAGTTATTCCCCAGAATCGCGGTTGGAGGAGATGTAATATTCATCGTTTTTTTTTTTTCTAAAAAAAAAAAAAGGCTCTGAGCCGGTCAGATCAGATGCTTCAAGGCGGAGAAGTTCAGCACCGGATGCAGCAAAGAGATTCGGTCGGATATGGGTTCATATGGGCTACAAACATTTAGGGAAGCAGGAGATAAATAATCTAATTTATGTGTGTCGCAGTGTGTGAGAGGGAGAACCTCTACCGCTCCGTTGGAGCTTGTTTCCTGATCCCAGTGATGGAGATGCCGGAGCAGCCTCTGCAGTGCAGTCTGACGCCGGGCTCATGGAGCCCACTGAGGAGGCTTTAGATGAAGGTGTCTCTCCCTGAAGGCAGGCTACGAGTCAGCCTTATTATTCACGATCATGTCTGTATGCGGAGCGTGCGGCTGCTGGATCAGCACCGACGCGGCGGTTTAACAATGAAATCATCTTTAAGTTCTTGTAACGGCAGCGCCGCAAAAAACAAAAAACAACTTACTCTCCGTGTCTTTCTCTCTTGCTTTCTTTCTGTTTCTGTGTGTGTGTGTGTGTGTGTGCGTCACGTTCCCGCACACACTCTCACATTGATTGGTTTTCAAATGGTTGTGTGCGTCATTGTTAGGTGCAGAGTCTATATTCGAGACACACGAGGATGCCAAACCTCGCGCACACGCTGTCCTTTTTTTCCTTTTCTTTTTTTTTCTCCTTGTTCCCCTGACAAAGCTAAACCGTGCCACCACGACCATTAAACTGCGCTTCACCAGCTCTCCGTCGGTGCGCCACCAGCGTGCGTCCTAACGTGGCTCTCTCGCCGTTTCCACCTATGCGCGTTTGGGACAAACGGCGCACTCCCGTCTCTTGGGGTGGATCGGTGAATACCGACGCATGACGCAGGCATCTGAGCTCATGATCCCGTCTTCTGGTAACGAGCATGGGTCAGAAATGCCACTTTTGAGCCGCCCGAGCGACCACCATCACCGTTGACAGCCTGATTTCATGTTTTTTTTTTTTCGTTGCGAGTCGTTCTGAAGCGACATAGTTGGTGATCTGGCAGGCTCATCCTGAACATGTGCAGTAAGTGAGCGCATGGTTGTGTCAAGGTAGGCTCTCTTTTTCTCTGACACACACACACACACACACACACACACACCAAGGCACAGGCCTGTACACCTTTAATGAGAACAGACATGGTTCCTTGGTCTGTCAGGTGACCTGTAGGCCCCCTCTCTCTCTCTCTCTCCCTCTCTCTCTCTCTCTCTCTCTCTCTCTCCCTGGCAGTGACTGCATGCCAGATGCCAGTTGGAGGTGAGCCACAGAACGTTACATCTCCAGTTCACGTTGTTAACCAGAGAGAGTCATGAAAGAACACGTCTCAGAGTCTTCCGTGTAACTTTCTCGAGGCCTCCGCGTTAATGAATCGTCCGTCTGATGTTACCCAGATAAAACAGGCAGGGATGACAGGAACTGTCCCTGGTGCTGGAACAGACAGCTCCTTTGTTCCACTCTGGGATCATTTTCTAAGTTGAAAATGTTTCCCGACATGGACCAGAGGTCATCTCTGTGTCACCTCTCGCAGGTGCTTTATTCGGTCGTTCCTATTGTTCATGATTTTGCCGATCAATGTCTTCCCAAATGACTTCATGTCAATATTTTCTGTTTCTGTTTTGATTTGTGCTGCTTTTGGGATCCTGGGGACCACCTCCTACTGCATTGGATGGCTATGCAGTTTTAATAGACTGAGTCCATGGTTGCTATGGGTCCTAATTTAAAGTATCACACACTATCAGGGGGCTGGGGGGCGAACTGTCAATCATTTTGAAGGAGACAGGCATACATGCAGTGCACAACGATTTATTTTAGTTTTACACAATATGCAAATTAACTGTAACTTTACTAAAGCAGGGGGTCCAGGACCCCCAGTTGGTCCTTTACAGTTACTGTACAGTTACTATAGGGGGGCTGCCACTTTAAAGTTTATATATTTGAATATATCTGCAAATACACATGAACATGAATCAGAAATATAAGCAAAGAATAATTTATAAAAACAAGTGTATAGTTAATTACTATTTTGTGTATAATAATGAGATATGTTTATACTACATGGTGTACATGGTCACCCTATACATTGTTGTAGGCACAGTTTAATGCAGTACAATATGAGGGGGGGGGCATTAGCCTGAAAATCACTAAAGACTTCTGGCCTCACAATGTGAGAAGACATTTTGTAACATTTTGCGACAGCATGATTGTTGTTAGTATTTATAAACAGTATTTATTCTTGGGGTCCCCTGACATATATCCTGTATTTTAAATATGTTTTGCAGGATAAGGGTTAAATATTTGTTCAGCTGTGCATGCTTGTCCATCTCAAAGCTTTGCATGTAAACATGCAGGGTTAGTGTGCATTCATTAAACTATTTCAACATTACATTCTTGGGAATGTAATAATGATTTCTAACATTTTCTTTAGGGAGAATACAAGCGTCTCTCAATGTGGGCCAGTAATCACATTCATCCCACCACCCTGTACATTATGCTAATCTGCTACATGCATATTTCATGTTGCCCATCTTAATTGTGACACTGGTCCCACAGTTGCACTGCTCATGGTATAATGACACATTGTGTCACATACCCTGCGTGACCGTGTGTTTTCTCAGCTGCGGCCCTGCGTTACCGTGTTTGCGTTACAGTAAACGGCCTCATCATGAGTACTACAGGGGTGTTCAGATCCATTAGCTCATCATCGTGAAGTGGCGCTAGGCTGAGCTGTGTGAGTTTGGTGAAAAATGAAACCGGCTCCTACTACAGAGAAGTACGCCGGTTCCCTCATACTGTAATAACTTCAGGACCTGTTCTGTCTGCCCATGCTGCTTCATTATATAATATCCATTTGATAGATGATATCTCCTCATTTAACTTCTCATTCTTTCATTAATTACCACTAATTAACGCAAATTTGTCACAGAATACATTATCCTTTCTTATCGTGTGATGTGTGTTGGAGACCTATATATATATATATATACACACTTAAGCCCAAAATTATTCATACCCCTATCAAATACAGGGGGCTCCTTCATTTTTTCAGTTAAAAATTAGTATTTCACCTCAGTTTTTACTTTAATAGGACACAAAAGAAAGTCTTTCAACTATAAAGTGTATATATATAAGGAGAGATTTCACTCGCAAAGCATGCCCTGCCAGGAGCTTTCTATATCATAGTCATTTGTTAGATGTGATTTTTTGTTTTCACTCCGTTAATTTACACATTCTAACAAAACACAAATCAATTATGGCTTCAGACTTTCCTTTGTGTCCTATTAAAGTAAAAACTAAAGTGAAATACTCATTTTTAACTGAAAAAAATGAAGGAGCCCCTTGTATTTGATAGGGGTATGAATAATTTGGGGCTTAAGTGTGTATATATAAAAACATAGGAGATCATGGGACATTAAGGGGACTACATTTTTTTTTGCTGTTGCATTCTATACATTTGCCACAAGGCTCCAAATCTTTCCCGATGATTGTGATCATTTTCTCTTTTCTGTATTTAATATTTCTACTCCACAGAGTTAAACACGCAATTGAGTCTGTTACAGCACACAGGGCACCCACCACGCCTGCTATAAAAACACAGTTGGGGAACAGATATATAGCCCATGTTGAGATTAAATTAACCCTGGGGGAGCCGTGGCATCCACGGCACCCCCCCATAATTGACTCCATTGCTTTCCTGTGATTACTATTTCCCAGTATCTATGTAGTGTATATTTCCCAGTACCTATGTAGTGTATGTGCACGTTCCACATATGTGGACAAATGTGTTCTCCGAGATGACACTGAATACGTAACCCCGAGCAGGTTCACTCAGGACCGGTAGCGTGGTGCCGGGTGGGACCACAGCGAGGCAATTTGTTTGCACGGTAATGGTCCTCTACTAAGATAGAGGAGCTGGGAGAGAGTCCTCCTGGACTGGTCTTATGCTGGTGATGAATGGTGTGTGTGTTTTCCTCCTCACTGTGATTGAATTAGGCAACCCCGCAGACCCATTGCTTTCCCTGAGCACTTGAAGGCGATCCTGCGGTGAAGTGTATCAATAAGCGGGTGGATGGAGTGTAAGTGGTCGGGTTGCCACGGGCAGACAGCCGGTGATGAGGAGGGGGGGGGGACACGCTCAGGGAGAGTCCCGCTGATCACGCAGCAGATTGGGAGCCCTCGGTGCTAGCGTCTGTCGGTCTCCGCCGCCGGGGGAGAGAGGGGCGGAGCCACGCTGTGGTGACCCAGAACCACACACTGGGCGAGCTCCAGTTCAGCCTTCTGACCGCATCCAGCTCGCGTAAGCTCCTATTTCATTTGTATTATTAGGGGCCCTCCACATCAACATGGGCCTCACGTGGCCACACCATCAAACATTTGTCCGCTTTGATCGAATTATGATCAGCTGACTGATGCCAGTTGTTTCAGAGCAAAGCATCTCGCGCCGCTTTGTTTTGAAGGCCGGTCGCTTTGACGCGGACTCCCATGAGGCCGGTGGCAGCTGAGCTCCCACTGTGGCAGATTGATATTTGTAATTTAAGGGAAGCTGTCACACAGCATCCTCCAGATGGAGAGTGCTGCGAAGGCATGCAGCCGATTGAGCACGGCTTGTTTAGAAATAATCATTTTGATGTCGGAGCCGAGGATTCATTCGAGGCGCGTTGGCTCAAGGGTTCAAAATGTTCAATTATGCACAGACGCATGCAATCAAATAATAATAGATTCAGAGTGCAGAGCGGTGTTAGGGAGTTGAAGTTTCTGGCCTGTCTGTCACCTCATGAAGCCTCCCAGAACACCACAGAAAGGACAGGTCAGTGATTTGTGTCCCTGTTGCAGAGAACGTTGAGGATAGGTCGCGGTTGAGAGCTAATTCAATAATTCACCCACTGGCGCGCGCACACACAAACACACAAACACACAAACACACTCGCATGCACATTGTTTTCATCACCGAACTGTTGCAATTGATATTTGGAGGAGGTCATGTTTTAAAAGACCATCTCCTTCTTGTCACATTGATTGACAATAAAGGAACAATAAACAGCAGAGGGAGAATACTACGTGATTAACGGCCCTTCAGAAGAACCCAACATGTGCAATAAATCCGGTTTCCATCTCACAAATTAAGACAATGGCATTTAGATGCTGCTTTGAAGACCTTCAGGCTTGAACTTCGAAGCTTTTGAACTTATAGGTCTGAATAATAGCCCGTTCCCCGTGATGACGCAGTGGTTAAAGCCACTTATAAAATGTAAATGTGGCAGTAATTTCAACATAGAGTGTGGAAATGGGCGTGTGGCGGTTAAGGAGGTGAGGGAGAAGGAGCCTGAGTATGTGATAATCTCGCAGTATGGGTACAGATACCAGGGGTAAACTATTTGAAATCTGTTTCTGGGATGTTTTCAAAATAATTGAGTCCCTGTGGATCAGGAGCTGTCAATTAAATGTAGAGTATAGGACAAACGCAGTATTTGCACAGTGGAATGTTGGCTGGGAGTTGGGGGGATATTAGAACACATATGCTAGTCATTTACTGTTCCTTACCTTTGCTTTTTGTTTATTCACAGTTTATGAGTTTATTATAGCTCCACGGCACATGCTGATTCAGTAGCCAGGTGGGTGATAACACAATAAATGTGTGTCCTCTTACTGTGGGAATAGCACGAAGGAATAAAGTTGCATTGTGGCCAGTACCGATAATACTGGGAGAGTTGTTTTCATCATGCAATTTTTTTCTTTAAAAGTCCTGTATCATAAAAAGACGTATTTATTTTTGATTAGAGGAAGGACTATAAATAATATAATTACAGTCTCATATTTCAAAATGCTCATTTACAGATGAATGCACACAAACCATATTGAAGCTGTGCCTTAAAACAAGCTGTTCTATGAATTTGTGACTGGCCAATCAGAGGAGACGCTCATTATAATGAATCAAATGGATATGAAATGACATGTTCTTTCTAGAGGAGCCGTAAGAATCGTGGGAGAGAAGATGTAAAACTGAACTATATTGGGATAGTTTTTGGTTCTTAAAAGTCACAAATATATCTTGCTCATACATCAGAGCAGTAATTAACTGCAAGTGGAGCCATATTTGCTGAATTAACTCAAAAATGACCTAGAAACTAAAACTGAACTGATTCATTTTGTAGATATGTAAAATCTGTTTTCTCAACACAAGAGTTTTTACCCAACTTTAGTGGCGCACATGACCAAATTCAGGCTCGCTGATCGGTTGTTTCTTGTCGACATGCAGCTTGAGAGTCACACATTATCTAACACCCCAAAATGATTATATACACATTCTTTGACTTTTTTTTTTTTTGAACAAGATATTTTAACACCGTTTTATTAGTGTTAGTTTTGTTAGACTCTTCCCAATGCTCTTTTATGATCTTCTGGTTAGCACTCCATTGAAATTCTCACAAAAGTTAAAAGCTCTAACATATCTATAACTCTAATGGCACTTCACTCTCTGGGTGAAATTCTCCTCTACAAAATTTGTAGATAAACTGTGTGTGTACAACGATAAAGCATCTCTATGAGGGAGTGTAGAGGAAATGTGAAAAGAGAGGAAAGCAGATAGAGGGTACAGAAAGGTGAACAAGGGGAAGGCAATGGGAATATAGGAGGCTGGGTGGGCAGAGGCGGAGATGAGGGACTTAGGAAATGTAATGAAATGAAAGAAGGTACTCAAGCTTGTTTTCATTTGTTGTTCAGACACCCTGAGTTCCTTTTTGCTCCACTGATTTTGGGTAACACTTTCCCTAACAAAACACAGAGAGAAAGAGAGAGGTGATAATGATAATGTACATGTAGGATATGACTGGATATTGTATTATGGTCTGGCTGCACAATTGAAAAAATGATTGCATGCATTCATGCAAATGTTTAATTCCCATAACAATGGAAGATGAATTTTATTCATGCTATTTTCAAACACAAACCTTTATTACAAACAAAGCCAATAATAAAGTCCCTCTGCTCAAAAATATCATTACTTGGCTTAGATGTTTGGTTTTCACTGTGCAGAAAAATGCAGGCTTCGCATTCATGTACTGAAGGAGGGAAGATTCTCTGTTTAAATCTCTCTTTCCAAGTGCACCTGTGAGCGTGATTTGTGACATGACAAATTGGTGGCCAATTGTGGTCTAAAAATTAAAATAAAAAAGTGTAATGTGAAAATACAAGGTTTAAGAATTCAGTTACATATTTTAGATGAACAGTATTATTATTATTGCATATACTTATAGCGATTTTGAATTTCACATGAAGGACACTTGTAATTTCAATCATTTATCAATAATGGTAGAAACAACAAATCAGATCCAAGTGTTTATTAAAAGCAGATTAATATTTTCTTTAAAAAAAAAAAAATCTTGAAACATATCTGCTTCCGATCTTCAAGATTTCAGCAGCTTTAAAACAACCTGTTCAAGTTTATATTTAATTCTGTCTGATGAGGATTTCTTGAGGTTGGGTAAATGATGCCTGCTGTCAGTCAAGACTGGAGGTAGAAGTAGTTAGACTTTGTTAAATTGTTGTCAAATCAATAAAGGAGAATGTAGGGTGGATGGACAGATCAGAGGCCAATGCTGAACATTAATACAAATTAATTCTTTAACGAACTAACTAGTGTAGCTTTGGTTGCTTTAACCTTCTGAAGACGCTCACATTAAAGACAGTGATCATTAGTAATAGGTGAAGGATGTTCACACAGGTCTGCTAAATTACATACATATTTGTTGTTTTATTCACTGATGTAAGTAAACACTACACAGTACTTCTGGGTACTTCTCACCAGAGCCTTTACTTCAATAAAATTAGAAATGCTGTCCTCATAATAGCAGTCAAACAAGTAAACATTAAAGTAAGTAAACTTTGAACTTTGTAAGTTTTGAAAGTAAAAGACTGTTAAGTCTATTATACTACTTATTTTTAATCATTAATACATGTGATCCTTTTTGAGTAGAGTAGTACTAAGAATACTGAATGATAATATTTTGGCTTTCACACATCCTGAGTATTCCAGCACTGGTTCTCACATGATCCAGACTGGTATGGGAACAGGCCAGAATGGTTCTTATCTGACTTACTCTTGTTAGGTCGCCTGCTTGCCATTGCTTTGTCATAAAAGACAGAGGGTAGAGCTCATCAGCCGGAACAGAATCATTCTCCCAGCTGTCGCTGTGCATCGGTCCTGGGCTGATGCTTCACTGCATCCCATGGGCAGGCATGTAAAAGGTGAGACATGAACACATGCACACATACGGAAGCGTGTGCAGGAATGTCAAATAAAGAAACGTGCCTCCGCTCTTCCTTCGTTGTCTCTCTTTGTGACACACACCCTTACACACAGACAGGATTAGTCTTGGTGAAATGCCTTGTCTTACAGGATGAAATTGCATTTAAAGGTATAATTTAATCATTTCCCTTTTTTTTGTAAAACCGGTGTGGGGAAGTGAATCACTGGATCATTGTGGCGTTCCCTGGAGACATAGATGTTGTAATCTCACTACTGGCAGTTGCTCGTAAGAAAGCTGTCAGTATTTTCAACATTTGCTCACAGCAGTGAATTTTTAAGCCGTGATCTCTCGGTGGACAGGACCACGAGAACGAGGGAGAGAGAGACAGAGAGAGAAAGAGAGAGATAGAAGAGGACTTAATCTCAATTTTCTGTTACTTGGCTTGTCATCTTGTCTCTGAAATTCACTCAGATGGCTGCAGCTCTGAGCTACAAATATGGAAAGACTAAAACAGAGACAAGGCCATAATGCAAGAATTGGCAAGAGAGAGAGAGAGAGAGAGGGAGGGAAACATGGAGAAGCAATAAGAGGAGAAGAGAGAATGAGAAGTGTTTCTACTGCTTATTAAAGCTTAAATACATTATTTTGTCAGCTGCAGTGGTCTGTGTTGTGGTGCAATGAGTCCCTGGAGAGTAAGGGACTGCCATAAATATTGTACTGCCTGCTTTGATGTAGGCTTGCATTGTGTCCAGGATACTAGCTATTAGAGCCGCTGGTCAGCTATGCTCATGAGTGGGTACCAGCTCCGAGCCAGCACTTAAAAGAACACGTACGCGAGTGAGTTCAGTCACAAGCGCAGATGAGATCTTACGAACACAAGACGGCCTCTGTGCCGGAGGATGGGCCGAAATCTCCAAATCTTTTGATACACCTCAAGAGCTCATATTAGGCACAAACACGCATGGCTGCTTTTTAAGTACAGTATAAGAGTGGATCGGTATAAGATGAACATGCAGCGTAGACGTCTCAAGTTTGTTAGAGCGGTGACATTGCAGAGTTGCTGTCGGAGGTCAGTGACATCAATTTGTCTGTTCATCCTGTATGTCCTAGTGTGTGTGTTTGTGTGTGTGTGTGTGTGTGTACCTAATCTGACACACAGGCCCAGTCAGTCATGTTCTTGGCTCCAGCAGTCATCTGGCACCACTCCTAGTCCTGCAGCCCCTGCCATGCCTTCCCTCAACACCCCCTCTCTCTTTCTTTCTCTCTCTCTCTCTCTCTCTCTCTCTCTCTCTCTCTCTCCCTTTCTCTGTCCTGCTGCTTCTCCTCCTCCCACCCTCCTTTTCTTCCTCCGTCCACACACACCAGTGCAGATCAGCCTGTACAGGCCTGCAGGGTGTGATGAGGGGGAAAAAAAAAAGAGAGGGAGAGAAAGAGAAGTGACTAGACCTGCTCCCAGGATCTCCAGCTCCGGTATGTCTCCTCATTTCTGGCTCCTCTCAGCATATGACAGTTGTATGGCGGTGTTCTGTAGCCAATTATAATTTGTCACACAAAAGATGCTGAACACATGGCCTACGAAGAGCCGTGGCTATTCACGGGCCACGGATAACACTCGGCAAAGCCTTTTACGTACTACTCGGACAAAACCGAAAATGCACACCTGTACACACACACACACACACACACACACACACACACACACACACACACACACTGACTTACATCTCTTTGATTGTTCACATAAATTCTGTAATAAGATGCCATCTGAGATAAGTGTGCAGCTCCCTGCAGGGCCTTTTCCCCCTTTCTCTGACCCACAGCTGCTGCAATCCAGTATAGATACTGAGAAGAATCAATGATACTGACTGTGAGTGTGGTCTCGTATTGATATGCGTGTAGCTTAGGGGTTGAAAAAGAAACTATTCCGAAACAGGCGCCAGAGTTGAGACTCAGCATTTTCCCAAAGGCAAAACTATTTCAGTGAAATAGGCAACCGATTCAACATGTTGCATGAAACAAATGTGCCTAAACATTTTACTGGTGATAAGTTTAAGAGACACAGACATACTAAATAAAAAAGAAATGATCCATACCACTGTACAGGTTTTATATTATTATAAAAGCTGTATTTCTGTGTCATGATTACAGCATTGTGTGAGTAAAAAACAGAATGATATAAAATAAACAGATGCTTGCTTTGAATGGATAAATATCCTTATACTACAGAGTCTGTAGCTGCAGATATGATTATAGGGATCAGTATACTTGGAAATAATAGTATGCATTACACTTGAAAGCCATGGAAATTGGACTTTCGCTGTCTCCGACAAAGCTTTCGTTACACTTACAAAGGCACATCACCTTCCCCGTGGCTACACTTTTATACCTGGACAACACCAGTGCGAAGAAAGAAAGAAAGAAGGTAGAAATCTATAGCTTTCCATTGTCTATTGTACAATAGAGCTGGATATTGTATGGTGTCCTTTGTGGTATATCTTATGCAGAGATATCGGTTTCTGAGTCCCATTGTGTCACGCGGGAGGGATGTGCACGAGGGTCAGGTTGAGACGAACAGGTGAGCATGTTGGGTTGAGACGCGGGAGACGGTTGGAGGTCACGGAGTGGTGCTCACGGACTGTAAATTACACCCAACAGAGCAGGAGAGAGGATGGAGTGAAGGGGAAGGGAGGCGTAAATGAGCACAACAGATAACGAGGTGAGTCCACGTTGAATTATACATCCTCAGATTCCCCCCCAGTCCCCTCGCTGGTCCCCACTGTCTGCTCAGAAAGTCCTCATCTGTTTAATACGGCTTTCATGCACCTTCCCTTGCTCTCTTTGTGTGTGTGTGTGTGTGTGTGTGTGTGTGTGTGTGTTGGGACTTTTGGTTGGCTGTAGCTATTGTTCTGCAACACCCACAAGTTTCTCTCATTGGTCCGGGGAGCGGAGGAAGCCCGTATATCTTTCTTTGCCAAAAACTGACAGAATCTTAGCTTCTTTGTAGGCAGAGAAGTAGGAGAGAAGACGTTTCTACCTCAGTGCGAGTCTGTGATATACTGTGAGGTTTAACAACACTCTGGTAAGTTATAGTGGTTTCTGTTTGCGGCGTCTGCTTTGGTTTCTTTTTTTTTTTTTGGCATGAACAAAGTGAGTTGTTGCTATTTTTTTCGGTCCAGCAGCAGTTGTAGTGGATGTGAAATAATCTATCATTTCAATATGATTTTCTTTAAATATATATATATATATTTTACGTCCTAGTGTTCAGTGCATGCTTTTGAGATTAATTCTATGAAACCTGATGGGCTCATTTCCTTCAAATCCCTAAAACATTTAATAAAGTTCTGTCTGGTTGGTTAAAATAATCCATCACTGTGGCAGAGGAGTCAATTGTCAAGTTTTTATCAGATTGGTCATATAATTACGGTACACAAAAGTTGCAGGTATATATTAATGTGGGGACACTTTAACATTGTGAGAGATGAGACGAGTCAAGAGGTGATGTCTTCTCCTGCTTATTGGATCTCAATGTCTTTTAATCCAAAATAAAACCCTGAATAAATAGCTACATTGTCTGCCAACGAGTCCTCTAAATGAAACCATAAAATACTGTTTATTGCTGCCATTTAGAACAGCACGTTGGCAGGAGGACATCATTTGTCAGTGTCTGGTGAAACCAGTAAAACAAATCATTATTGAAAAATTAATATGTTTTATGAGTAGTGACAACACTATGCTTAAGGTCTGATAAGGTTTAGGCACAGAAAGGAACTGTTTATTGAAAGAGCAGTTTTGGGCTTAGTCACTAAGATAACTACGTTGTTAGTTTCAGGGGGTCTTTGACTAAACGTTATCATTTTAAACGGCCAACACTTTAAAACTAGAAGTGGTTAGTCATCAATCAGGTTTATTGACAGGTATTTCCAACAAATATAAGGTGTTGTGGACTCAGTTTACTTAGACGCACTACCATAAAACAACAAAAATAACAACACTTACAAAACATGCAGCTTTTTGTGCAGTCAAATATGAAAATAGAGATGCAGTGTGTGTTCTATCTATGTACCTATATGCAGAGGGTTGGATTGGTTGAAATTGATTGTATAATAAGAGTACTATATATAATATTGTTTGAATTGTACAAAAACTTACTGTACAGGACAAACATTAATGGCTATACAGTACGCCATAGTCATATAAATTTGTATTTATACAGTACAAGGAATTGTTTTCATGAGTTGTTTCATAACCCAGAGTGTTTTAAAGAATTGACATGTGGACAACAGGACAAGGTAAAAAAAATGACAAGCATATTGAATCAAGCCTTGAACATGTTTGTTTTAGTTTATAAGGAACTGATATGGTACCAAATCGATAATTACTTAAGTGGCTGAATCTTTCACTTGTGGCACCTATTTTTTAAAAATATTTTGTAACCTCCCTTAACCCCCTCCCGGCTTCTGTCTGCCACTTTCCTCTCCGTTTCTTCCAGTTCTCTCTATTCCCAGCCTGTCCCTAGTCAAGCAGAGAATCGATTTTTAAACAGGCAAGACTCTGGGGACCGAGCAGGGAACCATTATTGGCCTCATTTAGGCTCCATTGCCACAACGGTGGCTCTTCCAGACAATAAGATAGAGTCTGTCATGGATACCAAGGCGTATGCACATTCCACCTGAAAAGCGCTCGGGCCAGCATTTCCTGTCTTCGGGGAGCTTTGTTTCAAAACCCCCTGTCACAGTGAGAGGATGGACCGCGGTGCCTCTCCAATCACCAGCAACATAGGCACATCCAGCACATTTCACAGCCGCAGGCTAGATAAGACAGGAATATAGCCAATGTATGGGCTTTTTCTCCACGCTATTTACTGCATGCCACCTTTCACTTTTTCATCACTGCCATAGCTTTTTTTTTTTTTCACAGTCCGCAACATATGGCAAGATCTTTCTACTGTAAACAGTGACTGCTGATTGCTCATCAGAGGGTTATGCTCCTCATGCTCTGGTGTCAGAAAGCGCAAGCGGACCGAGCCAATCACAGGCCTCGTTCTGTTTTGGAGGGTTTCAGGGATGCTCCTGCAATTTCCAGGTATACAAAAGTTTATCCTAGGCAGTGGTGCATTGTGTTGGGTCCAATCTGAGCAAAGAAAGGTGCCCCAGACAATTTGAAGGAAACGTTTCAACCTCTATTAATGGTACCTACATTCTGTGGGGTATGTTTGTGGTTGACTGAGAGAAAAAAGCAATCTGACACACCAGGCCCCCGGCAGGAGGACCATGCAACATGACAACATTAGACACCAACTGACAAGTTTCAGTTGAGGTCAGCTTGAGTTGGATGAAATAAATCTCAATAACTAGTAGTTGAATCTTTGTTTGAATGAACAGTTACACATTTAGGAAACTGTGTTGGCACTGTGCTGAACACTTGGATGCCCTCTAACAGCAGCTGTCAATATCGGACTGCAATTTGGCAAATGAAGGGCATTATGCTCTGCGCCTAATAAAATAAGTATCTATTTAAACCAATCGATAACCATTTGGTGCTATTTCATTTGAGCAAATCTACAATAATATAGGGCTCCATTGCTTGGCTACACATTTTACGTCAAAAGTGCAGCCTCTTCCATGGTAAAGACTGAAGTAAGTCCTCCCACATACATATGGTGAGGAGGTCACTTTATGACCTGAAGGAAGAGAGAGGGGGAAGAGATGAGAATATATCACACACTGTATATATGACTGCATGTTATACAACATATTACTTACTTACACTACTGTTACTGCTAAAAACTATAATAATAACAGTGAGAAGAAGAAAAAACAGTAAGAACCCTTACATCCCTTCATAGGATAAGACTAGATATGACTAATTTAGACTTGATAAAAAATGGTCCAAAAAACAAATGAATATTATAAGAGAAGCATCAAATAAATATATTGATCAATTAATAATTAGTCTCATTTTATATTAAGCCTCTGATTATTTTTCTGATCCTTTAAACAGTGAATATAGTGTTATTATTAAACATCTTGTTTTATTCAACCAACAGTCCACACCTTCAAAGTATACAATTTACCTTTACCTAAACAACTGAGACTACTTTATGTCTATAGGTAATTACACATCTGAGCGGCCACAAATTACCTTTGGAGTTCCCCAAGCCTCCATTCCGGGGCCTCTTCTTGGTCTGGGGGTTTTCTGGGCCATTAAACCGGTACTGGAAAGGGCTGGAGAAGCTGTGCTGTGTTTTAAAGAGTTTGCACTTATCACTTCTTAATAGGAATGCCAGCAAAACACTTTTAAAGTGTGAAGTCCATCAGATACATGATTGCAGAGATATCCCAAAGAGCAACATACAAACAGACAGAGATTACGTCCTAGTGTGATATATGACAAAGAAAGCTGACAATTATCATATTAATGCAGCCTGAACCAGAGAATGTTTGTCACTTGAGAAATGACTTAAAATATTATACAGTTATCAAAATAATTAAATTTTCCTCTATAGTAATTGAGACATTTCTGCTAGAACATGACTCAGAAAATGTAAGAAAAAGACATGAAAATGCACATTATAAAAAGGTGTGTGTGTATGTGTGTACAGCAGTGTGTTTGTCTTTGACTGTGGCTTTATTTATCTGTGTGTCCGACTGGCCCCAGTGGGGTGTACACTAAATGGGTGAGGAGAGCGTTGGCCCCTGCTCTCAATCAAAGGCAGCATTGACTGGAAGCATGAGAGCCTCTCTGCAGCCAGTCATCCTTGGACAGCTGACAATGGGCCTGGGCATGGGGGACGTAGCTGAAAGCAATCAACAGCCACCGGAGGAAAAAGGCTTCACTGCTGGAGGAATGTGTCTTAAATCAGACCTCACTCACCCACGACGCGGCCCTACTCCCGATCTATCATGTGCAAACTGATGTAGCTTACCTTGAAGCTCTTTTAATTAAGTATACACAGAGTGTTGCATTTTAAGTGCTTACATGTACAGTATGTACAGCATATACAGCAGTATATGCACATACAGTAACAGTAGCTATAGGTGGATGGATACATGCAAAAATGGGGCACTGTTCGCTCCTCATTTCTAACTGTAATGGTACTGATCCACTTCATTGATGGTTTGAACACTTCCCATTCGTTGTCATTTTAGTGTGCCACCACTGCATTCTGGTAGAGTCTCCAGACTTGAGGATTTTGTGTTTGCTACTTCACATTTACATAACGTTAAGGTTCAGGCTAGATCATCTAAATCAAAGGTGCACAGCATTATTTGCTGCTGAATATATTTCTACAAACTTTGGACTGTGCTGCTTCAGTGACCTATTTTCATAATGCAACTGAAATTTGCCAAACAAGATGGTGGTAGGGTTCTTTTTACTAATACTACATATGGGGCCCTATCCTATTAAAAAAAAAAAAGATCTGTATGTTAGCATGATAGCCAGCTATATGCCCATGCATCTCTAATAATGTGCTTAAATTCATCATGCCTCACAGGGGCATGTGTGGCTTTAATATTGTTTTTTAAGTTGTGGCAATGTGCACATTGACTTAATGTTAAAATTTCAGTTTTAATTGAAATTTTAAACATAGGTAAGGCCGCCTATGGACATGGACCAGACCCTAACCACGAAGTTGTCAGACCAGAAATCATCATTACTCTTCACTATTACTATCCTTAACAGCGACATATTAGAATGCTCCTGTGCGTTGTTCTGGAGTGCATGGTACAATCGACCTATCTGGTCATTTAATTATGAGGATGTGATGGTGCGGGGTTGGCAGACTATCAGGGATGCGGATCGTGTGGTAATTAATCTCACTCAGTGAGGAGGTGCACGCTGGGACCGAGGCAGGGCATAGCTCCACGCACCTTGCTTGTTAACTCTAACCACCTATGGCCAGCCTCTGGAGATTGACACGGGCTGCCCATGGTCAAAAGCGGTCAAACGCATTTAACGAACGCTCACTCTGCCTACCAGCAAGCTTATCTTTTTTTTTTTTTTTAATTCGGAGGCAGTGATTCAAATTATTGCTGCGAAATATTACTTGCTGCGAAATATTACTTGTGGGAAATGACTCACACTGTGACACATCTGGCAAATAGAAGAGTACAACACACGCGCGCGCGCACACACACACACACACACACACACATGGCAATGGCACAGATGTATGAACAGGTACACATACAATCAGCAAATTCTGCTGTGCCATTTACTTGCAAACCCAACATGGCTCTGTTTGACACATTGACACACAGACACTCGTAGTGTAGCTTCAAAGATTACTCTGTGCAGTCGTTGACTGCCTAAGCATATAAATAATGCAGCATTTTATACATTGGAGCACAGTATAAATTCAGCATATACAGAGCTATACTCTAAAGAATCTACCTGCTGAATCCTCATTTACTATTCAGCAGTTATTACTCATGCAATATTGATCACAGCTCACTACTCGTCTTGTGACATGCATGTGAGAGAAATTTGAATTCCTTGTATTTATAGCTGTGTACATGTAGCCGTGCTCTCTTCACCTGGTTCTTTGACCTTGCTGTAACTCATCCTCCTAGCTCTTGGTGGAGATGGCTGGTACAAACACTTAGCTTAGCACCTTAATAAACCTCATAAATACTGATCTTCATACACCCATCTAAATTCAGTATAGGATTTTGCAGTATAGTAAGATTTAATAGCATTTAGCGTTATCTCTCAAAAAAGACATGACAGAAATGTAATATAATATTAATAAGTATGTTTTAATTAATAATATAAAATATACTAATATAAAATGTATAATTCTGTGTTTTTATTACCTTCGATTTAGCTTTTTTATTGACCTAGCACACGGGTCTCTCCTATGTTGCACTGGCATGTTTCTACGGTAGTCCAGAACAGACAAACCAAACGGAAGGCTCTAGAGATGGACAAGGTAGTTTCTTCTACACATTTGAGTTCACAGTTGGTAGTGATCTGCAACCTCACCACTAGATGCTGCCATAAAACTGAACATTGTACCTTTAAGTAAAACATTGTTTAATTCTTAAGAAAACTAGACAGTGTAGTACAATATCACAAAGCAGGATTTTACACAAATTACAAATGAAATTAAACCCTGAAAAAAACAATAGCTGTGTAGATTTTTGAACCATAGGAGCCATCAGGATTCATCAGGACTCCATGGAAACTGGAGATGTCTTTCTTTTCAGATGCACATTTTCCCTGTCTGGATTTTTTTCGGTCCTGGCAGGGCACGGAGCCACGTTCAGTAAATGCTATAAAGATGTACTTTAGCAAAGACCACAGAACAGGCTGCCTTCAAATTGGATTAAATCCCTAAATCACACGATCAATCATCCATAGTTCGCCGTGCCAAGATGGCGGAGCGTTCCCTCTCTGCCTTAAGATGGCACAACCGCATACTAACGCTGCAACAGCAGTGGAGTAAACCGCCTGCTTCTGGGTTCCTGCTTTTAACGTGTTCAGTCCCAAAAGATACGAATGTGGAATATGGGAGAAAATTCAAGGCACAGAGACAAACACAGAGTCGCACACCGGCACACAGAGGAGAGAGTGTGCTAGCAACAAACAGTGTGAGGTGATAATTAAATTTGGGAAACATTAGGGGAGAGCAGGAAGAGATACAGCTATCCTGGGAGATTTAGTCCAATAACAATGGCAACAGACAGTAAATTCCTCTGCTTCTTTGTCAGGGCGAGTCAGCAGGCAGCGCCGGGCCGTGCCCCTCATTTTCTGGTAAAAAGCAGCAGGCAAGCGGTATGTGTGTGTGTGTGTGTGTGTGTGTGTGTGTGTGTGTGCTGCCGTGTGCGAGATGATGTGTGCACGCTTCATGCATCGCTGAAGCGTAGATATCACGCCATGCCTCTGTGTGCGCGCCTCCTCAAACACACCTGCTCCTGACGCCTCCGAGAAGGAAAAAAAAAATGCTTGGCCGCAGTTTATCGCGCAAGTGATGCCAGGATGTCGTATTGCAACAAAAGGATGCATCTGTACAGCTTCTTTTTAAAAATGTTTTATTCCCACTAACATTTTTTTCTTTTTCATCAGGAAGGTGCTTTGTTTGGATTTTTCTTGTGGTTTGAGGGGATAGTTTTGACAGTGTTTTTTTTCCTCATGTTGCTCTGAAATACCTTTGTATTCAGATACCTTCAGGACAGATGAGGTTTACGAGCCAATTAGCCTGTTAGTAACGTGCCTTGCGGCCGAGATATATGCACCTTTAACCCTCACACAGCAAGGTTACCTTAAAGGTAGAGATACTTAAGCACAGCGCCAACCATCATGCAATCAGGAAAGCTTCAAGGGTGGAGCGATGTAGCATGAAAAGGAAATAGTTTGAATCACAAATCTGAATTTCTTTTACGAGGAACTAAAGAGGTGCTTTTAAAAACGACTGCTTTACAGACTAATATTTAAATCCATGTGAATTAATGGCTTTTCTCAATCCGTCCATCAACAAGCAGCTTGTCCTGGAGAGGTCCATTATGGTGTAAAACTCTTAGAAAGTTCCACTTTTGAGCTCCTTTGTGCAATCTCTTTGTGACAGGAACGCAATAGCAATGGAGAGGGAGGAGAAGAGAGGGGAAAGGAGGTGTGTTGGCTGTTTGGGTGGGGGGGGGTCACACAATCCCCCTCCCGTGTGTGTGTGTGTGTGTGTGTTTGGGTGGCAGGCTGGTGATGTCATGGCTGCCAGGACCCAGGCCCCACTGGGCTTGTGAAGGCATGACATGATTGGGACACAGAGGAGTGTCGCTGACATTGTTGTATTGAATCAGGCTGTGACGGGAGGCAGAGGCACAGCCTGACAATTATTCACTTGTGTAAATCTGGGACTCGATTTTATGTCTATACATAGTCATTTTGCCCTCATATTGGACAGCTTGTAATGAAGCTACAGACAGGGAGACATTCAGCGCCATTGTGTGTTTTGTGTCAGAAATTTCCAATTATATTTGACTTGTTTCATTTTTTTTGGGATGGTTTTGTAGCAATATGGAGGATGTGTCATGTTTAAAAAGGTATTTGGTCCTCAAGATGGAGGACTACACCACACCAGCACCTGTATTGACCTCTGAAGAGTGTGGACGCCTGAGACAGTTGGTGATTTGTGTGAACACAGCCATAAAGTGACCGTGAGGTTACAGCCGCAGCTGAAAACACGCATTTAAATCCGAGGTGCTAATCTGCAAGTGTTTTTAAAGACCTTTTAGCTGAACAAAGAGACGCCAAGCCTTCAGATGTGGCATTTGCCAGAATGTTATTGGCAAAGCGGCGTTGGGCGCCTGAAACGTTGTTTCCTCGTAGAAAGTGATGGAGGAGCAGAGAAAGGCCTCTTTTCAGAGCGGCCCTCGCGACTGTTGTGTAAACACACACTGAGAGAGGCTCCTTTCATTAGCTATGCTAATCTGGAGCGCACGTGACTCGCCGCAGACTACCAGGGTCCCTCCTGTGTTCTGGCTCTCTGACGGCGTTTGTTTCTGTCTCCAAATACCACAGTCCTGTCTTTACCTTTCTAGTTCACCAGGTTAATTTGTTTAGCATTTTCTTATATCGTTAAATTGACAGAAACATGGATCTGGCCCCTAATAAGTCTGATTCTATCCTTATTTCACCTTTTTCTGTGTGGTCAGACTTACACTTACCCAGAAAGGTGGTTTTAACAGAGTAAAAGCTTTGATTGTATCTTCTTTTGCCACATTGTTGCCTTCACAAATGATTGTATTTCGCTGCCATTTTATCTGTCTGTTTGTTTATCTGAGGACAGGATTACAGAGGAAAAACTCTTCAAATTCTCGGGAAACTTGTGATATGTTGTTTTGTGTACAGTCACACATCTTTTGCTACGTCGATGCCTTGAGTCCACACAGCACCAGCATTTCCCAGCCACGTAAACACACAGGTTGTGTTGTAGTCTGGTTGGAACAAGAGTCAGTCACAACATGTTTCATGATAGTTTTGCAAACATAGCCACACATATTGGCTGTGCTGCACATTTTCCGGACCATAGGTGAAGGTACAGTAAGAGCCTTTCTAGTGGCTGTTAGTGCTTCAGGTGAAACAAGGTCATCAGTATCCCTCCCGACTAACCGTTTCCACATTTCCTAATGTCACATTTTCATTGCACGAGTTCCAGTAGGTGACAGCTGATAGTGCCTCTAGCAGCCAGCGCTATAAACTAACAAACAGTTTCTTTGATGGGTGTTTTATTTTTTTTTTTCATTTAACATAAAATGTTTACAGCCACACTGGCTCTGTTTTAGGAGCTGGCAATTACAGGGAAATGACTCCATGTAAGATTATTTAATTTACTCCGAGAAGATGAGGAGCAGAGAGTGATTCACCTTCATCAATTAATGTGATATACGAGTCGATAAAGGATATGGGTGGGATATTTGCTGCATCTGTGCGAGTCACAAGGTGATAATTTGAAAATCCCTTTAAGGTCTGACCTATTTTTAATGAAGCTGGTGATTAAAAGTGTTTCTTACACGTGTAATTATTTCTTTATTGATTCGTCAGCATCCCGGGGAATGGTTTCTCATGAAATATTTCCCCGCTATGATAACCTGTCTCAATTGCAATTATGAGAGCAAATCATTACAAGAAAAGACCCCCCAGAAGAATGTGGAAAGTAGTATGTTGCTGTGCGTGTGCGAGTGTGCATCCGTGTGTGTGTGTGTGTGTGTGTGTGTGTGTGTGTGTGGGCGTGCGTTCACTGTCGTGTTTGGGCTGTTGCAAACGTCCCTTGTACGCTGACACTTACTCTTGTCAGCAGTGACAAAGAGGCACTTGATCCCATGTACGAGCAGTGACTGATTGTTCTCCTTCTCTCCCTCCTATCTGTCCTCCCCCTGTTGCTCCCTTCCTTCTCCCTCAGGCTGTGAGGACGGGGGGGAAGATGAGACCTCCCAGCCCTCTGGTGATCCTGCTGTACGTCACGCTGTCCAAGAGTCTCAAGGTGGTCTCTAAGCGCGGCTCAGGTATTTAACACGCTTTGTCAGCCGTACCGGTGTGTGTGTTTGTGCTTGCTCGTCCTGTGTGTTGATATGTGTCACTGACTCAGTAGGTGTGAGTGTGTCGATTCATCACTGATGGAATTTAGTGGCTTCTAGTACATTTTACCCATGTGATGGGACACACGCCGCACAGGGCAGGTATACGATACCAGACACATCTCCTACAAACATCTCCCTGCATGTCTAACAAACCTGCACCCCTTATGTCAAGAACAATTCCAATTGTCCAATTTTTTTGTAAGCTATCCTCCATAGTGAAACAAAGTAAACGATGGATGAATCAGGCCCTAATAAAAGATTATGTTTGCCTTTAACCAAATAATATGTTTCACCACAAACCTGATACACTATCTGCAAACATTTAAGGAGTTTTTTTTTGGGGGGGACATAATTTACACGTATAGCTGGTAGGAGCTGGAGTTTAGAAGCTCACAACTTCTGCAGGTCGTCACACCCCAATATGACGCTCTAAGACTTTTGATTGGTCCTCAATGTAGGATCTTTTTAAAACCTTTTTCTCTTGCGTTGTTTGTTTTTTAATATTTTAATTCTATAAGAGTATTATAATAGTAGTATAGTTTAATATATATTACCAACCAATGGTCGAAAATTCATTCATTGAAGCGTTAAGACCTTTTGATTCTATGCACTGAGTGACATGTTCCTTCACCCCAAATATTTCATGTCACATATCATTTTAGTTTGGTCACACTAGAAATGGCTGAAATCGAATAGGATGTGAATCAGCACAGTAGTTGCTGTACATGTCAGAGAAATACACTAGACAGAGTAAATGAAACATCTCTGACCTTATAAAAAAAATGCCTCAAGAAGGGTCTCTAATCATTTTTTAACCCATCTTCAGCATGCAAGTGTTGATAATGTCACTCTGGCTCTTGCAGACCTCGACCAATGATTTTTGAACTAGTTTATCACAGCTTTAAATTGATCAGGGCAATAAGAAAATTTTAGAAAATGATCAATCAGAGTCCTCATTTTATTCCTAATGCCCTTAAGTATATTCTTTAAAAAAGGATTGACAGGTAATAAATGACCCCCCTTTTCTATGTAACACTAACCTACACGGAAAAGTGAAAGCCCCATTGAGCAATTTGGATATAAGTGCAGCTATTCTTGCCTGTGTATTAGGTGAACAACACGTGAAACACAGCACTTCTTAAAAATAACTCGATTTACCTCAATCTAGAGAGAGTGACAGCTACCAAATACTGCAATTCCCCAGTGACTGGGTCACCAAGGGTTAACATGAAACTCATTTTGGCTTTAAATGCCAGCAAATTAAGCATCAATTGTGAACAAATGCAAAGGTCAAAAGAGAAAATGGAGAGCAAAAAGATTGACACTATAAACTCTTCATGGCAGGAATACATAGTGTATACTGAGTCAGTTAAAACACTGTGAAGATGATTCCCAATCACACAACATAGTCAATCACATACTTTATATTGTAGTAATAGCCACACATTAATTTAATATCCTGAACTTGTTTCTTTTTTAATCAATCAATTAATTAAAAATGGCATGTGTGTGTTTGCTCTGCACAGACTGGGTTAGATGTGTTCATATGTGTCTGTGTCTATTAGTACTGTAGACACGATTGTGTTTGTCTGAGGATTTAAGGCCTGAGCCTTTGCAAAAGGTTTGATATTGAAGTTAAAAACTTCACCGTCCAGACACTGACACAGAGAGCAGCAGGGCAACTTATAAATAAATAATGTGCTAAGTAGATGTGACAGACATGCTTACCCATCAAGCCAAGACCAATATATCCCCAGACTGTATGTCCACTGTCTACTAATTGCCAACTTCCTTTGTGGTTGTTTTGAACTTCTAATGATCGCTTGGGCATTTAACACTATAACTAATTGTGTAAAACAATATTCATATCTGTAATTGGATAAAAAAAAGGCTTCTTTTAACAGGCCCTCGGGACTATGATTTTAGTTGTTGTTTTTATCCCTTTCTCACATGATCGTGTGTGTGTGTGTGTGTGTGTGTGTGTGTGTGAATGACAGAGGGAGAGAGAGAGAAAGGCAGTGTCCATGTCCGAAATAACACATCTAATGTAAGCCTGTCTGATTTTCCCCATGCCTTCATTTATAATCTTTCGGGCAGAGAGAGAAGCCTTTCAAAGTGCCATTAAACAGCCAAACTACCCGGTGACACTCCATCACCTTTGACCTCTCAGTTGGGGGTTACTATTGACTTTCCTCATCAATATTTGACCCAGAGGAGACGCAATTGATCTGAAGCACTGTCTTGAGTTAGATCTATATGGAAATCCTCCACAGACCAGAGCATACAACCACACACAGGCACTCGTGTGTGTGTGTGTGTGTGTGTGTGTATATGTGTGTGTGTGTGTGTGTGTGTGTGTGTGTATGTGTGTGTAGGCACATAAGTAAGAACACACAGCACAATCAGACAAGAACCTTATAATAGTATAACTAATTAGAATGAGAAATACATAAGACATTTAAATAATAAAGATAGTTAAAGTTAGATTATACTCATTATGACACAGGGCTCAAGCCATCATGTACAGTAACTTAATTGAATAATAGTTATGAAACTGCAGGTTTTAGAAATGATAAATATTTTTTGATATTTTTTAAGATGTTTACATTGAATGTAGGTTTAATTTGTTTCTACCTTGAGGATGACAGCTGCTTCTCTAAATATAAAATTACTTGAAATCACTGCAGCATCTTGTCATCATGGATATCACAATGGTGTCAGAATGTAATATGCTGGTATGCTTTTTTTTTTTCGATTTTATAAATGATGTGGTTCTCACACATGTGGAATATTTTGTCCTGCCTGAGTCTTCCCTCCAGTACTAGTTCCAGACAAATTGAACAGGATGAAGGTTAGGTGTCCGTGTTAAAGATGAACCGTAGTGATAAAGGAGATTAATTGGCTGATAAAGCCCCTGGTGGGTGATTGTTTTCTGGTTCAAAGGTTCGAGACATTTGTCTTCATGCTGGAGATGAAAAAGACAGAGCAGCTGTACTTTCATGACTGCTATTAAATTAACTTCAAGTGACCACCTCTGGCTTCGTACATGCAGGTTAATGTCATTTATAGCTATTTTTTGTTGTCTAAATTCAAAAGCAAAACAAACAAACTAGAATGGCACTCAGAGAGCGCATACTGTACCATTGCTGATGGTCAGTCGTTTATATGACACGCAATTGGCAAACACAACCAATATGAACGGCGACGGACCAGGTTGGTCGTTGGCCAATTCTAATGTGAATATATTCACATTAGAATTGGCCAACGACCAATCATTACATTTCTGTTGTTTCGAAAACAGGGAAGTGTAATAGCTGAAGGAAAGAAAGCACTTATTGCGCTCATTTGGTAAGTGGAATCCACCTCTAAATATAATGACTTTATCCTTGGCCAATGCCACGGCCTACCACCAAGTTTCATGAAAATCGGCACACTACTTTTTACCTGTCTCTACACTGACAAACAGCAACAAAAATGATACCTCTTTGACGAAGGCCACTAGAGAGAGGGAAAGAATGTTCAGGAATGTTGAAAGGGACCTGTGTTTGGATCAGTATGCTGACACTGTTAGCAGGGCATGCAGTATCAGATGGGAGTTAGCTATTGTTTCTGCAGGAATACTTGGGAATTTCACTCCATAACCTTGAATAGTTATGTTTAAGGGATGAGCTATGAAGCCTTGGATTGGCCCTCCAGAGACACCAGATAAAGCTCTATTCAATTGATTTTACCTACCAATGTCCGACTGGCATTTCCAGGGTTTGTAGCATTCTGAAACCCTATAATTATTCAATGTGGAGTCTGCTTAGGCCCGTATTACCCAAACTAATGAGTTTCCCAAAGGTGCATGGAGGCTGCATGTGTCTCCCGTTCCATCGCTCTTGGCTCCACTCTTGGCTCCGCTCACGCCACTTAGCATCTGTGCGATTGGATATCAATTAGGGTAGATTGTTATTCTTGGTTTGTGATTATCATTCTGTGAAAAAAGTGACTCTGGACACAGGGGTTTCACAAGGGCTTCTTTTTAGCTTAAGGATTTCCCAAGAGTCTCAATGTATCTCAGAGATGCTGCAGCAAGGATGTAGCAAGCTAGCTATTCCGACAAAGATTGTCGTTTTGCATTGGCTACTGCCACAGTAGCCTGTGTAAATGTTAAGTAGAGTAGCAGCTTAACCTGCTAAAGTGTTACCATGTGGGTTTTGAGAGACGTTACACTATGCATGCAGAGATGCACAATTTTTTCAGTTTTTTGGAGAGATATAGGCAAGGCATTTGTTGGAGAGGCCTATAAAGCACTGCAGGAAACTCTAGGATGCATGTATAGGTTTATTTGCAGATTGCTTTTGACCCATATCTAGAAGTGTGTATGGTCCACTGATAGAAATGAGTGTCTCCTCCAAGAACTCAATGAGCCTCAAGCTTGAAACATTTTTGTATTATCTTCCTAAATCTCTCAAATGTTTCAAATCAGATTCAACAAACTCGCTTGACTGGACAAACTTGTCCTAAATTACTCGTTTCAGCCTGATAAATGCTGCCTATTATTTCAAGTCTAGCTGTTGCTATTTGTGTCAGTAGTGGTATAATAGGGCGAAAACTATGAGGAAATATAATACAGCTGTCAACAAAGTGCACTCAGAGTAATGCTGCACTCTGGAAGAAATAAATAGGGATTGATTTGACATTAAGTTAGATGCTAAAAGCATCTCTAAAGCAAAGTGGTCTGTGACTTCAGTAAGAGGTGGTCAAGGGATATAACACTGACAGTGTTGGAAGGGTTAATTATAAAATGCATTCCACTACAGATTATTAAATACATGCCATGAAAGGTAATTTATAACACATTTCATTAGATTACTCAAGTAACATATTCTAAAGACTTTCTCCTGTGAAGTGAATTGTCTATGATGACTCAAAAGCGTCACTTAAGAACAAATCTGGTTGTATGTGTGTTTCTTGCACGATGACCAAAACGCCTTCTCACCTTGGTATGATTGTTCAGTAAATTGACCAGGGCCATGCTGACACTGCGGGACTCTTACTCAGGGACTCGGTGGAGGTCTCTGACAAACACAGGCTGTCAGGATCCATCCATCAGACGCCATTTGTCTCCGTCCTGGGCCGATCTGGCCCAGTCAGACCTGAGTAAGCCCACTCCAGCCTCTCTGCTGGAGATCAGCCCATAAAGGCCCAGATCTTAATGAGACAAGACAGGGACTCTTTAACTGAGGTCTCAGTCTGCTTGCAAACCCGATTACCAGGTCGTTGCAGGCTGTAAGCTGCACTGCAGAATGTTAAATATAGGGAGGAACTTTCTGGCAAAACACTAAATCTGCTGGTCTTTGCAACACAAGCATCACGCTGCTTAGTGCAAGAGGTGGGGGCTTCAGGAAGGACTCCGGCATATCTGAGAACTAATCTATTACCAGCATATTTGACAGTGACTCTCAATTTGAATTTACTTTCATGGTTTCTCTCAAACAAAATAAGATTTGAAGACCTACATTCAATGCCGTAACTTCAGCATCTGCAGGTTAATGTTATTTGCTGGAGTGAATTGATTGATCGACTGAAAAACTAAATGGATAAAAGGCAATTAGGCTATTATTAATGAATCCAATATCTGATTACTGTAACAAATGAATAACGGGTGGGACGTCGGGTGGGTATGTGTTGTCCTCACCTTCTTAGCGATCCAGGCCAGATCACTTTCTTAGTGAATCTGGCCCCTTGTCAACTGTCTTGTATGCATAAACATACTTGGCCCATAAAGCTGATTCTGATTCTGATTTTGATTAGCTGGGATGTGCCAACCCGAGGAGCAAATGTAATGAAATTGCTGGGTGCAGGTATTTTATGTGTTGTGCACAGCTGCTTTATGTTTCCCTTTAGAATTCCTCACGTAGCGACACAGCTTCATCACTCTGCCAGCGATATTCTGCAGTGCTGGTGGCTTTGCGGTGGCAGTCCGCGTGGTGGATGTGAATACTGTGGCATTTAGCAGCCATGGCTAGCATCAGTAACAGTACTATTTGTACTGGGTTTTTTTTTGTTCTTTTTTCTTCAAATTTTGCCAAAGTTAGTGGTTGGCAGTGATGGGAATAATAAAATAAATACTTTTAATAATGGAGTTACTTTTTTCAGTAACAAGTCATTCAACAAATTCCATTTTTTATTGTTATAAGGTTACCATTACCAACACACTATTACTAAGCGTTACTGGCCTGCCGCCCAGCTAAAAGAATGAGGGAGGAGGTTGTTACGATCACAGCGCCAAACACCCAGCGACAGGTCAGAATCAGAGTTAATTACTTTTTCTGATTACACTAGTGGTTAGTAGGTCTGAATAATATATATACAGATATTGTATTAAAAATTAATAAAAAAAACAATATGACTTTTGTTTTAATCAAAGCGAAAAAGATAGATAATGTGTATAATTGCGGGAAAACTGACTAGTCAAATGGGCTTAAACACTCTTCAAAATGTCACCCTGCCCTGAAAAGGAAACAGACAGCCTTCAGTACTGTCTCCATTGTATGAATCTGGAGAAACTGGAGTCAAAGACAAAAAAAGCCAAATTAGACATATCCCTCTGTGGATCCTCTCCAACACCTGTTGGCATTGGTCTGTCCATTGAACTGGATCCGTGTTTTCAGCCCAGATCAGTCAGGAAAATGATCAGTGTGGGAGCCGCATCAGTTGCCGGTGAACCAAATAAACCACCTCTCCTCTTTAGACCCAGGCCTTGGACAGACGGGAAGAGAATGTTCCCCTCTGTCTTGTCAAAAACACCTGCTCTTATCCAAAGCAATACTTCCCTGCCAAATTTAACAGGTTTTTGGGATTTACACTAAACTAGTTTTTGTAGCTCAATAATCTCCCACTTTATATAAACATAAATATTGTATATTCAAAAGTGTTTGCTACACTGCTGTCAGACTATATCCACAATGCAAGTTAAAGAGACAGATAAAAGGTAGGTTCCGCTTTGGTAAAAGCTGTAGTCTCAGCTATCACAATGCATAGGAAGCATTGTATAGATGAGTATAGCTGAGCGTGTGCTGACATCACACAGCAGTTCACTGCCAATAAACGCTCGGGTGGAAAAGCACTACCTTATTGGCCTGGAAAGAAAACTATTCGTTAAGTGTGTGAAACCATTTCCATTTCATTTTCACATGTTTGAAAAAAGCATTGATGCTCTGTTAACCACCCCAGTAACACACCATTAAGCCGCAGCCTACATGTCCATGTGTGTGTGTGTGTGTGTGTGTGTGTGTGTGTGTTTGTGTGTGTGTGTGTGCATCTGCTGTTGCAAAACAAACTTATACAACTTTGGGGAGAAATCAGTAGCACAGGAAAAAGGATGTGTGATCTTTGACATTTTAAGAATATGTTTGACCCCTGATAGAAAATGACCATAACTGCATATTGTGAAAAAACAAAGGCTTAGTAATAAAATTTTAAAAAAAAATCCATACAACAGCCGTTGGATGCTTAAAACTGGGGAAAAAGGAAAGCACAATTCATTAGAAGGAGCCTTCGAACTGGGACAGCCTTGCAGCACCACAGTGATGCTTTCAGACTTCAAATGCAGCCCTTGAAGGATGCAGCCCCTGAATTGGGACGCGGCTACTCAATAGCCTTGATTATAAATTGCTCATATAGCCACAACTGCGTGTCATCCTCTCTGGCTCTGTTGTCCACACAGAGACAAAAAAAATGAAATTCTGCATGAACACTTTGTCCATTTATGCACTCCAAATGTCATGAGAGAGCCAGACAATACACATCACTAAACACATCCAAGGCCTGCTGAACGGTCTGTTAGCTGGAATAATGGCTTCTAAACACAGCCTGCAGGGATGAGTGAGCATGCTGCAGTGGAAAACAACACTCTGCACTCAGCTCAAATACAAGAATGGGAGCCCGTCTACGTCTTACACAGCAGAAGTGCTATCCTACAGAAAAATTTGTGGCGTTCCTGAGTTGCGTTGTTATTGCCTCCACATTTTAGCTAAAAGTTGACAAATCCTTTCATAACACCGGAAAACAACTAAAGCTAATTTATGAATGCTTCCTTAAGGTTTGTCAACATCACGAATATTTGAGAGAGAGGAGCCACAACAAAACAAGCCTACACTTCCTATTACCTGCAGCTGCAAAGCGTTAAATACAGTTTTTTCATCAGAAACTCTCCAGTCTGTTTATGTAAATATGCAGTCAGAACAAATATGGAGTGAACTTTAAAAGGAGGATGATTATAAAAAGACAGATTACTCAGAGCTGTGGAGGGTGCACCAGCAACACATTACATCATGTAAGGAGAGTGTTTACCTTTTTCAGTAATGATACACTTTAAAATTCAGTAAATTACATTGCAAGTGTAATGTCAGTAATGGTCTACATTACTGGGATTAGTACAAATTACCACCAACATATCTTGTTAGGAATATTACAGCATCAAATAAAACCCAGGAAGAAGTGCAAAATATGGGTCCTTTAAGTTGGTAACATGTAATGTGCAAGGATTACATTTTGTAAGTTGGCCGGCATTGGCTATGGCTGCTGGTTTGATATATCGTAGTATCTCAAAAGCCACTGCAGTCAGCTTACTGTTGACATGATATGACAGGGTATTGCTACCCAATGATCCCTGCAGGAGATGTCAGGACTGTCTGTGAGTGTGCGTGCGTGCGTGTGTGCACGCGCACCCACTGTGTGATTGTATTCACCAGAATCTTTCACTCGTCATATCCCAACCTTGGCCTCTTGCTGTTTCTCTGAGCGGGCGATAAAAGCGATACAGCGAATATTCTAGATGACTCTGCAAAGTCCTGCTCCAAATCCCCGATAAGAGGCTGTCATGGATAACTGTAAATCTGACATGGCCTCAAGGCAATGTGGGGGATGAAGTCCATGAAGCTGACGCCTGAATAACTGCATGATAAGTGTGGGGACAGGAACACTAAAAAGCAGTCAGTCATTAAAATCGCAGTGCACGGTTCTTTCTAAATATGATGAAATAAGGTGCATATTGATTCCTTTCAGAGCCAAAACTAAGAACAGACATACACAGTAGGCTACTGTAAGATTTGACAGTAAAATACATAATTTCATTTCCGACGCTGCGTGACGGGTGGAAGCCACATGGAACCATGAACATCATATAATCACCATTCATCCTCCGTTATGGAATCAAATCAAAAGGTCAGTCACATCTTACTCAGAAAAGGTAATTACATTTGTGCATCTGGTTACCCAATTAGCTGTTTAAATTTGGCTAACATTAAATTGATAATCCTAGAAAGGCACCTGGCAGCCACAAGACGGCATTTCCAGGTAGCCTGTCTTCCACGTGTAGAAGTTTGAATTACAGGTATATAACATTGCAATGCTGCTTGTAAATCTAGTTTAAAGATTATATTTAGACATATCAGTTAATGCTGATGTCAATCTGACCTTATCTATACCTATCCCTTGTTTATCCCGTAAACATGTCAGAAATGAATCACTGTAGTGTACTCAAACATGTAACCAAATTGGCGAACACCATTGGGTTTTTACCAGTGAATCCTCATCACCACTTCTGGAGAATGATGCCTCATAAACGTAAGATAGGTGTCCTTGCTCAAAATGTTTCTCTGTGCCTTTCCTTTGTTTCCTTTCTCTTTCTCTCACTCTGTGCTCGATTTTAATCCTTATTTTTGTCTCACTCAGTAAGTCTGGAGGCCAACCTCCTGCCAATTATAATGGAGGACATTTGAAGGCATTATAACTTATCCTGCAATTTGTGCTTTTATATTTTTAACAGCGGCTGCTGTTTAGACTCAGGACTAAGCTTTGCTGGCAGCTCAGGATATTATAATTAACAGATTACATTGACCCTCTGTGACAGGGCATGAACCTTGAGAATACATTTTTCCCAGCACAAAGCTTTTGAATGAATATTCAGTTCCACTGTCACTTGTCTCATCATTTCTGTGTGAGGTGATAAGGGTTGTGTATTTTTAAATGTGCACTGATCTCTTTACTGGACCATTGAGTTTTACATGTCTACAATTTATACTTTTTATTGAAACACATGAACATGTTCCAAATCTACTGTGAATTTATTAGTTATTCACAAACTTATATTGGTGCATCAGCGAGATGAATATTGCAATTATTTAATTTAATGCTGTCAGAACAAATCTGGCAGTAGTTTACTGTAATATTACCCTTATATTTCACAAATGATACTTTTGTGAAATTGCTGCAATTTTTCGGAAGCTCACCCACTGGAATGTACCTATCCATGCATTTCCCTGTCAGGTAGACATACTGAATGACATGCACAAATAAGATAAAGTGAAACCTTGTCTCCGCTTGTCATGTCTGTTTCATACCCCCGAGTCTTCCATAGATACGTGTATTGAACTTTCATTACAGTCATTTCTCGTGCAGGAAAACAGTGTGATAGTTTATTGACAGAGGGACTGTCTGCAGTTGCAAACAAACACACTCATATCTGACTGCAGCCAGGCTGTTCTCTGACGCTCAGTGTAAATGCAGCACTAATCACTGGTGAATGTCACAGGTCACAAGATCAGTTATCATAATGCTTTATAATCGTGGTGATTGGCTCAAGATCATTGGGTATTATTAATTCTAAAAGTTGTAATTCATTTTAATCACATAATCATGTGATACAATCACTGTTATAATGGAAATATTACCAATAATCGTATTTATTAAAACAAAACCGCTACCAATCCTGAACTTGGCTTGCATGAAAAAAAAAATATCCCTGAAGTTACTAAATCCGCTAATCTACAAAAATTCTTTGATAATTGTGTTCACTTGGTCTAAACACACCCAGGCCTGATTAATGCCAACAATGTTAGCCCAGGTATGTTCAGCATGATTAAGTTGGTTCAACGGTCTCAACATGCAGCGCACCATGTCATCATCAAAAAAGGATCAAATTCTCTAAGTGATTACACTATCTGAAGTATCCTGGGAGTTACATGTGTTGAACAATTTTTTTTTGCTTTGATAATTATCACATTTTGTTGGATAGCTTCTTCTGAACTTCAACATATAATTATAATATTTTGTTGGCCATTTTATTTTCTTCAATAAATAAAATTATCATCTCAAAAACTAAGTTTTTTGTATACTCAGGATGCCTTTATTTTAAATTTAGTTTGACAATTTAAAACAATTAATGAGGTACATGCCAAAAGGGAAGACAATACTGGCACTGCATACATTTGTCATGCTATTGTTTTTTCCCTCTGACATTTGCTTGTTCACATTTATGTCGTTTCATATGCATGCATGCATGCACATATATGTATGTATGAGGGTACAATTGAGAAACAAACAGCGGATGTATCGTATATTGGCCAATTTTCTTCTATGCCGTTGGCTCCCAACATGCACAGATGCACAACGGAGGCTCTCCAGGACTGGTCAATACCGCGCTCTCTCTAAATGATGAGGAATGGCCTGTGCTGCAGTAACACTGTGTTGGGAGATTGATCACATGCAGACTACTGGAGATTAAATGGCTTTCTTGTAGAGAGCCAGACTGCCGGTGGATGGTGCATTGTGTAGATAGGAATCCTGTTTTCTTGGCTTGGCTCACGGTGGCTGCACCGCTTTAGGATGGCAGCATATGCAGGCAATCAAGCCGTAATGCATTGTGTTTTATAGGAAGGCATAGGATCGCATTTGACAGCGTCATTATTTTTGCCTGCTCTTTATCGTAAAGAACAAGGACATTGTTCTTTCTTTATACGTCAAAAGATTGGAATTGTTATATTACTGATTAGTTTGAATCCTGAGTATCTAGAAAGTGTGGAAGTGATGACTCTTTAAAATAATAATAGAGAGGACATGTGTAGTTATGATAAAAGCTAGACCAAGAGTTACACTTAAGAAAATCACATGACAGTAAGTAGTCGTTATACAGAAATTATTTTAATCCCCTTCAATTTATTTCATTTAGGACCATCATAACCTGCCATATTACTCACTCAAGTTAATGTATGCTCTGGTAAATCACATGTATGTGCCATGTATATATTTTTATGTGCCTATGTGTGAAGGGTGTGGTGTGTGGAGGGGGAGGGCTGTATACTCTACAATGAACGAATGATAAGTAAGACGTGTGGCGAGATGTGTGTGTGTGCGCGCTGGGCTTTACTGATAATGGAGCAATTATGCAAGGGAATCATTCATGTTTGTGGCGCAAGCAATTATAATGTAACATTCAGCATACGCGCCGGTGTTAGGGTGCGTGTGCATGTTTAAGTGAGTGGTTTTATATCGGCTACAGAAATAGACTGCCAGGTGATTAAATGGTGGTAAATGAGAAGTGGCACAAGGCGCTTGTATAGACGACGGAGCGATTCAGTAAACATGAAATGGTTGCGATATGTGGCTGTTGTGTAAATCGTCTTTCTGCATTTCTCTGTTTTATTTCTGTGGTTTGAACATGTGTGTGCTTTTGTTTGTTAGTTTTCCTTGTGAATATGTGGGACGTGTGATATGTGTAGGTTGATTTGTGACTTAACCTGTTTTAAGCCTTGATGATTTGCCACATGTTAGCTCACAGGTCAATGGGAACATGTTATTTGTTTGCTGATTGGGGATTGTTTTCCTGGCGCATTTTAAAGGGGGCGTAACATGAACGTTTCCAAGTCTATACTTATATTATTTGCTTCTACTGGAATGTATTTGCATGATTAACAGCAGGGAGAAAAAAAAACTATGCTGGCTCTTTATGCAGCCCCACAGTTCAGCCTCTGCCTGAAACTGCCTGATTAAGGTAATGTCTCTCAAAGCCTCCCCCACCCCCTGCCGATCAGCCCCCTGCTCTGATTGCTTTCAGAAGCAGTTCCAGTTACATTTATTGTTCTTTACCCAAATAAATATAAAAAAAATGTGTCCAAAAACATGTTTGGCTTAATTGGAGACTCTATATAGCCCATGGGGGTGATTGGTGTGTTTGCCGCATAATTGGCTGGTGACCTGTCTGGGGTGTATCCTGCCTCCTACTTTTAATGTGCTGGGATTGGCTCCAGCATACCCTAATGAGGAATAAGGGGGTATAGAAAACACCAATTGTGTATATATATATATATATATATATATATATACACAATTGGGCTATATTATGTGGTTGGACAATGTGAAAATCTTAATGAAACAGCTTTAACAACATAGTTTATAGAACAAAAGACCAGTTGTCACCATGTGTGAACAGGCTGATGTCATCAAGAAGAGGAAGTAGAAGTGCGGTAAACAAATCGTTGAGAGGAAATTGCATTTTGGGATTTTGACTTTCCTAGATCATTTTATGTGTCTTAAGTTTTAGGCGTTGGACATATCAAAACAGTAAAACAATAGGAGAAAACGTCAAAGGGATGGTGTTCTCTGTCACGGCAAGGAACCAATTTCTGTGTGGATTTGTTTTCAATATTTGAAGCTGCTATGGTAGCTTGTCTATTTAAAAATGAGTTTGTGCATGACGCCCTGTGTCGTGTTATGATGGCACTATGACACAGCGATGAGTCTCATGACAATTCTCTCTGACCAATCGGTGATCTGCAGCACCTTCACCTTCTTTTGCCAACAGCTCAGTTCTCTTGAGCTTCACCAACAAAGTGCTACGTACCAGCCAAAAACCAAATGAAAAAAAAGCAAGTGGAGCTGAGTCAAGTTGAGCCACGTCATATGGAGACGCAGCTCAACAATCCAGTCTTCTGTCAAAGTGACATGCACTCAGTTGTTGTTGGAGCTTTGGACACACAGAACCACAAGAGTTACGCACAGGAATAAACACTCACACACACATCCACAATGTTAGTATGTATCTATCTACCATCCCTCATTAAGCAAAAATCTCACAAAAGTGAGTTCCATGCTGAGAATGTGGGGAAGGAATCTGAGTATGACTTCAAATGCTAATGAGAGGAGCCTGCTTCAACAGACAGCTTTATCTTAGTGTGTATCCATCTGAGCATGTGTGTGTGTGTGTGTGTGTGTGTCTATGTGCCTGTGTGTAATCATGTTTTTCTTTTTTTTTCTTCGCAAAGGGTTAGAGAAAATTCTAATCAGTTATTTTTACATATCATTAGTAGCCCAGTGCAGCCCCATCACCCTGACAACTACATCCCTTCCTTTGCCTTCTGCTTATCACCATAACAACTAATCTACTGTAAATAGTGCTGCCTTCCTGTTTTCCTGCCTCTTTCTTTCTACTTGTTTCCTTTCTTTCAGTGCTTTCTGCAATTGTTGCTTTTTTTTTTTTTTTACACACGCACACAGAGACACCCCCACACACACAAACACGCACACACACATACACACACACCTCTTGTTGCCATAACACATCTCTCCTTCTCCATCGCTGCCATCATTTCTTCCGCTGCTGTCTAGTTTCTCTTTTTTGGAGTTCATTTTTATGTGCCACTGCAGATGTGGGTGGTTCCGGTGACTGCACAATAACCTTTCTTCTGCTTCACATTGTCAGGTGCCTGAGCTCAGATGGCAATCAATAAAAAAGGCATCTATAACAAGTTATCCAGCAAACTCCCCCATCCTGTATTGATTTAATAATTCTTGCAATAAAAAAAGCTTTTTAAAGCCCTATTTCTTTTCTCTTCTACATATATATATATATATATATATATATATATATATATATATATATATATATATATATATATATATATATACAGTGATCCCTCGCCACTTCGCGGTTCACTTATCGCGGATTCGCTATTTCGCGGATTTTCATAATGCATTTTTTTTTTGGTGCATTGTGTTCTGCATTCTGATTCGCTAAAAACTCACTCCCGCTTCTTGTATCAAAACATGCTACGAATTGTGCTATCATTTTGTCGTCTCGTTTGCAAAGAAGAAAAAAGAGCGACAACAGCTGCCTATCACTATGTTCTTCTCCCGAACAAACACACCTGCACCGCGGGCTTCAGAAGAAGAGAACACTGCAGAGCGCAGTCAGGAAGCAGCGGCCCAGTCTGAAGAGCAGTGAAACGGCCTACACGCGAGTCACTGTATTTGTATACATGTAATAGTTGCTAATTGTAAAAAAAAAATAAAGTTTTCTATTTCGCGGATTTCACTTATCGCGGGTCATTTTCGGAACGTAACCCCCGCGATAAACGAGGGATTACTGTATATATATACATATATATAAATGGAGAGGAGATGTTTGGTATGGGATTGGTGCAGGTATCTGCAGTAGGGTCTAGGGTTGGGTCTCCTCCATGCCTGTGTGTTTGGCCTGAATGTGTTATTGACAGCCAGCCTGCCCTGACAACTTGATTGGCCTTCTACGTTCTGGGATTAACTTGCCAACCTGGCAGGCTTTTACAATCAAAGATCAGCCCAATGCGCTGTTTGGCTGAGTAGCTCTGGGATTGACTTAACAGCCTGATGTGCTAATGCAGAGTTATCCCAAGGTTGAGCAGCGTAGCAAGGACACACGCGCCGCCGTAGATCCACAATCTACTGTATATGGAGGCACAGCACATTTATAAAGGTGACAACAAACACTTATCTTTGAAGGTATTCCTGAGGCACCAGCCAAACCTCTCGTTCCGTCTAATTTGTCCTGCATGTGAGTTATTCCCTCTGCCTCTGTTGTTTGCTTTCGCCTGACTCCATTTCTTTTAATCACTGTTCCAAATCACTAATTATTCCGGTTGATTCCTTTCCCCCTCCCCCCTCTTCCTTGCTTGACTAAATCGTATCATCTGCAGCATATGTGAGGTCACCTTTGTGAACCCCAGCCCTATTTTTGCCATTCAAACAACCCGTGTTCCTGTACTGTGCTCTTTCTTTTCTCTTTCTATCCAAAGCTCAAGGGAAACCCTCCTGGATCCCTTCTTACATAACCACCTCCCCCTCACTTTCTGGGATAAGTGCATGTGTAAAAAGCAACGTGAGCATTCAAGGCCTAGGGAATATCGATATCATTAATTCTCGTAAAAGATGAGCTTTATCTTTGTAATGGACAGCCGTGTCAGAAAAAAAAACTTAAGCCATCTAGTCAGATTACAGCCCACAATTGTTCCCGTGAGATTGACTGGGAACCATAGGCAAGGCCTGGAGAGAGAAAACAGAGACAGACACATGAATGGTGTTTGGAGCATACCAGTTGAAATGTCACTTGAAAGGATACTCATTTTTTTTTCTTCTCTTCAGGCTTTATTGTAAGGCAGCTCTTACCACACATCTTGAATTCCTATAATGTCCCTTCTCTAGCCGGTTCCCATACACATGCTTCAGTGGCTTGCTGTATATGTGATGTTACAGCCTGTGATGTCGGGACTCTTTTGAAGCTATAAATGCTTTCTCACTCACTCTCCCTCGCTCTTTCTCTCCCTCACTGCCTTCATTGAGAGGTTGTCTTAAGCTACCCAGCTTAACGCTATTTACATTTTCATTATTCTACCGTTACCGGGAAGAAATGGCATGAAATCCAGCAGTGTTCAGGACATTAGACAAGCTTCATTCTCACAGCAAATGGATTTACATAAATAAGGAGGTTGATACATGGAAGCGGAAAAGAAAGAGAGGAAAGCAAAAAAAAAAACAGGGAGATGAGGCAACAAAAGATGAGGACAAAAGTGTGCGCGAAAGCAAGGAAAGCCACGAAATGGAAAAAGAGGACAAGATGCGATGCAGAGGCAGGAGGGGAGAGAGAGAGAGATAAAGTGGTAAATGAGAGGGGATTGAGTTGGGCTCTGTGGATGTATAAAGTGGGCTCTGAGGGACTGACAGAGGTCCTCTGAACCAAAGCATGTGATCAATACACACCCTTGGTTCCCTCATTACTGCAACAGACCTCATTGTGTTTACTATACAATGGACTTGTGGGATTAAACTCTGTTCAAGTTTATTTGCCAGCCCGTGTTTGTGTGTTTGTGCATAATGAGGCGTTTCAGTTTTGCTACCTCCATATATTTTTCCTGTTCACACACGCTGTTAAGACAATTTTCAGTTTTATGTCATGTAGATTTACTGTATCCACACTACTGCACACTTTCCCAACAACTGGTAATCCTTAGTTTGAATACTGCTCCTGAGGGTTTAGACTTAAACCCATTTATTGACTGAATGAGTGTTTAGTGCTTGCTGTTTATTGCTGGTGTGTTCACCTAGGGTTTCATGGAGCAGAGCGTTAGTTCAGGCAGTTGAAGTCGTCGTCTTCAGGTTATTTTAGAGACAGGCTGGGCCACTTGTGACCACATTCTTATAGCAGTGTGTATGCAGCCCGGCCAAGGCCACATGGAAGGACCACCTACTGACAGACAGACTACAGCCTCCTGGTCTGTACCCTTCCTCCACAGCTGAGTTCAACGTTTTCGGTCAGAAATCCTCTCCTCACTTACACTAATCTCTATAAACAGACATCTACATGTGAAGAATCTTTAGGCGAGCGACAATTATTTTGTGTTCCAGTTTCCAGTTTTGTATTGACTGATCCATGTGGAGAGCTGCAGAGTGGCATGATGCATTTGGATGAATATTAACTCAAGACCTACAGGAGTTTGTTGATGATTTGGGCTTTTATTACTTCATATTGAATGGTATTAGATTTTTTTTTACCTTCTATAAGCATATACAGCCCTATTCTTGTGTTTCCAGTTACTACTTGGTCTATAAACAATGGCTGATGAAGAGAAAAGCAAATGTCCACTGGCTCCACCGGATGCACTCGAGAGGCATGTTGCAGGTGTGCACAAGGCCAGTATGCCTGTTGTTGATTCTTTAAGCTCCCTCTAAGCATAACCATCTGCTAAAAATTGCCGGTTTGTTCATGTAATATCTAAAATGTCTGTTTTTGTAGCCATTGCTGCAGCACAAACTATATTCACATTTATGACATGTTTTGTAAGGGAATCCTGCATGTGGATGTGGCAATTAGTATAATGTTTACGTAATGTTTTTTTTTCCCCTTTCAAAGCCCCAGTGGTTGCTTCAGAATGCTAATGATACAGTAGATTAGTCTCAGAGGCTTCCTCAGGCCTCACCGGTTTTTCCTCAGAGAATCTCAGCCATTCATGGATGGCATTTCTCCCTTTCTCCCTTTCAAACCCCAGCGCACATTCCGTAACCACGCTGACCCCGAGACCCTCTCTTCAAACCGGGAATAAAGACGGAACAATAACAGCAAAGAACTCAAGTTTCCCCTTTTCCTCTCCTAAGTTTCCTTTCATGTGAATTTTCCCAGGAATTCTCGGCTCAAAAAAGCGTTTTGACTACTCTTTCCCAGTTGTTTGTTGTATGAGGGAGGAAATGCCTAAAAGAAAGAGAGACTCACAAACATGAAAAGTTCCTCAAGAATCTTACTTTTGCCAGCGGATACTTAATGCTTCCTCTTTGTAATATATTCTATAGATAGATGCAATGAAGAGCTGTTATTATAATGGTGAATTTAAAGGCTGATACAAACTAAACTACTCAGCTACTGGTTTAATCTGTCTGTTTCTCGTCTTCTTTTAAAATATATTCAGTCTAATGCAGGGCTGCCCAGTCCTGCTCCTCGAGATCTACTATCCTACATGTTTTAGGAATCTCCCTACTCCAACACACCTGATTCTAATCACCAACTCACAATCAAGTAGCTGAAGCTTTGCCAAAGGCTTATGAATAATTGGAATCAGGTGAACTATCATCATGTAGGATGGTAGTCGAGGAGCAGGATTGAGCAGCCCTGGTCTAATGGGGGCCTGTGAATGTCAAACCATCAGTTTAAAACAATATATCTTTGCCTTGTATAAAAAAGACTTCTACATATCCAATATATCATCTCTAAATCAGGTATACTGTATTTTCACATCCAAGCTTTCACTGTAATAGACACATCTCCTAGTCTAATGAAAGGTAAATAACATGAACGCGCAGGCATGAGGCGATCCAGTGTGTGCACAAGAGCTGAGTACACAGGCTCTGCATCCACTCTCCAAACTTTGCTCTGTTTGAGTACCGGGGTCAAAGGTCACCCTCTTTACACACTGTAAGATTGAGAAGGGAGTTTTTCTGTCCCATCTGGGGACCGCTACGCACGTCTCTCTTCTCAGGCCAGGTCTAATCTAATCTGTTTGAGGTTTTATTTTGCACGGATTGAATTAACATAGCCCCTATCCTAGCTCGCTGTGATTCCGAGTTGATCTGGATCTGCCATACTCATGTATTAACGGGGCAGCTGCTGTTTCCATCCATCATTTCGGTTGAATCGCCAGAACTCGTGCAAATTTTGCAATTTTTCAGAGAGGAAGCTTTTATCAACTCTATCTCATGCTTATCATTATTGTGTGCGATAGAGGGTGGATGGCTGGGAAAGTGGAGTGCAATGCCGGTGTAAACATGTGAAGGACACCTTCTTACCACAGGTCCACAGCACCCCCAAGAGAGCCCTCATATCCCCGATCATGTACTCAGGCCACTTCTCTGTCCCCCTCCAGCCCCCGCTCTTGTACAGTAGGTTACATTCATTAATAATTAAACCCAGGGGTTTTAGCCAAATTAGCTGAATTATTTTGAAGTAGCTGAATGCCTGCTTTTCACTAATGGGATGGTGCTTTTGGGCAGATGTTTTATTGAAAAGGAGGAGGTTTTAATTCACTTTAAATTTTTGATAAGTAGTGTTATATTTAGATTATGGGCAAACCGATTTCCCTGCTCTAATGAATGGCAGAGCCGTTAGAGCAGCCTCACAACAAACAGCAGAATCTCTGGAGCTAAAGTACATCGCATGCTTTCCCATAGAATGGGATGTTTTTACTTCAGAAGCATTGTAAAAGACAGTAATGACCATAATTGCCTGCCAAGGCTCATTCATATCAACAGCTCAATAAGCTACTGGTTGTGTCGGCTTCCCTCTAGTGAATTCTGGCTTTCTCTTGTTCATTCTGGCTGCCACTCACTCTTTTTTTGTTTCCCTGTTTGAACTTCCAAATCTCATTTCAGGTAAAAACCACAGCTAACTCTTTGACCTTCAAGCTAGTCTCCCCGACTTCCCCGGCCAGTATCTTCATCTCTGTCAGTAAACGCAGCACATGCAACTACCTCTGTATCTTTTCCTGCAGTCCTAACATATCTCAAGGCCTCCTGCCCGTTCCGTAATGTTCTTCCCTGCAGCAGACTGCACCGTGTCTGTGATCTCTGGTGCATTACTGGCATGACAGAGGAAGGCACAGCTGCTGTGGAGCCAGGCAGAGTGGGTATGGGCACGGGTCCAGGCTCGCCGGCAGCTGGATTAGCAGTGCAGCCATTAGCATCTGAACTCCTGTAATGTGACAATATGACAGGGATTATGCCATTTGAGGCCGCATGGCAGGAGCCGCCTGAGAAGTGGGGGTAAAAATGCAAAATTGGGAGGCGGGCAGGTTTAGGAAGGTGTGAGCGGTGTAGGATTATTGGATGCAGAGTTAAAAAAGAAAGAGAGGTGCTAAAAGAGAGTGAGCAGCCGGGAGTTGCTGAGTGGACAGAAAAAAATGAGAGATTGGATGGGAAACAGGATTATGCACAACAGAATAACAAAGAAATCCTGAATTAATGAATGGAAACTATTGAATTTGTGCACATGTAATAAGAAAAGGCATTGTTGGGCAATGTACTCACAAACTCCTCCGCATTTCCATTTTAAATACCTTCTTGGCAAGACATGCACATTATACATTTTACACCCACAAAAAGGAGGGAGGTTTTATACATACAGCTCACGCAGTCAGCAAATATTATTAGGTTTGCAACAATACACACATTATACCATAAGGCAGTGTACATAATCATACAACATAACATACTATAACATAAGAGTACATTAACATTAAAAATGTTGTTAATCACTAAGTAATCCAAGTGAAGTAAAATTGCACCATTAAAACAATTTATGATTCAGTATAGTAATTTGCTTTCCAAGGAAACCTTAACTTGTTCTGATTTATGTATTTATGCAAATGCTAAGATTAAATAAAAGAAAAAAGGTTGTGGCAGGCTTTCTCAATATAAAGAACATAAATAGTAAAGGCTGATTCTCTATGAACCTTGGTCTCATAGAAATATACAACACATGTTCCCAGGTCACGTAATCATCATGTGAAAAATGCTGTTTGCTTTTGAATGTTTACATTTCCGACGAATTACTGACAGCGTTGTTTCTGTTCTGATGCATCAGCGCACACGTGGCTTTAAATTCTAACACCGAGAGAGGTGGAGTATTAGAGGGAAAAATGAAGGGATAGAGATGATATTGAGGTGAATATACGCAGAGAGATAAACTAGAGCCCTGTTCCACAGAGATAGAGAGTGAAGGGTTTGGAGAGGCAGATATACTCTGAGCCCACACTGCCTCTTCAACATCATCTCCCTTGAAGGGAACTGATCACCGCTGACCCCTCAGACAGAACTGATCTGCGGTTGCTGTGGAAACCAAATCTGCAGTTTGCCTCTTAGTGTGGCTCCGGTGGACTTTGGACTTCAGCTGGCCCTGGAAGGTGAAAACAGGGGATGTGATTCCGGTGAACATAGAGAGATTTGTGTTTCTTTGTCACTGTAAATCTGTGTCTGTGTCTGTCACCTTGTTGAATTGACTAAGTGGTGGCTCACGAGCATTTAACTAACGATTTACCTCGGGCCCTCATGAGTTACCAGTGACTGATACACAACTGTACAAGAAATAAAAGGAGTACGAAAGACAGGGCGGACACATATGAGACGGAGCACTAATCTAATTACTGCTGTCAATCACTTTGCATTTTGCTTTGAGTAATTAAAAACGGTACTAATTAAATAAGGATTGGCCATTGCAACTCGTTGGTTATTTTAGCTCCAGTATCTTGGGGCCAGACATAGTCCTCTGTCCTTTATGACTAATCCTCTTAACACTACTACCACCACACAGATCCTGAGAACAGGGCTCTAAAAAAAAGCATCTTCTGTGTGTAGCTGAGTTTTTAAATCTTACACAACTGTGTTTGCTGTTTAGCTCATTTTGTTGGAAGTCCCATTTTATCCTCAGGTGTGTTAGATGCCTTTTAGATATTCACCTTGTTACATGCACGTGACTGTAATTTAATGGTTCTTATAACCTTTTTGCTCACCGCCCATCCCCGATTCATAGACTTTTAAATCAGCCAATCAGAGGAGAGGCTCGATAAGTGAACATGTAAAACTATATTTAAATGATGTTTGATACTTAAAACCACAAATATCTTGTTAAGGACATCAAAAGCTCTAATAAAACATTAAAATGTGTACAATGTGGGCCCTTTAAGATGTCTCTATTTTCAAAGAAGCTCACAATAGCAATTCTGCTTGAGTTAGAATCATTTCTTTATAACGTGGAAGAATTCCAAATTTAATGCTGCCAATTTCATGTAAAGGACACTGTTGCACATCAGAGGTCTTGTCCGCCTTATTATGAGCACTCCAGTTTTTCAGATTTCTCCAATCAGTCAGTAAAAATGATCCCTGCTGTGCTGGAAATGGGGAAGAAAAAGCCCTAATGCAGCAGAGCAACATTCTCCCACATTTATATTTTCATTCAAGCTGTCTGCATGGTGAACATCATGAGTAGCCATCAAAAGGCTCTACACACGTGTGAGTAAAAGGGAATTAAATAAGAGAAGGTCTTGCCATTTTACCTTATGTGTGTCAGGCTGTATCAAATAGCAGAATTTATTAGAGGGTTCACAGAGAGAAAGGGGTCAGCATCTCCCATGCTCACAATGTTCATTAATGAAGGCTTCAAAGGCAAAATACGTTTTAAAAAAATCCATTAATGATGCAGCCTATGAGAGAACTGCTGTTTTCCAACAGCGATACTGCTCCCTCTCAGGTTGCCGTTCTCTCTGTAGAATTTCTGTCATATTTTAATTAAGGACATTTCTGTAACAGACACCTACTATATAAGCCTGAATTACAAGAGGACATTACAGCGATGTTACGTGTTCCACTCCTGAAAAGGGCTTCAGAAGACGAGAAGGAGGAAAAAAGGCTTTTTGCTACAGACTTCTGTGTCAACCACCTGCCCGGTCGCCCATCCATCGCCTGGCTGACTCCCCCCCCAGAGTGAAGCCAGTAGGAGCACACAGCCGCTGGCCTGCTTCCCCGGTTCCCTTTGGGCTGAGGTGCTTGTCACAGGCAGAGCTGCATTTAGATACAATGCTCCATTACATCAATAATGGATAGGAGGATGAAGGAGGCAGGCCAAATTGGATAGGACAACTCACTCAACAGGATATGACAAGTCGCAATGATGGGGAAAAGTGTATGTGTGCGTGTGTGCGCGTGTGCACGTGTATGTGTCTACATGCTAGATGAACGAGAGGTGCACAGATGACAAGCCAGCGAGGGAGTGTGGGATACTGAAGGATTCCGACTTAGTGGGTTTCTGCTAGGATGGCACCATTTAGGATCAGACTGACCCAGTTTCTACGGAGCCCATACATTTTAGATAATCCCTGAGGTAACCGGGTTTGCACAGTCTGCCTCCCCCTGCATGGCGCTGCATTGTAAAATACAGCAGGTAGAGGCAAGGACACAAAATGAAGCACTTAAACTACATGCTGAATCATGCACGCTTGCGTTAAAGAGAGGATATTAATTTCCCACCCACCACTAAACCACTTCCTTTGCTCTTTCCACCTCCTCCTTCCTCTGCGTCCCTCCTTCCCCTTCCCTTCTTTTTTTTGTGCAAGCCGAATTGTGGCTTTATGCTGCAGCCATTTAAATCATTACCTTTCCCACATTGATCCAGCCAGAAGGTAATTGGCTCAATCAAGAGAATTAAAAGCCTGGGTAAAATGGAATAATTCAGCTCACAGATCAAAAGAGGAGGGGAAGAAGAGAGAAAGGGGACGTGGGGGGGAGGGGAATCAAAGACATGCCGATATTAACACTGTGGATTAGGAAGTGAACGCTTCAAGCAAAGGGGAGGGCTAAAAGGAATTAAAATAGGAATATTACCATACGAATGAGACAGGGTGAAAGAGAAAATAGAGCAAGAATATAACATTATGATACATTAAATGCTAAAGAGGGAGCGGATGATTGCATTGACACTTCATGGGTGACGATCGCTAAACTTTCCCCGTTCCATGTCAAGACACATTTACATATTTGGTAATCAAAAAAACAACCGCTGAGTTTTCATTTGCTGTCCCCATTTGTTTCTGATTCAATTTAAAAATGCATTTCAACTTACAACCCCAGAGCTACAATACTCCTTTAGTAATGATATATCAAGTGACATTTATGTCTCCCTAGGAGCATTCGTACTCAGTATTTCTTTTTGAATAGAAGGCAAACATCCGTATTTATATGCATATGACTGCGAGGTGGACTGTGAAACTAGCAGACCTTGTCTTGGTTAATCCATCAATTAGGAAACAGAAGGCAGTGATATGTGTGTTGGCTCCAGTGTTTAGGTGTTCATGGAGTTTTCAGACGTTTCTTGAATGCACCAACGGAGTCAGCAGACCATTTGGAGCTGGGCAGCTCCTTCCACCATCATGGAACCACAGATGGGTCTGGATTGTGATCCATAACTCAAACCAGACTTCCTGGGTTATATTTATTCTGTCTCACTAATGCCTGAAAAGCATTCACCACTGCCTTTGTTATTGTAGCCTGTTTTTAATCCAACACTTGTGTAGAATGCTTGATAAAACCAGGATTTAACCTTGCAATATCAGCTTCACGTTTACAACGTACCATTTTGGGGTTTTTATTTTTACTTGGTTAATCATTTGGTAAAGGTCCCACACCACACACTTCTCTGGGAGTTTTATTTGAAGTTTTGATACCCCTAACATGATATATTTACCATTTAAAGTACAGAAATTCAAATCAATGTAATTTTACAGTGCTGCTCTCTCAAGTGCCTCGCTGGAGCTCCAGAAAGCACAGGTCGTTTTTGGTCCCTCTCATATATATTCATGAGTCCCTTTTCTGGTTTCACTTGGAAGAAAAGAAAAAAAAATGGGTGTGATGATGGGGGCAGTGGGCAGGGATGGGGGCGGTGGTGCAAACAAGCCAGCAAAGTTCCTAAATCCAGGCTGTGTGCATTTATTACATTTTCTCCTATAAACCCCCAGATATCAGCACTCATGTTAAGTGATGTCTAGTGTCTAGCCTTGTTGTCAGTGAGTGGCTCTGAATATATTATCTCTCCTCAGGTACTGTACAGTGAGCTGGATTGCTCTTCATCCTGTCATTGTGAGTGGTATCATTATGTAACCAATTTGTAGGAATTAAGCAAGGTATTGGTAAGATTCTGTAACATTGTTGTGTGCTGGTAACGTTGTTTTTTTTGGCACAGTTGCATCGTTGGAGCTCCATGAACCCCACACATGCACTCCCGCTTGTTTGTGGTAATTGCGAGTGAGGGGAAGGGTTGTGTTGCATCTTTGTCATGTCTATGAAAGGCCTAACTGCTGCAAAAGTGTGTGTGTGTGTGCGCATGCCCAACTCATTGCCAGAAACAAGACCCAAGTTACTCCTGGTATATTATGCCTTCAACCACTACCAGACTGTAACTCGAGTGGATTGCTAGACTTTCATACTGTGTTTGTGTGTGTGTGTGTGTGTCTGTGTGTGTGTGTGTGTGTGTGTGTGTTGGGGGGGGGTTGGATTCAGGGTCCCGGCAGCCATGTAAGAGTCACAGATGAGCAAACCTGACACAGGCATCACCCCTGATTAGGATGATGGGGAAAAAGGAGTGTGAAGTAAAATGAGGCAGAGATCACTCCGAGACAGTTAATGATGTCTATTATTTCTTTTTTAAGATTTTAAGGGAAGGGAAGGAAAAAAACAAGATGTGTTGTAAGAAACATTACGAGGAGGCGCATGTGTGTGTGGTGGAGGTGGTGTTAGCATTTTCATTAGGATGAGATAAGGAGATGCTGAGTCACAGTGTCTCCGTGATACCAGCTTTTAAAGTTGAAATATTAACTGTTTATTTATTCATTGGTGTGGCCGCCTGGGCAACAAAAAGAAGGAAATCCCGGAAATATGGCAGTAGGGGACAAATTATTGTGAATTAAAGAACAGCTGTTCAAAGCACATTAACTTTACCCCTGCCATGGCCTTTTTAATTACAGATGGAAGGTCAGAGGAACAATTTCCACCTTGTCCTGCCTTGAAGCAAAAACTCCTCGAGTAGAGTTTAAGGTCACTGTGTCAGCAATCCAAACACAGTTGCCCTGGTGAGTGAATAGCTGTCTGACCCAATAAAGCTCCAGTTTGGTTGTGAATATGAAAAGCCAATGCGGAAAATTGTAATCTGCTTCAACTGGGAGGGCGCTTTTCCCGCCCCCGCGTAATTCAGCCCCGGTTTCTCCAAGCGTATATGCGACAGCCTCACAGGAATCTTCCTGTCAACCTAGCAGCAGTCCCAGTTCCTCATGCCAGCCTGTCAGTTTCCTGCCTCTTTTCTCCCCAGTAGCAGAGTCACATGAGCCCAGCTCCCCAGCTGTGCTCCCCTGGCCGCCCTGCATGCCGCTACAGAAAAACTCCAGAGGAGATGTCTGCGTCTTGAAAGCATCATCCTGCAGAGCGCGGAGAAGGAGCACAATGGCTAGATAAATATATAGCACACATAAACACAGCTGCTAATCCTCGCGGGCTGTGCGAGCCTTGATAGGGTAACCAGATGATTGTAGTGCTAAACGTAGCACACACAGGCCTGTTTGTGGATGCCTACTGATTGATCCTTTGGCTATAGAGATAAAGAGCTATATAAATGCAATCCATTATCATTTCTATTAATTGTAATCCACGATTATGGTGGTAATTACCTTCTGAGTAAATGCACTGTCTTTGTCACAATGTTTGCTTTTAATTTAACACACACACACAACCATACACAACCATACACACACATACTGCACCATCACTTCAGTAAGAAGACACAGTAGTGTCATGGAAATATAAAGTAGGAAAGGTTAAGGGCCAACTTTCCTAAATCATACACTAGGGAAAGAATGGTTCATCAAGAAAAAGTTATCACAGTTCAGTTCACATGTGTTCTGTTCAGTTCATAATCGTGAGCTGCTTTCTTACTCTACTTTTTTTTCATAGGCAAAGCATTTCCCCTCCAGAGCAGCAGGTGGCGGTGCTGTGCCTAAAGCCAGACACCCATACTAAACATCAAGAAGAAGAGAAACAGTGTAGCAGATAGTAGATAGACAGACACCAGATAGTCTCCTCCCATAAACACTACAGCAACATTGGAGATTTCTGCACTATATAAAGAGACATAATTTCAGACATAGGGAACTAAGTCTAGTGCTGATAGAGCCTATGCTGCTTTGTTGAAGAAAACTTTATAAGCTGAAGACATAATTGATATTTGATATATTGATATTTCCACTGATCAACATATATTGAACCAAACCGAAAACAGTGATCACAAAACAATGAACAGAACCGTAGATTTTTTGAATTGTCCCACCCTTAATGCACGCACACACGCACACACACACACACACATACACAGACCTTCAGACCTTTAAGACCACCTTAAAGTTTTAGTACAACACTAACTGTACTGAAAGAGTAAATATCAGTATAGAGCTGTGATGAGCCATCAGAGTGACTCGTCGCTAATAATGGATCATGAATTATGCTCACGGTTCATACATCACCCTCCTGTTCGCACTGTACCATGCACCACAAACTTGCATATGGGATTAGTGGAAGCTGCTTGACCTCTAACCAAGGGCATGATGGGTGGTGGAAGGATGTGATGTGGGAGCTCTAAAATACGAGTCAATTTCCTGCGGGGCTTATCAGAGCTGTTTGACTGGCGTGTGAGCAGCGAGCGGCCGTCAGTTGTCAGGATTTAAACTTAGGGAGGAAATGACTCACTGGAGTGTGCTCTGAATATCCTGCAGTGATACTATAAACGTGAGCGAGAGTGAAATATACCAAACACTCTGTAAGGAAAAGAACGTATACGTCAGTCATATGGTTAGTATATACAAATCATCTAAATAGAAATGGAGGGCTAATCTGTTCCTCTTCCCAGCTGGAGCAGTATTACTGCATAGCATTTCCCTGTGATGTTTTGAATAGATCCAGTGCTTTACTGGCTCTGGTGGCTACATCAGACTGTCTGGATGACAGACACATCTTCCTCCCTTCATTAATCTCCATTTAGTTCTGCACTAGAGAGCGGAGAGGGAGCGAGGGTGGGCGGTGAGAGAGCGCGCCGGGCAGGGGGGAAAGGGGGAAGAGCAAGATTAAAGATATGGCTGGCCATGAAATCGAAAAAAAGGAGATGGAGGATGGGGGAAGAAAAGATGGAGAGACGGAGGTTGAGGGGAAGGGGGGGCGGAGATGAATATTGAAAGTGAAGGTGTAGTTGCCTGGAAGACGAGTGAGGAAAGTGAGGCAAAACAGAGGAAGGTATGAGCATAGGGGGAGCAAGTCTAAATTGGAGGAAAATTGAGGCAGGAGAGAACACGGGAGGAGGGGGAAAGGGAGCCTTCTGCTTGATCTTTAACAGGATTATTTTTCCCTGCTGTCCTTTTATTTATTAGATTTTTTTTCCCTCATATTTATTCATATGTAAATGCTGGCAGTGTGCCGGGAGGAAACCATAACGCAGTCCTGTGCCACGCTGAGCCCGCCCATACACACACAGCCATACCGGCTAGGGATTTCTGTGGACCTCTGCAGCCCTGCAGTGTAGGACTGGGCACAGGGATCCATGCAGCAGACTATTAGCTGAGTGCTTAATTATGTAGTTATTGACTCACTATGGACTGAATTTGTTGGTGTTTTGAGTTCTTTTGTTTTAACAGCTCGACCTTTACCAAATGATGTTTGGCTGTGACCATCTGTTTGTTTGCTCTCTCTGTGTGTCCACCTCTGAGGGGTCTCTCCGCGCTCCCAATCAGCCTATATTGAACGACACAAAAAACAAAGCCACGGACGGCACTGTGCCCTAGTGATTATTGTGATTCTCTTATTAAAACCCAGGGCTTTGGGCTTGTCTGGTAGTTGGCTTCCAGGGTTAAAAGGGCTTTGCGAGGCTCTTGTTTGAGTAGGTTAAACCCTTAACTGAGTGGTACAGTACGGGAGGTGCTGGATCCTGTAGTGGATATCGATGTGGCCTTTCTCTGCCGTCATACAAGCGTGGCTTCCCTGGCTGCTAATAAGGCCATCACTAGAGGACAACGCTTCATCTCAGTGGCCCACAGCCCAAAGAGAATTTACTTATCTTTTTGTCAGATTGATTGTAGTTCTGAAAGCAGAATAGTATTTTTAGGATGGATTCATCCCTTACTGATGTAGATGAGTACTAATAAAATTTGTAGCTGTTGAGATCATTTTTAAGTTTTTAATACATGTCTGTTCATGTCTATTGCGTTGTACTCATGCTTAACTTCACAACCTAGTCATGTGGGATATACTGTACAAGGCTATCAGAAAGGCTGCACTCAATGCTGTATGCAGCACACACACACACACACACACACACACACAGACACACACTGCTGCGCATATATACACAGCCGCTCCATGTCGACCTATCGACCTGTATGAGAATACTCTGGTATAGGCTTCAGACACAGAACTCAGATGTGGGGGCTTTACAGAAGTGTCTGTGTGTGTGTGTGTGTGTGTGTATGTGTGTGTGTGTGTGTGTGTCTGTGTGTGTATGCCCTCAAACATGCACCGAGGAGCATAGCCCTTAGAGCATTATTGCAGATTGTCTAGTAGGGCGCTCAGGGCCACAAAATGCAATTAGACTCTAGTATAAAATATTTATTTCCACAACACCTACTGTGCACCAGAGAGGAGCCTTTACCCATGGTGCACTTAAATATGAAAAAAGGTACTGTATGCCTGAGAGAGCAGCAGAGCAAAGATTTCTCAGCATGAGCACAGATGAGTAGGGACATATTAATAGATGACTACTAGTTCTATATATTTGAATCAAACGCATCATAATGCACTTTAAAGGACTGGAGTCAAATTACACAGTACTACATAGTGCAATACAATATTTATACTGTATGTGTTGAAAGACTATTGATTGTTATGCTCCATTCTAATTAAATGATACTGTTGGACTTAAAAGATACACCTATTATAATATTATTACATCTCACAAATCAAACATCAAATGGTTGTTGCATTTATTACACAGCTAAAGTACTTCAATATAATCTTGCACTAGTACAATTTGTACGTGGTTACTTTCAGAATCTCTGCTGTATTCTTCATACTTTGTGAACATCTGTGACTTGGACTGCTCATTAGACATGATCAGTTTATTACAGATGAAACATTTTTTTAGATATACAACAGTATAACAATATAACAATATAAATCACCTTCACCTCTAACCACTGCAGTATCCAAATGCTGCCTGTTTTTATGGCATCAGTAATTATAAAATAATAACGCATAACATTCTTCTGCATAATACTTTAGTTTGAGATGCTTCAATCACATTTTACTTCACATTTACTTTGTGGCACTGCTGGTATTTACTGAGACAAAATATCTGAATAGTTCCTCCTCCACAGACTATATGTATGAGCTTATATCCCTGTGCTCTTTGGATAATCTTACATCTTGCAATGAAGGAAGCTGAAATATTTTAATTTAAAAATTCAATAAAGCCATCAATTGACTGCAGCTCGACTTTTCTTTTGTTATCACAAGCTGACAGATCGATTTGTGATGGGAGATTTTTAAGTCCAGAAACCACACAAGGACTTTGGTATGTCAGCTTCGGAATAATTACGGCTGTTCACCCCTGAAGGAGCAGGGAATAATGGATTGTGGCTTTTACTCCTGTGAAGCGGCCCTCCTATTTTCTGTGCACCGAACAAGGACCATACAGCCGCCTCGTCTCACCTCTTCAATCTGAGCCGAGGCACTTACCAACTTTGGCTGATCAGGCTTTCGCGGTGATCTTATGTGTACGGCTCAGTGCTGGATTTGGAAGTGTGTGCAGTACTGTGCAGGATCCTGACAGTGGGAAGCTTGCAGAGACGTACAGTACAGTCAGCAAGCTGTGAGCCAGTTCTGCAGTCTTACGTGTCTCATACAAACATGTGTCTGTGTGTTTGTGTGGGCAGATGAGTAGGTGGAGGCCAAATGTTAAATGAAAGAGCAGTATGGATAGTAGTTATTATAAGACGCCTCCCTGAGTAACTATCGTAGCTGATGGAGTTCAGTTGGTATTTTTCCTATATGTATTTTTTCCTGTCAGAAGAAAAAATATGCATGTATGTACAATATTTATATGCATGTGACTATTTACAATAATCATGTGTGTACGTGTGCGTTTGTGGCCTGCACTGGGAGGATTACTGTAGATTTACAAGGCCTGGTAACAATGAGCAGACCCACCCCAGGGACCCATACTCAATAACTATCACAATGAAATGCTGCTAATTCCTATTTAAAGCTGCCGCACAGGCACTGCCCTCCCTGTTCTTCAGGCCGAGGGACGGCGGGAGACTCAGAGACAGAAGAGGAAGAAATCAGTCAGTATAATTTCTGTTAATTCCTATTGCGGAGTTCATCTCTTTAAGTTTGCACAAATCAGCCCCTCTTCCCATTGTTTTGCCGGCGGTTTATGAGTTAACTTCGTGAGACTAATGTGCGTGCCACTGGAGAGCAGATGCATGTTAGAGCCTGCATCATTTGTCTTAGAAGTGCCCACCCAAAGGCCCTATATTCTCTGCCACCGCTCCTTTTTGGCCAGCCACTGAATAATTCATCAGTTTTCGATATAAAGGGGATCACTTTAATTCCTGGCTAGCAGGTTAATGTCAGGAGTTTGTTGTTGCATTAAATGCAGCCAGTAATTTATGATGTCAGCACAAGCATGGCAAATACACCGATAATGTAGCATTGTTAGCATGGGATGCATTCACGAACAAAGATAGTGTGTCCATGTATTTACCCTGAATGTGTTTTATACATATATATGAGGATACAAGGACCCTTATTGTCACCTCACCACAATTATACTTTTCAGTTCAGTGCTACATATGATGACATGAAATTGCATTTGCTTTGGTGGGGAAGATGTGTTTCAAATTAAAGGTTTTAATTAGGATGTACAAATAGTAGTGAAAGAGCGGAAAAGCAATGAAATAAAACAAGTGATAGCTTTTGTAGTAGCCCCCAGGAGTAGGCGAATAATACAATAAATTGAAATGAAAGAAGATAGTGTGCATGTTCTGCTTAACATGTGCTGTAAGTACAGTACTTAATGTAGGTGTGTGAAACATGGGCAATATTAAATTGCAGATTTGCTGCGTTGTTTTTGCCGCTCTCTCCTCTGCTGGTTGCCCCACAAGCACATTCGTTTAGAGGAGGGTTTTAATTGGACACAGAATCAGGGACAGGAATCTAAAGCTACATAAATATTTTAGAGGAACACGTTGGACAAGCCTGCCTATCCGACTATTCTATCTTTCCCATCTCTTGACTCTCTCCACTTTCACTCTCTCTCTCTCTCTCTCTCTCTCTCTCGCTTCCTCGTTCTTGCACATGTACACATGTGCACAGGTGCATCAAAGCCCAAACACATTCACACACACGGCCGTGCGTGTTTCTCAGAAGCTGTGAGACTTATCGTGAAATACTGGCACCAAATCATTGGAGCAATGTACTTTACTTACATGTACATGTGCATGCAAAAGCTGACAAGCAAACATACTCACATGCAGTGTCTTTAAACTAGGGCGCTATCGTAATGGGGGTAATGATTTTTGCATTATTAATGAGCCAGGCTTCATACTCATCTTAATTGAAAATGTCCTTTCATCTTCAGCACTTGCTCGTCTATACTCTCTCTTGAAATAAGAGCTGTAATACATATACTGTAGAGGGCACATGAACTCGCATATATGACCTGAACACCTTTCTCATGCACACACACACACGCTCACACTCTTCAACTCCTGTTCTATCTCTTAAGACTTTTTGCTTGATTTTTTATTTTGGACACAATACACTGACATTGATATCCTTTCTGCTTTTCAATCATCTCATAAGTCACATTTTGCCTGACTCATTTATGGGCATATTGCAGCTCTGCTGTGCAACGACCTGATTTTAAGTGCTTGTATTTTGCTGCTCATGTGTTTTTATCTTTTATATGCATGATTGTTTCTTTTGTGTTATCTATGAAAAGCACTTAGTGGCTTGAAAAGTGCTATACAAATAAAAACAAAATATGCATTTTCTGAATAAAGTGCTTGTGAGAGCTGCCAGCTGATGATGCACTCTGGGACTAACTGGCTGTATTTTTCGCCTTTGTCTTGGAACACAAAGGTGAATATTTTTCTCTTACCTGGTGACAAAAGATAACTGCTGTTAACATGTGTATCATTCATAATATTACATACTATATTTGCATTGAATGATACAAACATATGAGCAATGGCTCATCTAAGAACTGCTCAGAGAAGAAGAATTACTGTAATTTCTGGACTATAAGCTGCAACTTTCTTCCTTCTGCTCTGAATCCTGCGGCCTATCCAGTGGTGCAGCTAATATGAATGCCAGGGAGCACAGTGCAGAGCAGTGGGAATCGTGCCTTCAAAGTGACACTAGGTGCTTAGTGGGAGGTGTGGGTGACCAAAACTGGTCACATGCAAAAAGCACGTTTTGCTCAAGTCTGCCATTGTGGAGAAGTGTCAAAATATCTATGTTCTCCAACGAGTCTTGAAAGGTGGACTGAAGCATGATGAAGAGGAACACACCTCCATGGCTGATGTGGCCTTTAGTAGCCACCCTTAAGCTGTTTCATTCCAACGCTGAAGAAGAGGGCTTTGGTGGTTGTGTACTGGAAGAAGACAAGGATGAGTATTATGATTGACTTTTCTTGTTACAGCCCTGTTACTGGACCGTAAGGCCTACTGCAGTGTTACAGGCAATTTCATTTGTTGTACTTTTACCAAGGAAGAAAAAAAACAGCCAGGATGTGCGCTGGGAGTGCACTATTTACAGTATTATTTTTGCACTAATACTAATAGTAACACTTCAGTAAGTTCTGCAAATATGCAACTTGTTTTTGAAATGTTAATAGAATGGAAGCGTCCCTAAACAACCATCTCATTCCTGATAATCCCCTCTGTGCATGAACTCTTATATATGGTAGTTAAACATTAAAACACCTATTATTATATATATATATATTATTGTCATATAATTTTTCAAGTGTTAAGAGGGCTGTATTTTGCTATTTTCCCAGTTTAATGTTTCCTTTTTTTAAATGGTTGTTTTAAAATAAATAATAGCATGTTTATATGGTCTAAAACCACCTAGTTAGACATGTAGCAGCAGTGTAGTCCTTCTCACACACTCACTAAAGTGTGTAAGCCATGTCACACACCTCAGAGAGCTGGGGTGGGTTGGAGACACAAGTACAGGCACTCTGAAGGGAGGGGGTGGCTCGTGAATCCAGGTGCAGTTACTATTTACTTCTACTCCTGTTGTGACATCACAGCAGGAGCCATCTCTCAACTGCTTGCGTTTATCCATCCTATGTAGTTTAGCCACAACCCAAAACGAATGAGTGGGTGGTCTTTTTTTTACAGTTTGTTTGTTTGCAGGGACACTAGACACCTAAATATTTACATACAAGCTGTGAAAGTTTTTAATTCATTAATAGCTCCCTTTAAAATCTATAATGGTGGTTTTTGGGAGGAATTACTGACCTGAGTTGGAACCTTTAGCACTTTCAGACTTAGATATCCTTTATCCAGCAGACCCCATTCAAACTTGAGACGTTCACAAACCTTCAGATTTTCAAGGTTACATCCCGGTGTGTGTACTTTTGGAGCAATTCAGGTCTAAAATGAGGAGTGCTGTGTGACATCGTCAGAGGTTAGAGCAGAGGTATTTTCAGAGCAGGAAAAAGAATTCGTCACGCCGCTCAATCCGAGTTTTAATTTCTCAAGCACATATTACACAAACAACGTTGCCACAAACCTCCTCTCTCTCACAATGAAAATACATTTCCCATGGGAACACTACTTTTTTAAAATCTAAGCCATAGCGCTGTCAGGCTCTTCTTAACTGCAGTGCAAAGTCTCCTCTCCCCTGCCGACACATTGTGTACACATGCATCATCATGCTCTGCAAGTCCTGCTGCCACTAATGATGTACACACTTCTAATCTTGAAGCTTCATTTTTGGAAAATCAATTCCTCCTGAACAAACCAGAGAGTTTTACTATAATCCTCAGTGACAATCTGCCAGTTCAGCGGTTTAAGCACCACTATTCACATATTTGTACACATATTACACTATTGAACAAAGGTGTGAGTCCAGCGTTCTTCAATATTGTTACATATTTAACTATGGATTGATAGGCATGTATTTAGCAGGTTAATCAATAGCCGTGTGTTTTAGGATTTTGCCACTCCTTTAAGATCCAAAACATTTAAATCCAGCACTCAGCAGGGTCAAAACCAAATGCATTAGAGGAATGAGGGATGGGATGCAGGGATGGAAGGCCTAGAAGTTTAATTTTATGATAAAACAAGGGTAGGGCATAACGGCATGAATAGAGGGTCAGCTGGGAATCAGAATAAGCTGGAAGGCCAAACCCGCAGAGTGAGTCTCATTCTGTATATATAGGGGCCATGTGTCAATGAGGCACCATTCTGAAGCGCATTGTCTCCCCCGTGGTTCCTGTAATGAGGAAAAGGGAAGTGAAGAAGCAGAAATAACAGGTTTAGGGAACATGTATGTGAATGTGCATTCTGCTAAACCTCAGTGTTTATTCTTGTTAAATAAGAGGCTGTTCTCTGTGACCCCTGGTGTTCTTAACACACCGCCATGACCTCCAAAAAAAGAAGAAAACAGGAGTGGAGAGAGAAAAAAAGTAATAAATAGGTATTGGAATATATATTAAAAAAAAATACTGGTTCAAATGCATGTGCAAATGAAACACTAGAGACACCTAAGGAAGGTGAGTGATATGAATAACAGGCTTATATTGACCTGTTCATCCATGGATTTTGCTTCTGCTCATTGCTTTCTTTAGAGGGCAGAACTGAATGTTTGAATAGAAACTTTGAGCTTGTGTGTGTGTATGTGTGTGTGTGTGATCACGGGCATGCTGCCTGAGTCTAGCCTAGGGCAGTGTGTCATTAACTCCTCTGGTCCCAAGTGCTTCTTCTCCCTGGAAACTGACTTTCTACTGAATGGATGAATGGGTCATTGCTCCCATCCCTCTGCCACCCTCTCTTCTCTCTCTCTCTCTCATTGTCAATTCTCCTGCCATCACTTTCATTTAGCATCACATCTCATATTCATGCCCATGTTTTTATGTATTTATTTTTTAAGACACAGATTTCCTCTTATTCGGAGGATGCTATTTGTTTTAGAGGTCAGAGTCAAAAGAACCACCAAAAACCCATCAACAGAAGGGACATTAAAAAATCTCCATTGCTGTTTTACCATCACCTTCAATTTCCCAATAAGCCACCATATCCACCGTGGCATATTTTAAACATACAATAAAAAAAGAATGTACTTGCGCAGCAAAATACATACATGGAGATAGAAAGAAATTAAGAGCTTTCCATAGAGACGCATGCATACTGTATCACCAAGATGCTTGTCTCAGATAAATAAATCATGCCTATGTATTATGAAACACTGTAAATAATGAAAACGCACATTGATGACTGAAGTAATATACAGTTCAGATACAACTAACTTGACAGCCAAGTGAGGCCAGTGCATGCAACCATGGATATTGTCTGCTGTGGTTTGCATTAGGAAAACTCCTGTAGTGAAGCATGTTCAGCACCATGGAGAGCTCCATGAGCTGCAGCCTCAGCGGAGTACACGTCTAACTAAAGGCTGACCCACAGAGATCAGTTAACCACGAGTACAGCCTTAACCAGTGAGGGTCCCTGCTGCAGTTAGATTACATGTTTGGTACATTCCCACCCACACACAATACACACACACATACACACCACACAAACACACACAAGTTAAACGCCCATTGATAGGGGTCATAAGAACTATTCATTCACAATCTAATACCCAATGGCCCGCTAAAGTTTTAAAGAGGCAGCTCAGTTTCAACAAGTTTTTTTTTTCTTTTTCTTCTTTCAGGATGGAGTCGAGGTCTGAAATCAAAAGTCTAATCTTAAATCTCTCCTGAGGCTAAGTTCATCTACACAACATTGTATTCAGTGTCTTCAGTTTATTTTTCTTTCTCTGACAGAACCACTGTATAAATGAAACTATCTAACTAACTATGAATTCATAGAGTAAATATCTTTTTGGTGTAAGTTTGCTTCTAATTTCACAATTTGAAAAATGTGTAATAATAATACTGATTGTAAAAAAAATAGTAAGAATAATAATAATACCATTTTATAGCTGCTTACATACAAACAATAAAAATGCAATGACAGACAAACAATAAATTACATTTTGGTGAGATTTAATGAGGCAAGGCAAACAATTTCCCGATAAAGTTTCCAGATTTTATTATTTTATTTATTCACAGAATTTGCTTGTCGGACAGTTATGGGCCAGGTGCATAATGTTGATGCTATTTTGTTCAGCGACCTAATAGACTGTATGATGTATAAAGAGTGATTGGAGTATGGCGGATGGAGCTAAACTATTCAATAAAAGAAAGCATTCAATAATAGAATTTTAAAATGATTCTGAAAGGGACATGGAGTGGGTGTAAAGATGGTAAAATGTGTGAGATTGTTCTTATTAAAGCTCTGTCAGCTGCAATTTATACCAGCTGAAGTGTGTTCATGGATTTCTTATAAGTCAGTCAAAAAAAAAAACAATCCAATAATCAAGATAAGTAAAGACAAGAGTATTGAATAATATCTTTGCATTGACAAATGCCAGGTCTGACAGTAACAATATTTCTAGACCCTAGATCTATATCTATAATCTATAGTCACAATTTAAATTCTTGCCTCCTGACATGATGATTGGTTGACGTATGTCATCCTTACAAAGTTACAGCACAATCTCACGCTGATGGGGTCCATCATGTTCTCCCCGTGGTCCTTGTCTGCTGTAACTTTACTGGAGCCCCAGGCTGAGGAGAGCCATGTGTTCCTCCCTGTAGCCATGTAGCCACCAGCTGCTGCTTTTCACCTGACAGCCAAAGGCTTTACCAAGAGGCCTTTCTGTCAGGGTTTTTGTATTTATACAGAAAGGCAGGCCAGAGGGGATGTTGTTTTTTCTTATTTAAGAGACATGACCTGCTACACAGAAACACATGTAGCAGGGTAGCCTATGCAAACGAATGAAAATAACAATAATCCTCAGTATTTTAGTCAAGGTGCTAGGATTACCTGATTACTGAGCAGCACACTTGTGCTTTTGTGAGCAGAATCTAATGCCTTTGTTTTGTCTCCGTGTGAGCGACCGACGCGGTCTTCCCACAAAAGGGATCAGGGCAACCAGAAAAGAAGCGGAGGCAGGAGGCAAAGGAACTCACGTAAAAAGCATTTATTTGACGGTGATACAAAAAAAAAGAAGACCCAAACCGCTCACGTCAGCAGAAAAAGTCCACCTCGCACCAGGTGGACCAGACAGGCAGTCCTACGCGTCGCGTCACCTGTCCCGCACGTAAACATGTCCGGGGGGGAACTCTCTCTCTGCTAATCAGTTCCCCCTTATAACCAGGTGAGAAGGGGAGGGGTCATCACCTTCTCACACTTCCCTCCCCTTCTGCAGTCTCGCCAACGGGGTGGCGAGACAGAAGTCCGCGACCGTGGTGTGTCTGCCTCGGGGCTCGCTCGACCACACTCCATTTCCGGTCGTAGCCCCGCCAGCACTTCCGCTAGCCCTCTCGCTAGCACTTCCGCTAGCCCTCTCGCTAGCACGTCCGCTAGCCCTCTCGCTAGCACTTCCGCCAGCTCCTTCGCTGACCGTCTCCGCTAGCCGCCTCCGCTAGCCGTCTCCGCCGGCTCCTCACGCCGACCGTCTCCGCCGGCTCCTCACGCCGACCGTCTCCGCCGGCTCCTTACGCCGACCGTCTCCGTCGGCTCCAACGCCGACCGCCTCCGCTGGGTCCTTTGCTGACCGTCTCCGTTGGGTCCTTTGCTAACCGTCTCCGCCGGGCACTTCCGCTGGGCACTTCCGCTAGCCGTTTCCGCTAGCACCTCGCTAGCCGTCCCCGCTAGCACCTCGCTAGCCGTCTTCGCTAGCACCTCGCTAGCCGTCTTCGCTAGCACCTCGCTAGCCGTCTTTGCTAGCACCTCGCTAGCCGTCTCCGCTGGCTCGCTCGCCGACACGCTCGCCGACACGCTCGCCGACACCGCCGCCGATCCTCTCGGTACCCCCGTCACGCTCCGCGAGCT